>VZRZ01005153.1:325232-340180 GCA_013398175.1 Climacteris rufus
CCCCCCCGGCTTGGCTTTTCAAATACAGTGATTTCTTAGCACCTATGTGTTAAAGGGGTGAAGGGACAAACCCCACCCTGCTTTCTGAGAAGGTATTTGAAGGGCAAAGAGGCAGCTTTGTCTCACTGAGCTTGGTGCAGGCATTCCTCAACTGAGCTACTTCGTTCCTGTCACACACAAAAATTTGTTCATACGGCATACATAGTAACAATACCCGTGCGTCAACATACATAAATCTTTCTCCTGCTACTATCCTCCAAGGACCTTATGTGGCAAGTGGAGTGGAAGTCCCGACTGGCAGATCGCAGGGCTCACTATGGGTTGGAGGAAGGGGAAAAAGACACTGAAGAAAGAAAAGGCCATATTATCATTTAAAAGCAGGTATTCCAGTGCTGTGCCACAGACTCATACTGATACAGGCAAAGCATTGGCTCTACAGAGGCACCTGCTGGCTGAGAGAAACACATGAAACAAAGCCCACCCCCCAAATATTTTTTTCCCTTAGATCGTAGACCTGTTCTTCCCTTTGTTTAATTTTTAAGGATTTTGTGTCACCCCTTGGTGCAGTATGTGGGGATGTTGCCCAGGTCACACTGATCCTGAGGAAAGCAGGGAGATGAGTGACAAGTCTGCCTGAGCAAGGAGCAGCTCTCGTCCAGCCCCTCCACTGCCCCAGCTGCAGGTCACACCCCACACCCCTTGTACCCATGGTCTTCCATCTGGGCAAGGGGAGAAATCCAGCCCAGTCAAAAGTCTGAAGGAAAATATAATCCCTTTCCCCTCAAGAATCACGTTTCTGCAGAGGAGTCGTGGGTGTTGTTCAAACATTGCAAAATAATCCCTTTTCCTTTGCTTTCACTATAGTTTTTTTAAACAAATTGTTGCAGAGGGTTTCTGAAGAAACAAATACCCATCCAAAATAACTGGAGTTCCCCATAGTCAGGATGCAATTGCCAAAAATGTCTTCCAAGAGACAGGGAGAATTCAACCTCCCCCAGGAAAAAGAGGGGATATTTCATTAACTGAAGGTAAAACCAATTTAAAGTTCCCACAGGCAGGAACCACTTCCGACCGTCCCAAAGACAGAGTGAACAGCTCCCTCTTTATGCCAGGCCTCTGCACTTCAGACCAGCAGCAAGCAGATTAACTCACTCGATCCTTTTATTTGGTGGAAGGTCTTAGGTGCCTTTTCCCCTCCTGCTAGGTGAGTGTTTTATGAATGAAAGTAGCTCTACTGCAAATAGCTTGCAATTCTAACACTCCTCTGGACGGACAAAATCCCTCCAGCTGCTGCACTGAGGAAAGTCCCCCAGAGAAACCTCCTAGCAAAGATAAAATCCATGAGTGGCCAGGGGCAGCTTTATCCCCATAAAGCTACAATGTACTGTAAATAATGTACAGAACCCAGCTTCTAAAATTACCACTACAGGATTGCTCATCTCGTTTTATGTTTCATCTGGATCCCGTGATCTTCCCACCTGCCAACATCCTGTTACCAGGAGAGCAGTGTATGTGAAGTTTGTGCAAATGGTCATGTACTTGCTGAATTCTGGCACCAGCAAGAACATTCATGTGCCTTCCATGTTAACATTACACCGTAATAAATAATGACATTGCTATAGAATCTGCAGTGTTCGTGCTAAGCACTGCTCACCAAAAGAGCAAATCAGTGTGTGTCCTGGCTATGCTTCTTCATTAGCCTCGGTATAGTCCCATGGTCATGGCCCCTGAGACAGGAAGAAAGACAGCATCAACAGGCAGGATTTTAAATATGGAATACTTAAAAGCATGAGCCCCATGTTTAGGAACTTAAGGGAAGACGTGTGATTTGCAAAGAGGCAGGGTGATGACTTATTTGGAGCTGTGAGACGCAGAGAACTTTTAAGAATCTGACCGTAATTTAGGACTTCATCTTGCAGATTGAACTCAGTGGAAGCTTTGGCATTGACTTCAAAGGGCATGAGATCAAGCCTTATTTAGGGGCTCAAAATACAAAATTAGGAGCCTAAATTTAGGCATCCATGTTTTAATACCTTGACCCATGTTAGCAATACCCTTCCTCTAATCCCTCTATTTAACCTGAAAAGAGACAGATGCCAGTAACATTTTACCAACTCACCTAAGAGCACCAGTGGCAAGAAACACATTACCCGCACTTCATTTATTTTTAATGCCCTCTCTCAGATCCCTAAAGTAACAACCAGAGCAATGCTAGTGGAAGAGCTCAGGCCCACTTTGAAATTGGAACAGGAAACATGAGAAATGTGGACATACAACAACAAATTAAACAAAACAATATTTTCTTAGTATTCCATCTTGTGGGCAAGTCTGGGGGGATAATCCAAATTGGGAGAGAAGTCAGAGAAACAAAGAGTAATTTTAAACATTTTAGTGCCAGAGCTATTTCTTAACACACAGCTCACTCACTGATTTCAAATATAGTCCCTCAGCGCTGAGCGTGGAGGACAGTACGAGAAAAATCAACATTTTGGTACAGCCTTCTAGCAGACATGGAAAAAAGGCCAGAATGGAGTGAGCTGTTGAGAGAAGCAGCCAGGTGAATGGATCCTAAACATCCTGAGGTATCTCAGGTGTTTCTTTCCCTGTAAGAAAGGGACACAAAATGCCGTAACCAAGCTATGGCCAAGTTGGCTGCAGTGGTCACAAGATGGTGAATCAATTAACTGCATGAGTCTTATTATTGTGATTATTTTTGTGTTGGTTGCACTCACAGGGAAGGGAGCAGCTGTAGGTATAACAAAAGGTTGTTCCTCTGAGATGCTTTGCCAACGCTCCCTCTGCTGTGATGTAAATAGAATACATGTGACGGGTAAGGGCAGCTCTCAGCGCTCTGCTCGGATCTGCAAGCATTAGAGATGCCCATGCACCACCCACTGGCAGTTTCACTTACCTCTGTCACTCAGGAGTTTCCCAAAGATCTTCAGCTTCTGGAAAGAGAGGAAAATGCTCATGAATGTGCAGCACCATCACTCATTCTGTCCTTCTGGGTTGATTTTGTACCCTGGGCACTTATGCCATCAGACTGTGTTATGAGGAGCTGCTTCCCTTTCCTTACTCTGTGTCTCTGTTTTCCTGTAACTGACTGGATCTTTGTATCATCCTTTTGCAGCAAGCTGCAGAGGCAGTGACAAGTGAATGGAGGTAACAGGACAGGTCCTCAAATATCAGCAGGATTTTTTTTAATATCTACAGAGAGATCAAGAAACTCAAAACAGCTCTTCCTGCCAAAACTATATGTAATGTCAGCTTAAGGGTACAGTCATCTTGACCCTGACTTACATTTCCCTGGCTAATAGATCTGGTAGGAATATACACACACGGTTATTGTGATAGTACTTCACCTTACACTTACATCACATTCCCTGGAGAAGCATCTGATGGGGCAGCCTTACTTATTAAATCATTTCCTGGAGGGGAGAATTCATTTGAGCTCATTTATTATCATTTGTCCTGGAACTCATATTTTACATGCTGAGCATAGGAGTGGGTGTTATTCATGGCTATGGGTCTAAGAACCAAAGGCTAATTTCAGGAAAACTGGTCTATTGTTTGAGGTTGATCGCTTGATGTTTGTCCCAGGTGCTGGACACATGTTGCTTGCTGAAGGAGATATGGCTTGATCTCAGATTTTGACATTTTGGTAACTACCAAACAAAAATAAAACTAAAGTATGCCTATCCCTCCCCTACAAATCAAGTGTCATTTAGCAATATTGACTTGAACAATAAATAAATCTGTTCAACAATCAAATCAGAATGACATCAGTGAGGCACCAAATGAGTACAATAACAGAGAGACACAGAAGTTGGACAGTCCTCTGCATGTGCAGTCCTCTGCAAAGACAAGCAAACGGGACTTCAGTCCAGAGGAACCCACAGAACATCTATTCTGTTCCATGGGCCTGAAAGTCCCTCCCAGCACCTCTCACCACACTTCAGAGGTGTAGCAAAGGCCAAATACCACAAACATAAGACACCACAGAAAGAGAAGAGGGCAAGACTCTCTCCAAAGTCCTGGAAGTGGCAGGCTGTTGTTTGCACCCGTTCCGCACACAACCATCAGATGTTGTCAGAGCCAAAGAGGAAGGTAACAACCCCCAACTGGTGGTGTCTATCTGATCCAGGAAAAACTCCCTCCTGCTCACAGATCTGAGAGTCAGATTAAATGCTGAGAACATGGGGACAAGATCACAAGCACACCTTGCCACAAATCATGTCTTTCCTCTGACCACTCACTCACCAGTACTCCCCTAGACGGAAGAAGCTGTAGCAGAAACACAGAAGCTTCCTTCTCCTTCAAGAAGTCTGTCACAGAAGGCCTGCCACAAAGGCATGGTGCCAACAAGTGCTGACCCAACCTTCTCTCATCTGCTTGGTGAGCCTCAAAAGCCCCTCTACAATGAAAGGTGGGGATTTGGGAGTTATAACTTCCCTAGAGTGAAAAGCCAGGGAGCAGCTACTGGCCAGCTATTTGTGGCTCCCCCTCCCAGGATACCAGAGGGACATGAAATCTATACATACCAAAGCAATACCTGTGCCTCTTCCCCAGTAATTAGGGTCTGAGGTAGGGAATCTCCCCATCCCCAAACACCACTGCCCCACAGGTGACTCTAGACCTCCTTGCACAATTTCCTCCTCCCATCTCCTTTCCCACATGTAACTCGTGATCATCCCAGTTTCACCTCCACAAATGACTTGGGACCTGATCTCTTCAGGAAATCCTGCCCACTCAATTGTGTGGGCTATAAACCCCAACCAAAGGATGCTCCAATCAAATCTCCAGCTGGATGCCAGTTGAATATTTTCATACTTATGCTAGATTATTATCTGATGTGTAAACCACAAACCATATATACAATTGCAAGGCTTCCATCTCAGAAGTATATTAATGTCTGGCTCTACACTCCAAAAACAACAATTTTTTTTAAATAACAGACCCTACAAATTGTTTTGGGTAAATAGGAATTTTATAATTCTTTTCATTTTACACAAGATTGTATTTCAGTTTTCCTAGAATCTTAAGTAGAACATATTGAATGCAGTTCAGTGTGAAATTTCATGAGAGCACATTGGGTTGGTCAAAGCTGGGAAGTTTTCTTAAATTTCTTTTGTCTTTAGACTCTACAAATGCCCACACACTTTGGTGGCTGTCTGCCCAGAGCCACACCTTCACACCCCAAAAAAGGCTGATCTATACCCCAGCTAATTAAAGATCCAAATAAGGGCAAATAGGCTGTTGGAAGTTTCCTAAATTCTCCAGCTCTCAGTCTCCTGGGGGAGCACTTCTTAGCTCTGGAACTGAAATGCAGGCTGTACAGCATTTCTTGAGAACAGCAGTTGAGAGAGAACCTTCCTCATCCTTGGCCAAGCTCATCAGCCTCCTTCTTGCTAATTATAATTTCCCAAATTCCGTTTTCCTCTTAGCATTTAAAAACTGACTTCTGAGGCCAAATCTTGGACCTTTGGTCCAAAACAACTTCAACTTGAGACAACACTTCACTAGTGTCAGTTCTGGGAAAACTTCACTTACACCAGCAGGACAAAATGTATCCAAGGCTTAAAATGCCTCATATGTCAGAAAAGCCTCCTTTCTTACAAATATGATATTCATAAATAAAACTACTTTTGAAGAAGATTGGCAAAATCTGAATTGGGTAATAGGTTTTCTGATGTCACCAATTCACAGAAAGGTCAATATTAAAAGCCCACATGATTTAAAACAAAAATCAGAGAGGCAGCTACTCATACAAATGCCATCCATCAACAAAATTAAAGTTCAAACATATGATCAGTTTCATAATTCCCAGCTTATTTTCAGCTCATCTGACAAGAAGTGGCTTTTCTGGAACTAAACTATAGGTCAAAGAGCTTAGCTTCTGACATCTATAGATTGATAGAGAAGTTGCTTTTCAGTATTATCTGTATTCCCAAATATACAATATTAACTCTTTCAAAGGCCAATGGACAGAGGAAGGGATGTGAGTTTGCAAATCAGCAGTAAATCTAACATATTGTCTCTATTCTGGTAGCAAAAAACACAGTGCAGGTTTAGCCCCTGTCCTTCCTGGACATTTCACAAGAGTTACATTGTGAGTGGACAAGCACCCATGGGTGCTGTGTTGCAGGGCAACCCAGGACCGTCAGGCCAGTGCTCTCTTGTAATTACAATGTGAGGCAGCAGCAGTTAAAAAAGAGCAAGCCACTTTCCTAGCAGAGGAAAATCCATAGCCCTTTTTCCAAAACCACTTGCTATGAGGTACCTAACAGTTTATCTTCCCTCAAAGTGACTCATAAAACAGTTCTTAGAGAAATGCATTTGTATGTGGATAGCCCATGTCCAGAGTCAATCAGTTTGCACATACAAGAGAAGCAGGTCAGTTACATAAAGCTTCCCTCGTCCTTTAGAAACAACAGCATGCCATTTCTTTCCATCTTCCTTTCTCATTTACACACTCAGAAGTTTCAGAAGCCCCAGAACACTCTCTCTACCCTGAACTAAATTAATACTTAAGTCACTTTACCTTTTAATGCTCATGACCCTGAAGCTTGGATGGCAAAAACCCCCTCCTGCCCATCCAAGATATCTTTATGCCACAGCTGGACTTGAGTGCTATTAGTTTTTGGGGAGGTTGGTTTTATGTCTCCCAGCTGCCATGCACAATGCTGTGCTGGGGCTCCTGGACACGCCTGACACTGGGACAAGACAACTGTTCTCTGAGGCAACATCCCAAGTACATGTCACTGGCTGGGGACCAGAGCTGTCAGCAAAACAACTTTTGCTTCACTCAACATCAGCCCAGTTAGGTGAAATAACATGAGCTGAATTCCATTTTCAAAGAAAATGATTGCACAAACCAGTGCTATCTGTGAAAACAAATAATTAAGCAAACGAAGCCAGGCAGCAAACTCAGTGCAAGAATAAGTGTGTTTCATGAAGTGCCATGCCTAGCTAGCTAGCCCTGCTCTGGAGACCAGCAGTCCCACCTCTGACCCATCTGCTCACTCTCCTCTTTGCACACTGACACATTTCACTTGGGGAGTTTGCTTTGATCCTTTGCGGTACTCAGCAGAGGTACCCTGCAATGGTGAATGGCTCCAGCTGAAAAGCTCTGCTAAAGCACAGTTTGTGCCTCTGATTTAGCAGGCCTTTTCTATTTGAAAGGAAGGTGGCTTTAGAGTCTTTGAAGGGAAAAGATGACTTCCAGAAGAGGAATAACTTATTTGTTCTGTACTTCAGTTCTTTCCATGTTGAACATATTCGGTGTGCAGTTAACCTTGTTCCTGCTCTTTCTGGGACTGAAGAGAGGTCTGAGCACACAAGACTGGTCTGGGCAGAGTGCATGCTGAGGAGATGATGCAGAGTTTGCTAGAGGAAGTGCTGGTAGAAGGTCTGTTGCTCTTCACCCAAGGGATGGTGCCTGGAGGGTTCCATGGGAAGAGGACAACCTTTCAGTTTACTGTGTAACAGCACCTTTGATGCAATAAGAGAAGCCCAAGGGCTACCACCTTGGTAGAAGACTGAAGTTGTTGCCAAGGGAGTTGCCTTCTTTAATAACATGCATTCTTGACCCAGGTGCAGACCATGTGCAGACTGGACTTGCTGCTGGACAGCATCCTATTGACAGAGAGCTGAGGCTGGTGGCTGGCGGCTCAAGCCAGGTTTCAGTCAAAAGCACTTACCTTTCATTTTGCTCCTGACTGAGCAGTGTAAATGAAAGAACTGCATCAGCCAGCACCAATTTCATCTGGTTGTAAGTTTGGCATACTAGAATGAATCAAAATTCATTAAACAGCTGCTGAGGTTGCCTGAGCTGGCTGTGTTTTGCTCCAACAATGTGCATGTGTGCTTCAGAGAGCAGCTATTGGGTCGGCTACCTGTTCTCCCAGGTCCGGGGCTCATTCTGGCAAGGGGAGGACTGAGAGGATCATGCTGGTACTTCTCTCCTGCATCCCACCTCTGTATCTGGACATCTGGGAGAACAAAGGATTCTGATAGGATCATCACTAAGGCAGGCTCCAAGTGCAAGAGCAATCTCCTCACCAGACACGGCTGGCTAGCAGAAACCAGACAGAATTGGGGTGTGGGCCACATGGATGTCCCTGCACACCAATGGACAACTGCTAGATGGAGGCGCCCAAGCACAGAGCTGGAGCCAGCCAGCATAGTGTGTTTGTGCCTTCTTTCAGAAGATGGACTGTGCTCTGTCATTGCAGACACTTTAGGGACAGTCACCTGCTGGCAAGTGGGAAAAATCTCTCCAAGGTGGCTGCTCCTGTCCTGAAGGCACTAAAGCACATAAAGTGCTTTGTAATCCCCCAAAGCACTGCAGGATTAAGACCAAAACATTCAGTTGTATCCCAGAAGACTCGTGTGTATTTTACTCTGACCAGCACTAGTCACGCCTAGACTAACAGGGAAGGTGATCTCAGAAGAGTTGCACACACATCTGCGGGCAGAACAGAGGCAGAGTAGGATGGAATGGGTCATGGTGGACCTTCCAAAACACTTTTCTTTGGAGGAAACTCATTCCCTATTGGTGTTCTGCAGTAGAGCAAGACTACTAACTACAGAACTAAAAATGAATTATTGATTAGTTAAGAGTGAAATGAGCATGACTCAATGTGATTTGTTATGGGCAAACAGAATAAAGTCCAAACTGCTAATGTACAAACCTGGACGTTTAAAAAGAACAGTTTTCAAAGTGGAAAACTGTTCAGCTTTGAGCTAAATGAGATGGGAGAGAAACACAGACAGAAAAAATGGAATGGTTAGAAAACTGAATATTTTTATTGGTGCTGAAAGATCATAATTGAGAAAGAAGGGTGGCTTGGAGGGAAAATAAAGCAGTAATTAAATATGTAGATGTTGGTCTCTGTATGGATTTGTGTGTATGTAAATATGGGGGAAGAGAGAAACTAGTAGCAATAATTAATGTGATTTAATTGATTGCAACTGGATAAAATTGATACAGGGTGCAAAAGCAGAGGAAGACATCTGTGAACAGGAGATGTAAGGGCAGGAAGACAGCTTTTTAAAAAAGAGTAAAACCAAAGGATATCATAGACAATTACTTTGTGGTACTACTGGTGAAATAATTATCCAATCATGATACAGAGAACAGCTGTAGCCAACAAATATGACTTTTGTAGAGTTTGGACAGTGACAACACATATTTTCTTTCCAATACAGACTGTGGAGTTTTTTTACAAATATAACAGAAGTGTAAGAGACCTGAAGGCACTGATTTATATTGAACACACGCAAAAATACCCAATCTGCAAAGTGCTAAAAAGAGCTGAAAGGAAAAGATTCTGAGGGCCTTTGAAAAGTTTGGGAAAACTGGTTTCATGTGCCTAGAAATAAGGTGGCGCTGTACCAGTATTACAATGAGTAAAAAGCGAATGTTGTGTGGCACTGCAGCAAGAAAGCCAGAGAGCTGGTGAAGCCTCCGTTCCTGAGCTTTTCAGTTAGGAAGAACTAGTTAAAGGGAATAGTATAATTATAATAGTATAATTATAATGGTATAATCACTGAGTCTAGATACACAGAAGATGGATCAAGTTGGTATAATAACACCTTTTATCAGTGAGGTTACAAGTTTGCCTGACAGAGGTAAAATTGTTGATGTAATTTATTTGTCTTCATCGGGCCATTTTAGTTCATGCCACAGAATGACAGAAAATATGTATGGATCTTATGAAAAGAATTGAAAACTAGATAAGTAGTAGGTCTTGGGAAGTGATACTGTGAAGTGAAGAGTCACTGTTTGATAGGTGGTGCTTTTGGCCCAGCTCATTCAAATCCAACTCAAAAAGGTGTATGAAATTATTCCTATTGATGTCTGAAGAGGGTGTAAAGATGTAACTATTAAGTGATGAAGAGGATGTCTTTGTGCAGAACAATACAGATTGCATGGGCTCATGCAAACACAATGCATTTTAATGCAGAAATTTATGATTCAGCTATAGCAGAAAGCAGGAACACTCCTACCAAAAAGGGATTTCTACTCAAGCAAGCCAGAAATCTGCAAAAGACTTGGAGGTCATGGAAGTATCTGCCAGAGTGAAATACAGTGTCAAGGGTAACAAGATCCTGGGCTGCAAAACAGGAAATATTAAACAGGAAAAGGGAGGTTGCATTATGCCAGCCTTGAGCACCAAGAAAACCGCTGCTGGAATCACTGCATGGGCAGGGAGGAGTCAGGAGGGTGCTGAGAAGAGCCAGAGGATGACTGCAGCACTGAAAAAGA
This sequence comes from Climacteris rufus, assembly GCA_013398175.1. Classification (NCBI taxonomy): domain Eukaryota; kingdom Metazoa; phylum Chordata; class Aves; order Passeriformes; family Climacteridae; genus Climacteris; species Climacteris rufus. The sequence continues at coordinate 335,503 of VZRZ01005153.1, forward strand.
TGCCATGGAGTGCAGTTGTCATGATGTAGCCTGTTTTTTGGATGAAAGAGAAGGTCATGGGTGATTTGGTAATGGCATATAAGAGTTTTACACTGGAGACAGCAATGCAGTAACAAGGTTCTCCTTGGTTTAGCAGTTACAAATATTGAAAGAGCCAATGTGGGGAGATGATGCAAGGCAATCTTGGAGATTAGAACTGAGGCAAAAATACAACTGAGAAAAACTACAAGAAGATGTGGGAGATGATGCAATGTGGGGAGATGATGCAAGGCAATCTTGGAGATTAGAACTGAGGCAAAAATACAACTGAGAAAAACTACAAGAAGCTCTGATGGATTTTTTGAAAGCTGGAAACCTTTCTAGAAATCTTTCTAGAAAAGAGCTTTAATGTTTCTCCTTAACCAAAACAGGGACAAACTCAAGAAGATTCTTTGGCAGATGTTATACAAATAAGATGAGATGGTCCCTTCTGACCTGTTTCTGAATCTATTATAAAAGTCGTATTCTGTGGGTGTATTTGTTGCTTGCCCTGACTGTAGTAGGGATTCACGCCTACCTGCTGGTCAGTCAGTGTTGTTTCTCCCCATCCAGTAGCGATTCCCTTCCTGACAGCCTATTTTGCTTCTTCACTGCTGTGGTCAGAAGCAGCAGTCTGCTTCGTCACCTTCACTCTTGCTTTCCGCAAAGTTCAATCTCTCACAGGCATCTCCTCACTCCCCACAGCTCCATTCCTGTCCTGGTGTGCCTAAGTCTCCAACCCTACTCCTACTGCCCAATCCCAAGAGATGTCTCTGGAGAAAGGCCCTACAGACACCTAGAAATATGCCCATGGCTCTCTCTTCAGCTACAGAGAGCAGCTGTGCAGCTGCCTCAGACTTGAGTCACGGGCAATTCGGGGGCAGCTTTTGAGCTGGTAAGGCAACTCCCGTGACGATCAACTTGCCCACGTCATGCTCCAGGGTTACGGCGGAGCGGGAAAGGGACCGAGCACAGGCTCCGGTCTCCTGCCCCGGCACTCACAGCCTTGCAGCAGCTGTGGTGGGCTGGCCGGGTGTTCCCCGAGGAGCGCAGCGCCCGGCTTTTCGTGCTGCCCACACTCCCCCCTGCTGGTCGCGGCGGGCTGGGCGCTCGCTGCAGCCAGCCCCATCTCCGGCTCCATCCGCTTTCTGCCTACTCCCAATTCTGAGGGAGAAATGCCGCGAAAGATCACAACGGCATCTACTCCCGTGCCTTGGAGGTACGTGGGATTAAATATCCCTCACCCACGTGTTTCGACAGGGCATGAGTTTCAGTCTGGATGAGGGGAGCAATGAGGAATTCCTCTTTTCAGCTGATGCTAGCAAGAAAAAAAGCCCGTTTTGCACACAGGCACCTAAGCCAAGGAAATCTCTGCCTGCAAACGCCACCGTAGGAAAGACTCAACAGCATCAAAGGAGGGTCATTGAGCAGGCGTGAGAACAGGAATATCATTAACGCCTTGCATGACTCATAGCTGGAAGTGGAAGTGCAATCCCATTACCTGTGCCCTCTGACAGGACGGTCATAACCCCTGCAGAAAGAGATCGCTAAAAATTAACTTATGAGTGTTGTTGTTGTTGTTGTTGGTTTTGTTGTTACTAAGAAGCTGGATGGAGGAGTGCTAAATCCGAGGAACGGCCTGTCCCGTCCTGACAGCCACCCTCTGAAGACAGGACTTTTCTTCTGAAGATAGGGATTAAGGAGAAAAATGAGTGAAGATTTCCGTTTCTGAGATAGCTGGTAATAATTAACATGCGGCTAATGGAGGGGCATGTTAGCTGGGCTTTCCGGGGAATGTATTCTAGCTGCGAGAAGATGGAAAAATTCCAGAGTGAAATGCAACTGGCCTTGCACCTCATATTTCTTGTGCTCCCCAGATCCCATCAGGCCATTAGGAGGCCTGACCCTGAGCACACTGAGCATTTTCTTTGTGTATAGAGGACTTCGGGGCAAGGCTGCTAAACTCCAAAGACAAAATCCAGGATTATACTCCTGTTGGAGAAAGCTGAGGCTCAAGAAACCCATGGGATATCTCCATCTCTCTGACAATATCTTTTTGCCAAAATAAGACTGCAACTCTTGCTGAAGTTCACCATCTACCCTCTAGTTTCGAGCCTCTGATGATCTCCAAAGAACATTTGTACTTTTTCTCTCCTTCATAAACAGAGAACAGGAGGGAAAAAAACACACAGAAATCTTAACTCACATTAGCAGCATATAAAGAAAAAGTCTCAGTCCATGCAATTACTTGCAGCCCTGTACAAGCAAAGGCTCACATGGGAGAGGGGACTGAAGGTCCATTAGTAATCACAAACCCCAATCTCCCATAATTACCATCCAACCTTTAAACAAAAAGTCTTCACAATTTGCCAACCATAACCGTAATTCTATTGTCTTTGCTCCTGGGTCCCTTGGCTCACAGTTGCAAAACCACTCATGCAGAACACCAGGTTATAATTCTGATAGCTGGTGGAGACAAAGAGAAAGTCCACCAGGGAAAGATAAATATTGTTCTATAAAGATCACCAACCAAATCTACTCAAATTCCAGAAGATAAGAATCGTTAATAATTTCCTGCTCAAAGTGGCCAGCCCTGGCCTCTCCTGCAACCTCTTGTTCCCATGAAGCTAACATTTTTGAATAATAATTTTTTAAAAAAATTACCCAAAACTAAAGCAGTTTTCCCCTGGGTAAAACTTCTGTCCCTAATTTAGCCAAGATTGGCTTTAGGCCATCACACATCTTTCTTCTCTAGTGGGTCATACAGTGCATTTGGAGAAATGCAGCTATATCTGAAATGCTCACACACTTTATTTTGAGCAAAACACAGTTTCCATCCACCTCCAAAAGACATAAGTATTCCAGTAAGTAAAAGCTAGCCATTTGCCCATTTGTTTTACCAGACTGAAAACTTTTTCAGATGTCTCTGAAGAACAAAATAACACTTACTGAATTTTGAAGTAAATTCTGTCTTTTAAGGACTGATGAAACACTTTGACTGCAAATATGCAGAATCACTCTCTGGAAATGTTATCTACTAATGGACTCAAGCACATTCAGACTCTCTCTCACACTCCAATAGCTGGAAGTTTATAACTCTGGTGTTATTTTCAAGCATTTCCAAGACCCTTTTGGTTTGGTGATCTATTCTCTTCAGTTAGAGAAAATATTTTGCAAGAGGTGCTTTCTGGCTCTTCTGGCTCAGCAGAGCAGCTGCAGAAGTGATTTGCCTCCTAAGAAGTCCTGTAAACTGTCTACAGCCCAGAACAGGGAAAACAGGACCAATCATTATTAGAACAGCATCGTATCATGGTCTGCAAAATATCCACAGCCATGACCACTCCTTATGTCAGAGCTGAGCTGCCAGTGCCCTGCCTTGTGCTTCTTACTCTCGAAACTCTCACCCAGGGCATTTCCCTCTGTGCTATCCCCACAGGAGCCATCCAGCTATGAGAGACAAAACTGGTTGTGCTCACCAGAAATGTGGCATTTTGCTTATTGCCATGCACTAGGGAGAACTGGGAGCCACATCCAAGGGAGGGCTTGCGTGATGGGCATTGGAGGTCAGTAAGTTATCGCTTTATTTGTAAACATGAGAAAACTTCATCTGGAGTCAATTAAAAACACAGTCCCGTGGGGCCGTTTTCCTGGGTCTAAAGCAATAAATTCAAAGAGCTCATCCTTACAGAGAAGGGAAATTGGCAAAGAACAGCAGCATAATAATATGTTACATTGTATATCTACAGGCCCTTTGATCCCTGGATATTTACAAATATTCATGAGTCATGCTTCTGAAGCACCTTTCTGGAAGGTATCATTAGGCCATTTTCCAGATGGGGAAACCCACAGGAGAGAGAAGTGATCCTTCCATAGCCACACAGAGCGTCTGTGACACAGCCAAAAGCAGAAACCAGATATTCTTGCTTCCAATCCTTTGTTTTTAATTATAGCAACATTCTTCCTCTCATATTTTATGCTGTATTTTATAACAAGTCATATATGAATACACCTATGTAGGACATTTGTTGCTGGTTTATTTCCCACCAGTCATACAGGTATTTTACTCCTTGCATTAAATGAATTTTAACAGACTCTATTACAGCAGAAAACTGAGTAATAAATATACACTGTGGTCACACAGAGGGCGTTGCTCACGCAAAATAGTAATTGCCTTTACAAGCAGCAACAGGACACTGAAAATAAGAACAGATGCATCTTTAATGCTCAAGAAGGAAATTTCAACAGAAGAGCAAGAAAAATGCATCTATACATATGAGTGAATACCAAATAATGTGTTGTGCTGTCTTGGTCAAGTTTAGCAACTGTAAAGCTGCAGTATTTAAGGGACAGAATTCAGTGTCTATTGGTTTGATGGAAGACTAGGGGTAGGAAAGAAAGAAATTCAAAAATCGTCAAGTATTCTCAAGTATGTGAGAAAACAGCTATCTATAGGCTCCTTTGTTCTGGGGCATCTGATAAAAGAAGCGGTCTTCTTTGGTGACACACCACCTAGGATTGCTTTTTTGCTCCTGTTGTGGATAAGCAGGACAGTTGTCACTGGATGACCTAACCCATGGTGGCTCTGTGTTCCTCTAGAACACCAAAGCATTTGCTTTTGTTTTAATTTTTTTCCTTTTAAAATTATTTTCTTTTCTCTCTC
>VZRZ01005153.1:340226-384095 GCA_013398175.1 Climacteris rufus
ATATTCAGATCCTTTGCATACAACAGCTCATGTTTTAAAGCCAGAACACTATCACAGAGTTTAGGTTAATGGGATAACTTCATTTACATACAGGGCCAGTCCTTACTAGTTTATTCCTACGAACCATATCAAAACATTCAGATCCTCCTGTCTCCTCCCTCTGAAATCTAAAAATTCTTCCCAGCAAATCCATAGATAAAGGCATGAACAAGGCCTCTGCACTGATTCTGATCCTTACTGGCCTTGAAGTGGTGTGGGAATTTGATCACTTTATCATTTTCTCCCTTGATTTCTCTTCAGCCTCACTCTTCTCTGCGCTCACCCTTCATTTGGCTGTTTGTCCTTTCAAGAAAACAAAGTAATTGCTCTGGATTTTACCAGGGCACATTTTGCTGGTGGGATAAACCTGTCCAGATGTTGGCATTTACATCAGAGCTAGACGTCTAGACATATTTTAACAGTCAGCAGAGAGAAACAAGCATTCTGGGACATGGGTAATCTCATTTTAAGGTAGATGTTGAAAAGCGCTCAGATGAACCAAGTCCTGGAATTGCCTATCTCTCTCCATTGGCTATAAAGATTGCCTGGAGCAGAAGCTCAAACATAAACATCAAAAGTTAAAAGAGATGAAAGTGTATGATCCTCAAAGTGCCTAATAGAAAGGCACTTCAATAGTCACTGGGCTTTGGGTCTTTGTAGTGCATGAAGTAATATCTATGTATTTTCCACGATGTGATCAAATAGTAATAGAAAAAAGGAAGAGTATTTTCTATGAAGGAGTCACAACCCTTTACTCCTTTTTTGAGGTATCTGCTCACATGCCTGAAGACAACCAGGCTTAAGCCTTAGACTCAAACTCAACAACTTCAGTTCAGTATTTCTGCTTCCATCAGTGGAATCAAATTGCCTTGTCCCAGCAAGAGGAAGAATGACTTTACAGTGAACTTGATTCAAGGGAAGAGCTGCTTGTCTGGCGTCACTCAGCAGATGCCAATAAGATGCAGTCTTCCATAATGCCAGCTCATATTGTCCCTAAAGTAATATGAAATGAAATACTTCATTGTCTCTAAATTTATATTGAAAAGGTGTATCGACTCCGTTGCCTTCATTAGCACAGTGTGCCATTGTCACCAGTGACACCTCGTTTTGTCCATCTCATGAGATGAGGCCACACTCAGATCCCCCCAGGAGCAGACATTGCAATCGCTACCCACACTGATGATGCAGCCAGAGGCGGACCAGAAACCCCAGACAGCAGGCTTTTATTAAAAAGCTTGTAATCACAAAATACTCTAATATTCAGACACCAGAGTATTTGAAATGCCAGTGTTATGATAGGTGGTAGAATGAAGCTCAAAAGCCTTGCCTCCCTCCTCTCCACTCCAACCATTTCTTCACGTTTTTCATACTAGAAGGAAACAGACAAGCACTGGTGCATATTTCTGTTTTTTCCTTTCTTTATTAGCAGGGCTGACTGTCACTTTATGCATATTCCTTTCCAAATTTAGCTATGTTCACACAATGTCAGCATCTCAACAAGACTCTTAAAGACACCAATATCACTTCAAAACTGCAAAGCCTGGTTTGTTGTGGGGAGTCTTGTCGCCCAAAAGTGAATTTTCCAAAGATGCCTGAGCAAAGAGGGAGGCTTTTGAGGGAGGTTTTTTGCTCCAAGCAACCTTCCTAATAATGTGGAAGTGTCTGGGAGATTTTGCACCCTGAATGATCTTCTGCTCTTCAAGTATTCAACACTGTTTTCATTTCATTTCAGTCAAAGGCCTAGTGGAGTTCGAAAAGCTATCCACAGTCCTAGTTCTTCTTCCTTTCAGTCTACTGGTAAGGAGTAATTTTTGCGTTATGAACTAGGATTGTTTTTCTCAGTTTTGTTTTTCTTGTTCTCTAGGAACACTTATTGGCAGAAGTGTCTTTGTTTCTTAGAAGTTCATCAGCTCTCGCCATCTGTTTCTCCCATGATGTCACTGCTGTCACTTTTGCCTCATCACTATTTCCATGGCAATCAATCAGAATTGGATGCCTCAAATGTCTGACCTCCACGAGGAATTAAAAACCAGAACAGACAGGATATGAAGGAAAAAAAAAAGGATAATGGGAATCAAACCCAAGGAAAAACAATTACTCAAAGTCTCTGATTGCCTCTACATGTGATTCTTCTGCTAAATTTCTGAATTATGGCATCTTATTTTAAGAATGTTTTAAATTTGACCTCCAAAGAAAACCTGTTTGAATATATAGACTTTAAGAGGTAAATGTTTAACAATGTTTTCATAGCATTTTAAAATGAGTGATTTATTTTCATACTCAGACTCCTATAACCTGAAAATCAAGGCATGATGTGAGAACTATTGGTTCTTCTTACATCATGAGAAAGAGAAAAGCATAAGTTGAAGGATTAATTTCTTTTTCTTAATATTGACATCTAATAAAAATAGGAAAAGAATAGTATCTAGTTAACAACCACTCTGTACATTTAGGCAGGAGACATCTGTAGGTTCTGAAACATACATCAAAATCAAGGAAAATGCCATTGCAAAAACTTTGTTGATTCTTTCTGAGAAACAGCAAACCTTTCCCTCTTCCCATTTTTCTTTCTTGTCCTGATCACACAATGTCAACAAACAAACAAAGCCATAAACCCAGTTGTATTTTCACTTGGCAGGGTACCTGTAGCATGTGCTTGCTCTTACATAAAACAGAGCTTCTTAGCCAGTTTTATTGCTCTCTCAGTATCAAGATGCCCACAACATTCCAGCCAGGAGCTCTCCACTGCTTTTGGGGTTGTAACCATGCCAGAAATACCACTGCAAAAAGGAAGGCTTCCTTTCCATACACCAGGAAAAATATTTTCCACAGATCCCCAGCTTGCACAGGTTAGTGTGACCACAGGCTTCTTCCTCAGCCCCCTGTAGTGTCTATCATGATGAAAGCTTTTGAAAATGCTTTGTGCACTAAACTTCCTGGAGCCAACGGGAGGGCTCAGTGTGGTGTTCTGCAATCTGAGCATCCATCTAAGCAGCCGTGTTCCTCCTGGAGTCCCAGCGCGGCGTATGCTGCATATCTGCGCTAGCAATTACTGCAAAGGGGTGCAGCTGAGCCTGATCTCAACACAGCTGAAGCTCAAGCACTGCCAAGAACAGAGTGTGTTCGGTGCTGTTTTAAGAAGTATGGTTTGCCTTCGTATGCAGGAGCTCTCCTCGTTCTCATTACCTCTCCTGAGTGCCAGAGCCCTTGAGGTAAGCAAGAGAGTCTTCTCCTCCCTTGCTCACAGTGAAAACTGCTTGCCTCAGTTTGGAACCTCGTTTAGCTAGAAATTATCCTCTCTAGATGTTTGTCTGCGTCACTGGAGGACCTGGTACATCCCAAAGCATATATCCATATGTGTCCATCCAATGATCTCCAGAAGGAATGCTTCCTCTGTGCCTGTGGAGACACCTCTCACTATATCCCTAGTTTCATCTTCAGGTTGTTTCATTGGTCTTTGATTTTATCTTTCCACATCCCGAGAAAGAGATTCCTTTTCTTTAAATCTCTTATTTGGACATGGAGATGAATGAGTACAAAGACTTTTTATGGTTTATGTGTCTGTCTCCTTAGTAGCATACCTATCTTGGTGCATCAGGACAATAAGGTTGTTCAGAACAGATGATTTATTTTTTTTTTAGTGAGGGAGAGAGGCTCTGGTGGAACAATTTTTGTGCTTGGTAGCTGGCTAGTGTAAGCCAAGCAGAGGAAAAGGAGGATGTATTGTCACTGCATAATCATCATAACCCCTCCAGCTGACCCTTCCCAGGAGTCCCGTGTTCCCCGTATACAATTTCAAGCAAGATGATGCCCATCAGTGCTGTCCTCATCTTCAAACATTACATGAGCGTAACTGATCCTTTTCAGTAGTTATGGATGAACACACAACTTCTGAAGGCTGAATCAAAGAGGGCCTAATTAATCTCCAGTTGCATCATCTGTTTCCACGTGTGCATACTCAGGCTTTCCTCTTCCTCCATTTCACTCTGTCTCTTGTCCTTGGCTTCAGCTGCCCTTTGGTTCATCAGTTACTCTCCATATCTCAATTTACCCTGGAAGACTCTCCAGCCATCTCACACCATTCATCCTTACATTCCCCAGCCCTACCAGACTTAAAAGTTTAGGGCACAGATTTTTCCTCGTGCGTGTGAACAGCAGTGGGTGGAGTGGCTGCTGAAATCTTACTGGATCTGCAATATGGGCAGTGTGGTCTGTATGCACTTAAAAACAAAATCTTGAGGGAAATTCTGAAGCCAAGCTAAAATGTCAGGATTTTGCTCAAAAGGCCAATAGATCTGTAGTTGAGAAAATGAATCACTGGCACCAAACAAGATAAGCAGGAGATGATGAAAGTTAGGCTGTTTGCCTAGAAGCACTTCATACTAATCCCAGCCTTTGACTTTGTGACCTGGAGGGACTGTTAATTTGCCTATAGATGATGAGGCAGCTTCAGGAGGAGAAGTGAGGAAGAGAGTGTTCCATTTCTTTGCTTCACCTAGCCTGGCAATGGCCATTTCACTCTCAACTTCACTGACCCAAGTCTGTCTCATCAAAAGAAACCAGAGTTCAGTGTCTATTCTGGGAAATACAGATGGGAGTGAAGTGAAGGGGGCGGGGGGAGACCCGTTTCCATGGTTTCAAGCTCTTTCTTTCTCGATGTTGCTTCCCTCCTGTTACACAGATAATTTCTCCGGTTTCAAGGCTCAGGCCCAGCTCTGCCTCCTGCAGCATGGCAGGGTCTTTCACACCTTGGCAAGTTGTTCACTGGGGGACGTGGCAGGGAAGAAAGTGGTCTGCTCCTGCTCATGCCAGGGCAGGCTCTACCATGTGTTGCACCCCAGCTTTCATTGAGTTTTCAATTTGCTATGTTCCACTGCAACTTTCTCCTTTGCTTCAAGCTGACCCTTACACAACTGAGACCTAGCTACCTGCCTTGGATACTCTGAACCATGGAGGATGTAATGCCCCTGGGATAAGCCATAACCCTCCTCTGTTCTTCTTTCTCCAGGACAGGAGGCTCATTAAGTCCTGCTACTTCCCTCAGCCTCACCAAAAGGATGCCCCAGCAACCCCATTTTTTCAAGGACAGCAGCCCATCAATCTAACTCCCTTAAAGGCCTCATCCAAATAGGTCCTGCTGGTGGCATGTAGGGTGTCCTTCTGGCTGGGGCTGACCTCAGCCCAGTCCAGTGCTCTCCCTCCCTGCTGGCCTGCAGCAAAACCTCCTGCCACTTCACTTTATCCCTGGGCATTCCCTCATTCTTCCCCCACCCCTTTCCCAGAAGATCCTTCCCCAAGACCAAAGGCAGATATTCCTCCTGGAGACTGTAAAGGAAGAGACAGCTCAGAAAGATATGTTGTATTGCCCCGAGTTGGAGCTGGATTTTCCTGGAAACACCTCCAGCCTGCTTTTCCTAGGAAGAAATTACTGTAGCAAAGCCTAGACTTGGGCTCATGGCTACAAGAAAAGTGAAATAGGGACTAAAAAGATAGCTACCTTATCATTAAAACATGAAAATGACTAAGCTCATCTTCTTCTTAGGAAATAGGGGAGAAGTGAACTGGCAGTGTAAGGGGTCTGCAGTTGAACAAGCTTTGGTTGTGGGATAAGTGGCTTGCATTCCTGGTGAGGAGAACTAAGATGTGTTTACAAATAATGCTGACAGTCCAGCCCTGACTGTGCTCCAAAAATGCAGCATCCCTACTCCTGGATTGCTTCAGCACTGCATCCCCAGAGGCAGGGAGAAGCAATAAATCAAGAGTAGCAATCCAAAACATGACACAACTTTTGAGCAATATTTTCTTGTGCCTTGTGGTATGTAGAGGGCTTGCTGTCTCCACATCCCACTGGCAATTGCTCTGGTAACAAAAATATTATTGTCTGCACTGTCATGGACAATAAAGACCCCTTAGGCTCATTGTTTTAGTGTCGGGATTTAGCCCAAGTATCCTTACCACGCCTCTGCCTCTAAATGCTGTGATTCAGTGACTTGGCTGTGGAGCGGTGAGTCACTCCCTTCCATCTGCTGCTTGGGTCAGCCCTGCAGGTGGGACAGAGGTGATGTGAGGGCCTCAGGCTGGCCTGCAAGACAACGGCAATCTACACCCCTGCAGAAAACAGTGCTTCAGAGCCCTTTGGATTACAGGAGTTGTGAGGTGACTAGTGTGTCTCCTTCACACTCTTGCCCAACCCGTGGCTTTGCTCCTGTGTACTCCATCTCACATCCATGAGTTCCCAGGTCCTGTGTCTTCTGAACCCTAGAGGGTACTAGAGAGCAATATTCAGCTTCCTGAGAAGCAGGATACATGCCTATGGTCCCAAGAGGTATCTTCTGTGAAACTAGGAAGCAGCCCTACGTACCTTTGTGGAGGAGCCTTGGAGGCATCAGGGCCCGCACATCCTTCTCATTCACCATTGCCCTCTCATAGAACACAAGCAGGGATCAGTCAGTGTAGGGAATATGCAAAGCCTAGCAAAGGATGTATTTCCCTCTGGAATTTCAAGATATGTGTATCTGGGCCCTAGGTAAGGATGAAAGGATGCTAATGGATGCATCTATCACCACCATTCTGACTTTAATAACTAGTGATCCCTTTGTTACTGACTCCTCTGCTTTGCCAGATATGCTGCTCAGATATTGGGGTGATGGGGACCATGCAAGAAAAGACACAAGTGGGCCAGGCAACCTGTACCACGTTATTGCAGCCTTCTGAGCAGTGACTGCACATATCCCGGCACGCAGTGTGAGCCCATACCCTGCCCTGCCTGGAATCGTAACGCAGAATGGGATCATCCTGAGTCCATCCCATCTAGGCACTCACCCAAATTTTAAATGTTCTGCGAGTTCAGACACAAGAGAAACATTTCTGCCCTTTCTGCTTTGCCCTGCTGTGACAGCAGAACAGCAGAGACTGAGTGGGAAGGGAAGACGACCCCACCAAATGATGTTCTTGAGCATAATGACCAGTTTCGGTGACTTGTTTCTACCTCCTGGACCATGCAGAGTTCTGACATCAGTAAAGCCCTTTTGCTCTGGAGAAAGAAACATCTCTGATTCCTGACAAGCCAGGGTGACAGATGTTAGCAGTGCTGTGGAGCATGCTGGCCATTTGCCAGCTTCTTGGGGTTGGCATGTTAATTACACCTGAACATAGCAAAGATTTGACTCAAATCTAACCACTCACAGTTATAACTTTCTATTCAGGCACTAAAAGCATGCAGAATTTCACGAAGTGTGGGTTAAAACAAAAATATGCTTTCAGAGCAGCAGGAAATAAATAACATTCTAAACAACCAGAGAGTCATTTGCAAAACCTCACTCCCATCTTAGAACATTAACAAAAGGTTCAGCTTCAAGGTGGAAATTGATCTGTCCCTGAACAGCTCTAAACAGTTCAGCAAAGTGATCTTGATGTTCCCTGTGCCATTCAGCAGAACTATTGCCATCACCTTGGTATTGCCTTAGACCTTGAAAGAAAAATTAGGTATTATTATGCAGAAGTAATATTTTAAAAAGTCACAGCGTCTTTTTGTCATCTTGCAAGAAAGAAAAGAAATAACTCATCCTTTGGCCCTAAAATTTGAAAATTTAATATAAAGGACAACTTCGGTGGTTGTAAAAAGCCAGATCATAATATGCTTTGCTATCCTCAGGTAATTTGTTCTTCCATCATTATAAAACAAGAAATTCTACCAAAAATCTATGAAGCTCCTGACAATCATTGACTGTGCTATTAACCTACAAAAAGTACACAACCACCATGAAGAGCATTCTGCATCTGACAGACTTCATTGCATGAGCAACCATTGAGGATTTACTGGTTCTCATGTACATTGCCTAAGTACATTGCCACAAGTATTTGTGGTCACCTGGATGAATTCTTTCTGCCTCTGCACAGCTCAAGGGAGAACCTGCTGGGAAATGGTCTAAACCCCAGCAAGCTCCCCAAGTCATGCTCAATACAGCCATCCTCACCCATGGCACAGACTCACCAAATCACAGAATCATCAAGGCTGGAGGATACCCTCAAGACCACCTGGTCCAATCACCAATCCAGATACACAATTATCACCCCTAAACCATATCCCCAAGTACAACATCCAGACACCTCTTGAACACTTCCAGGGATGCTGACTACACCACCTCCCCGGGCAACTTATTTCAATGCTTAACTGCTCTTTCAGTGAACTTTTCTTTTCTAATACCTAATCTGAACCTTGCCTGGCACAACTTAAGGCCATTTCCTTTCATCCTTTAACTTGAGACATGGCAGAGGAGACCAACCCAAACCTCAGTGCAACCTTCTTTCAGGTAGTTGTAGAGAGCAGTGACATCCCCCTGAGTCTTGTTTTCTCCAGACTAAACAACCCTAGTTCCTTCAACCACTCTTCACAAGACATGTTTTCTAGACTCTTCACCAGCTTCATTGTCCTTTGCACATGCTAAGGTGCAGAACACCTGCAGGTCAGCACACACATGGTCACACAGTCACTGAAACCACACCATGGTAAGGAAAGCCATGTGGACCAGTGGTTCTAAGTGAAGGCTTAGGCCCAGACACAAATTTAGGGGACACATCCCTTATGAAACCATGGAAGAGGCAGCAGCTACCTTGACAGCAGCAATCAAAGCTCAGGTTTCCAGCAAGCTTTTAAAATTATCAGTCCTCCTTCACTAGCACGGAGATGAAGGCACATTCAGAAGTTATTTACAGCACTTCAGGTTCTGTTATCACTCCATAAAGAAAATAAATGTTTTGGCCATAAACACAGTCAGCTATTTGGCTTTTGCTATGCATACACAGGGAAACTTCCTAGTAACATCTTGCACTGTCATCAAATACCAGGAATTTGTTCCTTTCCATTAAACTAGGCTCAGGCTTGAATTCTCAGTTCATAGATTTTGAACTAGATTCAGGGTAACATTGTTTTATCTTAGGTTCACAGCCCCTTAAGGCCATAGAGGGCCAGCCAGAACATCTCATCTGACTTCATGCTGCCTCCAGGCCACAGACTTCAACAGTTTAAGAGCTACACTTGTGTTCAGGAAATCTCTGCTAGCAGTACCAGGAAGATCTCCAAGATTTGGAGATCTTTTTGGAGATTTTGGAGATTTGAAGATTTCTTTGTTAAAGAGAAGATAAGATATTTATTAGGTGTTTGGGGTTTTTTTTCTAATGCAGCTTTGATAGAAGAAGCCACATGGAGACAGACCTATGGTAAAATCTCCATCACTACAGTCCTTACACCTCATCTGGGTGAGGACAGGCCAGGCCATTTCCAGCTGTTCTCCTGGGTCTCAGTACAGGGCTTAGGATGAGGCTTCTCAAGCCAGTGATTCTGCCATTTCTGGAGCACTTTGCTGCCTTCTGCCCCCACTCTGCCTCAAACTTCCACTGTTTCCATCCCATTATTCCCCACTGGTGAACACACAAGCAAAAACGACACCTGAAAAAACATTTCTGAAAGTCAGTTTTCTAGCCCTAATAAAAAAGGCTGAAATTTCCACGTAATTGCAACCAAGACGCTGTGTTGTAAAAACCGAGCTCATTCATAAAGAGAAACAAAGGGGGAAGATGTCTGCAAGAAACAATTCACAGAGCACATCTGCATCAGCTTTGGCCCTGCAGACCTTTGCTTTTGTACCCATTTACACAGGGTGTTCCCAGGAAACCTGTAGGGGAGAATGCAGAGAAAGGTGAGATGATCTCCTCTGCTCACATGAAGGCACAAAGCAGAAACTGCATGAGGATTTATTACATACTTTTTTTCTTTCTTTCACCATCTTCAGAGATTCAAACAAACTGTCTAGCTAGTATGAATGCTCATGGCCAAATTCCTGTGGGAAATATTCCTGCTGAGTCAAGCTGGCAGAAAAACAGAAATTCTGCTTTGTGGGAAATTCCAGGACCTCTGTTTTCTCTCTAAATTAATCTGAAAAGTTAGAAATCAAATTTTTCTGCAAAATGACATTTCCAAGTATTTTTCTTGAATATTTGGAAGAAAAGACAGGCCAGTCTGAGTTTTACAAGCCACAGCTCTGTGAGATGTGTGCCAAGTATAAAACATTTTGGACATTTCTGTCTGCAATTCCAAAAACTGCATCACACTTCAGTAAACAAGTGCAGCAACAGAGACAGTGCTGCTCGCAGCATCAGATTGCCCTGCAGAAAACACAGTGTCTGTGCAGGCAGTGTCTGTGACCTTCCCCTTGCAGACACACCAGGCTGGGAGGAGACCCTCTTCCTTGCAGGGACATTTGTTGGGCTCTCTTCTGATGTCCGTGCAAGGTGAAAGTATGTTTACATTGTGAGTACTTTCTCCTTCCACTGTCATTATCTCTCCCACACACTGTGTGTGTTCCAGTAACGTGCAAAGGAAGCTTCAGCTGACATAGGACAGGGTCAGGCTCTTAAGATCTTCCCAGAGCCTTGAAACAAAGGCAATTGCAAGGAACTATCTGTGCTTCTTCCAGTGCAGAGAGTGCAGGTACACCCACATGGCATCTCCTGAAGCCTGAACTGTGCAATCCTGTGCTGCACCAGTGAGGCTTTGAGCAGGTAGTCTTGTACAGCACACACTAAACTGAGCTCATAAGGCTGCGTGAGAGGGACTTCAACCCTGTGTGTTTTCTCTGCATCAAGAAAAGGGAGTAGTGGATAGCAGCAAATGACTTCATGAGGTGGTGCTCAAAGGATGGGCCCTTCCCAGCATGGCAGGACATGGAACTACAGCCTCCAAAGCCCTTGCTGGAACTGGGGTGGGAAAAGGGACAGGAACAGACCAAGGTCTGATGCTGCTCTTCTGTGACAGAGCTGCACAGGCTGTCCCTAAATCAAGCCAGAATCAAGAAGAGATACCATTAAATAAGGCAGTCCCAGGACAAGGTCTCTCAAAGTGCTCACACATCAGGGACAAAAGATGGTTTAACAGAAACAGGATGAAAGAATCGTTCTGTTAAATCCAACCAGCACCTGCTGCTTCCAGACTGCTCTGTGGCATATTTGCAACAGCAGCATGCTGAGGAGACTGCAATCGCAGGCTTTAGGAGTTACACTATGAGGAGCTGGAGAACTTCAGTTAGTTTAGGCAGTGAATTTACCTAGGACTGACTGGAGCACAAAGGAAGTGGTGTGTGTAGGCTCTTCACTGACAGGCAGAAACAAAAAATGTAACAAATCACTGCAAACTCCTAATGGGAATTAGTAGGCAGAAGGGCTGGAAGGCATATATATGGAGCACATGAAAAACAAGAAGTGGAACCTAGGAAACCAAGTAACTGGGTTATTTCTTCTTGAGTTGGGGGTATGAAGTTTGTGTCTTATAAAGGTGCTATATCCTTCATAAAGCCCGTGCACCAGGAGAGCAGCCTGGGGGCTCTTCAGCAGCCTATAAGAGGAAATAACTACAAGAAGGGATTTCTGATTGTAGATATTGCTGTTAAGGTGCTGCAGCATTACAAACACAAGCCCTGATTCTACTGAGTGCTTCTCACAGGTGCCATCCCCTCCTCTGCCTCCAGATGCATTTAACTCAGCTGTGCACTCATAGATTGCTCTTTGCAGGACCAGGGCCAGAGTTTTACCAGGAAATTCAGTTTTGGGGAGTGACTTTTAGTGAGGCTTAAAAGATCTGGACGAGAAGAGGTGTGAAACTTCCACAAAGCTTCAGCATTCTCACTAATCCCCCCAAACAGGAGACTCAAAGGCCAAGTGACTTGATCACATCCCCCCTCCTTCACAGATCAGGAAACAGCAACAGCAGCATGCCACAGTGGTAAGAGTGGTTGCAAAGTTACAAGGAGTAGTGAACTCCCAGGAAGCTTTCACAGAGTCATTGCTAAGAGCTTTTTAGGGACAATATCCTACCAAAACTGAAATCAGGTAGTATAAAGAGAGTAAAAGGAGGAGGAGGAATATACTAGAGTGACAGTTGTGGTGCAAAGGGCTACCACCAGACTAATCTGACAATTTAGGTCCCTTTAAACACATGTGGAGCAGTTTGGGCCTACATGAGATGTCAATGGACTCCAGCCTGGTGTTATTTCCTTTGTATAGGAGAGAATTCCCACAAACAAAAAAAGAGACTGTTATAAAAAATTTCCTAACTCCACTACCAAACCCTAGAGGGAAGGAGAAATTAAAACAGTAGGACTGCCAGCATATTGCAAGATTTTCCTCAGTTCTTCTACTGCAAGAACCAACCTTTAGGATGAGCAGGGCTTATGCCAGCAAGTGTTCATCCACATGATGGAGTTAACTCATGTAGTTTACTGCCCAGCCTCCTTCTCCATTAGCTGACTTTGCAGAAAAGCAGCTGTGCCTTATTGGCTCCTCGCCATGCTTTTGGGGGCTTATCCCACAGCCCCAAGTGCTGTGCAGGAAATGGCATGGCCCTACAAACCCTTTCCCAGAGGACTGGGAGGAGAGATGTCTGTCTGACCCAGAGAAGGGAAGAGAGCCCCTGGAGGACTTGGCAGCATGGGAGAGGGGGTAGCTGCACCCACACTGCAGAGCAGCTATGTCAGTAGCCTTGGGGTTGCACTCTAGCCCATCTCCTTGGCTGGCCAGCCAGCTCAAGTCAAAAAGCATCTTCGATTTATAGGGATGTGGGTGTGGATAACACACAAGTTACCAGCAACACCGAAGTCATAATCTTATTGACTCTGCAGTGAACACCCACGCTAAGTAGGGAGGCCAGGGAGGCAGGATAAATCCAAAAGAGGAACAGGGCAGCCAGGCTTGCAGTACTGGTCCAGTTGTAGCCTTCCCACTCTTTTCCTTCACCCCATACACTCATTGCCAACTGCAACAAGGTGAGGGCAGGACATGGCTTTCCTGACAGTCTCCAGGACACAGGATCTCAGCAGCAGGACCCCTTCCCCCTGCTTGTATTGCAGCCGCTCATCTCTCCTCCACCTCCACCCTGAGACCCTGCAGCTGGGTCCAGAGCACGCAGCCAGAAATGGAAGCTGTCAGTGCAATCACTGTTGGTTTCACAACCTCCTATTACTGCAGCTTTACAGTTTTATTTGCTCTGTGTGCCAACAAATGTGGACACATGCCCTGTTCCTGTAGATATTCATGCATCTGTGTGTCATGCTACCCACCTCAGAGGGGAATGTCAGGCCTGTGAAAAGGTGATATCCATGGTTTGGCAGCTGCACATTTTGTGGTCACTCTGTCTATCAGATGGGCATGGGAAATTCCTGCCAGACTCTGGCAACAAAATTCTCTCTTGGCTAATTTTTAATGGCAAAGGTTTTGTAATCACCATCCGAGCCTGAGGAGCAGAAATTCCTGAGGGGTAATTGGCTTTGTCGGTCTGTTGGGCGCACTCAGCCTTGATCTCTTCAATTACTGTACGCATGTACCTACTCTCAGGCTGACACGCCGCTGAGGACAAGCCTGCCGGCTCCATGGATGGGTGCGTGTCTTCAAGCGGTGCAGCCGCCCTGGCAGCTAATGCAGTGCACAGGGCGTGGGGCAAAGCTAGCAACAAGCAGCTCTGGTCTCAGCTTGGTGGCAGCCACTTCATGAAAAAGATCACTGAGGAGATGCGACCTGTGGGGACAAGGGGACAAATTAAGTTGGCCTTCTTCTACCACTTGTCTCAGAGATTGCTGACCACAAGCTTCTTCACCTGCCACCACACAAGGCACCTCGTTCTCGCTGCCAGCAAGGAAAACCCTCCCAATGGAGACTCAGCTTCAACTGACAAAAAGTCTGCACATGCCAGGGTGGCTTATTTTGGATTAATTTGCTGCCAGCAGAGCAGCACATTGTCTTGAGACTCTTGCCAGCATAACTGTATCAATGGGAGGGACAGGATGACTTTTCCTTCCCTTAATTAATGGGGTTATGCAGGACAAAAATTGTTGGGAGTGGACAAGGCTGATGAACCCTTAAGGCTGCCTCATCAGCACACAGCATTTAAAGGATGTGTATGACACTGAAGCATGTTTTCAAGCCCCAATGTGGGGCCCAGGAGGGTTACACATAGGCACAAATCTTTAAGCCTAACATCTGTTATATCAGATTACACACTGGGGTCTCAGGCAAAACAATGGAGTCAGGATACATGTGCACAATACTCCTCATGCACCACAAGTCCTCATCATGGTCTAAACACCACATTTCTCCACATCATCTCGCGACCGTCTCTGTTCCACCAGTTCCATACACTGTTCCCGTCCTGCTCCATCCTCCTCACCTCCTCCCAACAGCAAACTCTCTGTTACCGCCTATCTCCCTTCAGCCCTCAGGTCTGTCACCCATTCTTGAATCACCTCAGGAGCTGCTGCCCTTACAGCAGTGGCCGGTGAGTTGTTCTCCAGCTCCATCGTCCTGGAGTTCACCATAGGCAACTTTCACTCCCTCATCTCCTCTAATTGCGGTCAGCACCCCCCTGGGCTGGGGGAACTCATAAATACCACGGTCTTGTGAGGGAGTCTTCCAGCCAGTAATTGACTACACTTTCCAGATGTGCTTCCAGCAAGAAATTAAAAAGCAATGTGACCCTTGTCAAGGGTGCAGGCACCCCCCACAACACAAACACCCTCTCCCAGGAAATCCCTGTCCCCACAGACGTGGGGCTGGCTCGGCTGGCAGGAGCCACAGTGACTGGAGGCACTGGGGAGGCTGGGGGGCCATAAATCAGACCTCTCCCTGCCCCCACTCTCCCCCAGACCCTTATCAGCACAACTCAGCATTGTGGGCACTAAAGGAGGGATGTGAGCAGGGCCACCAGCAGAGATAAAGTTCCCACTGGGGCAGGCCCTGATCCCCTGGGAGCCTCCAGACCCTGCAGGCACACGGGCTGGCTGGCGGTGCCCACCCCACACCCCTGGGGAAGTGGGACTGGCACAGGGGTCTCCTCTTCCTGCCCACTCCCAGCCCCAGCTCCCGAAAGCACTGGAGGCTGCAGCCTGAGTGTCCAGCTCAGCCTGCCCCTCAGGAGACCTGGTGCCTTAACCTGGGCAGGCTGTCACTTCCCCCTCCCTGCACCCTCATACCCTCTCCCCTTTGCCACATGAGAAACAGCCTTAATGAAGAGGCTTAATGAAAAATAAACAAATTGGGAGCTTTACACTTGGGTAGTGAAACAGGTGCAGGCTGACAGTGTGCACCAGTGCCAAGGCACCCCTTCCCAGCCTTGGCCATGGGAGTCGCACTGAGTCCCAGAGGACATGTCTTGCTGGGGGCCATTCTGGCTGCAAAATCCTTTCTCTCAGCACCCAAGCAATGCGATCATTTTCCAAATGAGCATCTGTACCCTCCAGCAATGCTGTGATGAAGAGGAGGCCCAGCTGAGTGTCTCTCCTGCAGCAGGCTTGATTCTTGGCTCAGGCGCCAAAAAACGTGTCACCCTGTGGCAGAGCTGACACCTTGCTGGTTTTTGGAAGAGGCCAAAGAATTGGGACAACATAGGGTGCAGGGCAAAGAGGTGTAGGGACAGATTTCAGGCAGGAAAGGACAAGGGAAGACAGAGGTCCTCAACAGTGCTGCCAGGAACCATCAGGGTCTGGAGCCACTTGGGTCCAGGGCCAAGGGACCAGAGGAGGGAGGCTTTGGGAGGGAAACGTGCCTCTGTGTGCTGGGCTCCTGCACCCCCTACTCCCCCATGGCAATGACCTCCAGGGCAGAAATGACAGTCTCCAGCTGTAGGGCTCTCAGGCAGGGGAGGGGGGAAATCCAGTCTGAGGGAGGGCATCCTCCAGCACCAGAGTGGAGTGGAGAGGAAAATCATGTGTTTTGTGTGCTGCTCCTGTCCCACCATAGTTGGTGGCTGGGAAGCAGAAGCTGGGGCCGGTGAGGGGAAGTAAGACCAGTGATGATCCCTGTGGAGCAGGACAGGGCTCCCTGTATGGGGCACACAGGAAAGTGCCTGGGGAGCACCAGTGATTCACAGCATCGAGGGCAGGCACAGATAAGTGGTTGAAAGGTCTCTCACCCTGCTAATCCTGCTTCCTTTCGATAGCTTTAAATCCATCACTTAAAAATTCAGACTTTCTCTGGAGAGCTGGGTGGCCTACAGGATGAATGGAGCTCTTCACCCCTGGGGCAGCAGGGAGACTCCAGAAAACAGGGCCAGGAAGGTGCTGGCATGTTAGCACGTAGCTGAGTTATAATTTACATGCATACACAATACACTTACTCCCATTAGCATCTTAGTTTGGAAGGCACTCAGTCTCCTTTCACCCCTGAAGGAACTGACCTCATTAGAAAGCACTCAGAAGCCTGCATGGCTATATTTGCCTACAAAATAGAGGCAGCTGCACCTAAACCAAAGCCTTGAACATCAGGCTCAAGCCTTGAACACCAGTCTCATTTCCCTTTGATGGAGTTAGAAAGATGGTATTTTCATTGTGGGCAATCTCAAGCTGGCCAATTTCCCTGAGGGGACACAGCACACAAAGACATCCTTGCTGCAATTTCAGTGACCTCAGGTGGCATGCAATAGGAATCACTTGCATATTTGCATATTTAAAATAACACCTATGAGATATTGCCCAAGGGTCCAGTAAAGATCAATTAGCTGGTAGGAGAGAAGTCTTTAACTGCATGGCTAGTCCACATAAGGCATGGCCTTGGAAGCAGTTAAAATGGGATTGAGACCTGTATTGCAGTTAAAATGGGATTGAGACCATGATTAAGTATGGTTTTATTATTGTCACTATTCACACAGAGTGTGACAAATACTATTCCCCTCCTGCACTCCACGAAAGTTGCAACCATTTCAGAAGCCGCAAATAAGTCTCAGAGGTAGATGAAGTACTCAAGGGTCAAACCAGCAGTCCCAGCTAAACAGGAGGGCTTTGCCTCTGAGTGAACTTGTCTCCAAGCAGCTTACCCACTTTCCCACCATTCTGAAAGGCCACATTCCCACACCATCCTCTTCTGTCTTTTTTCCACTGTGCTTCTACCATATCCACTTAATGAGTGCTGTAAAAACAGCTCCCTGAACCCTGTGAACAGGCCCAGGGTTCCAGGTGGAGAACTGGGGGTAGGAGGGTTGCTGAGTCTGTATATTCTTCCAGATCTCCCCCCTGCACACTCCTCCACATGGAAATATCCCTGTTCCTATCAGCGGTTTTGGAGCTGACGTCCTTCATGACGCAGGTAACATCCGGCCAGCATAATGAGGAATGATCTCGCCCCCACTGGGCTCCGAGACCCTGCCTGCCCCAGCTGGGGAGACCTCACACTCGTCTCATTGCTGGTGCTTATGGGATGCTGCTGGGTCACAATGGCTTGCTGAAGGTCAGACCTGGTGACAAAGTGGAGCAGTGCTGATTTAGACCCACCCAGAGAGCTGTCCTTTGAAATTCTGCTCCCCTGCTCCCAGCAGCCAGCGTTTTCCTTCTTTTAGGCTGTTAAAAGGCCATACTGTTGAAACTCCTTGCATGCCCTCTTGACCAGCCTTTCCAAGCACTGAAACCAGTACTGCAAATGTTGAAAGTGCTAGAGCTCAAGCCCACACTCCCTGATTGGTGCCTCCATCGTGTTGACACAAAGAGGACTTGGATCACATACAGGAGCAAAGGACTGTATGCAGTAGTTGCTCCAGGAAAGGAGCATGACTCTCAAGCAATGGCCTCAAAGGCAGCCTCACCATCACACCAGCATATACCTACTGTGGAAAGGTGTTTCCAGAGACCCCATCTCATTCCCTGTCCCGATTTGACCACATGGGGACCTTTGCAGTAGAAGGAAACCAGGCAGTGTAGGACCAGGGCAAAGGGAGTTCACACAGTGAATGCCTAAAGCAAGGTGCTGAAGTGCTGTCATGCCTTGGTGCTTAGGGTCAAAGCTCTCTGATTAGTTAGGTGCTAATTTCCCTAGTCAGCCCCAGCTACTGCCTCAGGTCAAAAGCAACCTCCACCACAGTGAGAGAAGCAGGTTCAGCTGTTCTTTAACTTCCTTCCTTCCTTCCTTCCTGCCTTCCTTCTTGCCTGCCTTCCTTCCTGCCTTCCTTCCTTCCTTCCTGCCTGCCTTCCTGCCTTCCTTCCTTCCTGCTTGCCTGCCTTCCTGCCTGCCTGCCTTCCTGCCTGCCTTCCCTCCTGCCTTCCTCAGCATCCCCTGTCCCCGCTCTTGTCCCTAGAGGTCTTCCCTGTCATGCATTAGCAGCTGCAGAAGGGGACAAGCAAAGAAAGGCACATAAGGGAGAGCTCTGCTTATCTCTCCCAGAGAGAATTTCTCACCTCGACTCTGTTCTGCTCAGCTGCCCAGGAGGCAGCCCTGTCGCCAGAGACAGCGTCTGGCTGGCTGTGTTGACAAAGTCACAAGAGATGTGGAGTGCACATGGAGATCAAGGCAGGGCTGACACAGGCTTTAAGCTCATTCCCACTGCTCTGCTCATCAGAGAAAGGAGGCTGGTGTGGGGGTGGGAAGGGGAGAAGAATTGTCTTCTGCACTGTGCCGAGACCCAGGAGCAAACCTTGGCTCCTCTGTTTCCCCAGCCCAGCTTTCACACTTCCCTGCCTGGTCCCAGCCAGAGTCAGCCCAGGGTTGACAGCTGGAGGCATCACTCCGTGACCTTTGCAGAGAGAGCAGAAAATGTTTCCCTCATATTCAAGTAGCACTGTCAAAAGCTGATGAAAGTTCCTGTGTCAAACACACCAAGGTTTTGCTCCCAGACTTGACAGTGAAGCAGGCTCTTCAGGACAGGCATCCGGAGCGCATGTCGTCTTCTTCCTGCTCTTCTGCTCTCCTGTTGCAGGGTTCCTCCTCTGGATGATTCCTCATTCAGATGCTTATCTGCTGAGTTTGGCATCAACCCTTAGATCTGAGTGCTCTGCCTACGATCCTGCTGCACCCCTGTTTGCAAAGGATCATGATGATATACAGTGTAACTGCCTGGCAAGTTCACATTTGTCTGGCAGTTCTCATGCACACATCTCGGCTGATTACAAGTGCTCATCCATGCTTCTCTTTAGCACGGAGTTCAGTTGCCAGGAGGGGTTTGCTCGTTTCCACAGGCTGGGACCAGAACCATTGCCAACACCTCCAGCAGCAAGAGCAAAGCTGCTCCAAGTCCCCCCTCCTCGCATCCTCCCAGAAATCCAGGCTCTCTGCCCCCTACTCACAGCCCCCAGCTGCTTTCATTACCTGCCCCCTCAGTGCCCTAATCTGCCCTTACAGCTCATTTCAGCTAAGTGGGAAACTAAGGCGTGTTGGGTGCACTCAAAAAAACCTCCTTCTTGCATTGCAGCCCTCCCAAGCACTTTGTGTGCTGGTCTCTGGGTGCTGGCCCCTGGGAAGACATCAGCGGAACTTCGTGGTCTCCCAGGACTGAGTGCACATCCCCAGCCCTAAATGACTGCTGTCCTTGCCGCTTTGGCCGAGTGGGATGAGTTATAATAGCACTTCAGGATTGGTGTAACAGTGCCTATCCTTCCTAGTATAGAAATGTTGCCTTAAAAAAAAAAAAAAAAACAAAAAAAAACCCCATACTTCTAAATGTCTCAATTTCACTGTGAGACTGAAAAAATAAAGGTCAGCTTAGCCTCAAATAGCTTCATTTTTAATGATGCTCAACTCCCACTGAGGACAATAATGAATCCCCACCCCAGAGGGGCAGCAGAAGTGCTGCTGAAAATTTGGCCAGCAGTGCTGCCGCTGCCGGCAGCCCCAGACACGCAGCGGTGAGAATGCAGGACGCCTCACCGGGAGAGAAGAACAAGTAGGACTTCCCCTTCCCTGACGCTCTGTCTCCACCTTTGTGTTGCAAAAACAAAGGGGTTTGGGTGTGATCCCGCCCTGCGCCCAGCGGCAGCTTTGGCGGTTGCGTGCACAACGTGCCCGCTCCTGGTGCTGCTCATGGAGGAGGAGGGTGTCTGTGCCATGGACACGTTCCTCGGCGCCCGAGGCACCATGCTTCTCCCTCTCCAAAGTACACACGCCTGCACCACCTCCCATGTGCCGGCAGTGGAACAGTTGCTGGAGACTTTTCCATGCTGCAAGCCAGGCTGGATGAGAAAGGCCGGGCTCTTCCCAAGGTGTCTGACCGCCTCCTAACATGAAATCGTGGAGCTGATCGATGCAGGTGAGCACGTAGAACAGAGTGTGCTGTCTCAGCCTGACTAAAAGAGCTTATGGTTGACAGCCAAACATGGCTTGACATCCTCCAGGATCACCCCAGAGAGCAGGGCTCTTCTCTAGTTCTCCTTTTCTCATTTTATTATTTTGATTCTCATAGTAATGTCCAAGTTAACCCCGCAGGCTAGAAATCAAGGGGCTGCAGTTTTCCTCAGTGGCCAGTGGAAGCCAAGAACAAGGAGAGACACGTACTTATTCACTTTGCAACCTAGAACAGTACATACAGGGTCAAGGATCCCACTGCCAAAAAGCAGAGGGAGGGTCATCTGTATGATGGAGGGCATAAGGTGTCAGAAGGAAAAAAGGATCAGAGGAGGAGGAAGAAGCCCCTGACGCTGCATACGTATGTGTGCCCAACCAAAACCCACTGCCGGAGCACACTTCCCAGGCCAGAAGGAATGGAGCTACAGTAGCGTCTCCATCCAATTTGGCTCCCATGACGAGAAGAGGAGCCTGTGGTAAGCAAGCTGGCAAAGCCTGCCAGAGCCAAGCTCTACAGTAACATTAGCTGTCAGGAGTAGAGTCTCAGGGTTATTCAGTGTAGGCTGCTTTGGTGGTTTTTTTTTTGTTTGTTTTGTTTTGTTTTTTTTTTTAACTCTTACTCTGCTTTTTCCAAGCTCCCGACTCTGACAAGCATTCTGGACAGTCTGGTAACTGTGTGCTAAATTTGGCCTGAAAGCATATAATCCTAATGAGAATAGAAAGACCTGACTCTCTCTGGGAGCTCCTGCTAGACTTCAAAGGATCTAGGACTTATCAAGCAGTTTTGAAACACATCCATGACTTCTGGCCCACTTTCTGATTGCCTCTGAAGAGGAAAGGCTGTGTGCATGTCTGGGAAGTGGCATGGGACTAGGAGAGGAAAGCAGGGGGTGTTCAGTGGGAGTGGAGTGGGAGAGGTGGGGGTTTGCATGCAGTGGGAGAGAGTTTGTGTGCCAACAGGGGACCAGGAGGAGCAGGAAGGACATACACAAGTTTTTCTTTTTGTTGCTGGAGAGAGTACAGATGGCATGGTGATGATGAGAGGGTGGAAGGGGAATGAAAGACATCCATGAGTATCCTAAGGGAAAGACTTGCTACAAATAGAGATGCAGAGCTGGGACAACAGTGCTGGCTATCAAGGGAGGTATACAGACAGAAAAGACAGCCTGGGAGTACACACATTATCCTGCATGGATGCCCACATGAAAGCTGAGTTAGGACTCCTGATTTTTCATTTGCCCACTTAGCCGCAACACCCTGGACCTTGTAACACTATACACACCTCTCCTAAAGGAAAGTAGTTTCCTAGGGGAAAGTGCTTCCTAGGGAGAGGATCCATGAGAGCAAGCTCTCTTATTCAAAACCCTTTTCACCTTATACTGGTTTTGCTGCATATGTCAGAAGGAAGCAAGGCATCCTGGACACTGCAACACAAATATTAGTACTAGTTTAGGGTATCACATGAACTGAGAGAAAGGGAGAAACCAGCGAGTTGGGTATGCAAGACCCTTGTAGGTACTGGACAGAAAACTGTCTTGTCATATCTAATATTGCCCAAGTCAGGGCTGCACATGGATGTGCTGCTGACAGAGCACCATGCAGGTGAAAGGCTGGTGCTATGCCAAGAAGTATGTGTGGCACGTTGCTAATACAGAGTGGGGCAATGAGCCTCATGGGCACCATGGGTATTTCAGTGCCTGAACTCTCATGGATTTATACGTGTGGCCATCCTGTTGCTGGAATGCCTTACATGGAAAGGCAACTGCAATGCACTTATCAGACTGTGCAGAGATGCTCACCTGCGGGCCAGCTGCTTCCTGCTGCTGTGCTGACTTGCTTCATCACTCCCTGCTCGTGAACATCAGCCTTTTCAACACCAGTCAGCAGCAGTCATAGCTATTACTTAATGGCTTGCTCCACAGGAGCTGCTTGCCCAGAAATAAAGAGGCAATGGCTGTCTTCTGCACTCTCTATGGCTGCCAGACTGCATCCCTGGGGAGGCTTCAGCATCACCATCCACTCCCCACCTCCTGGAAGCAGCGACATGGGTGGTAGCATTTCATCCCATGCACAAGTGCTGCTGCACTCAGTGCTCAGAGCTGGCAAGACCAGAGTGTACCATTGGTCTGTACCCTAGATCATGACACTCAGCACTCTTACCGCCCCAAGAGTGCACAGACACACACATACACCCTCTCAGCCTGGGCCCAAGCAGAGCCTCCGATGCAGATGTGCTCTCCTACCCAGCACTCACAGACAATGGAAATGGTCTCTTTAAAAAAGCTGTAGACAGAATGAATCACAGCTTCCTGCAGGCCTCATCTCTGGCCCTTCCCAATGAGATGAGATTGGCAGAAAGAAACCAGCCCATCACCCAGAGCTGCCTGCTAGCTTTATGCTGCACCAGGAGGAAACACCCTGCTCGTCACTCTGGGACCAGGCGCACCCCAGTAAAGAAGTAGAAAGAAAAAGCACTCCATCAAGATGGTAAA
Organism: Climacteris rufus; assembly: GCA_013398175.1. Taxonomy (NCBI): domain Eukaryota; kingdom Metazoa; phylum Chordata; class Aves; order Passeriformes; family Climacteridae; genus Climacteris; species Climacteris rufus. The sequence continues at coordinate 362,840 of VZRZ01005153.1, forward strand.
GAAGCCCTGGGTCCACACCAGGGCCTGCCAGGGAACAGTGCTCCCGGAGTCACAGGCCGTGCAAGGAGCCGCGAATGTTGAGGGATGCAGGCAATGTCATAGCAGTGAGAGAAAACAGATCTTCAAGGGGGAGCAGCCCAGTGCTTTCCCCAGGACCCAGCAGTGGCTGTGTCTTGCTCTGGGCTGGTCTGCTCTGTCCTAGAGAATGTTAAGAACTAGCACCTATTTTACTTGTCTCTCCCAGCTCTGGTTTCAATTGCTTGTAACTTTCCACTTTCACCACTTGGGCTGACATTTTCCAGGCCAGGCATCTGCCTTAGCCTGTTACAAGAAAAAGAGGAGAAAAAAAAAGAAAACAACCCAACATAAAAGACCCACACACATTTAGGGATTTTGACAATTTTCAAAGTACCAGAAGGAAAAGAGATTCTTTTGTCCATGCTAAAAAAGTCAACACTTACAACTTGTTAACTGAAAATTTGCAGTTTAAAGCAAGAACTTGAAATTAGGCAAGAGAAGTGTGTAGCTGCCAAGAATATGTCTCTGCTGGCCATGTTCATGCAAACAAGATAAATATTCCTGAATTCTGATCCAGTTATGAACTCGATACTCACACAGAACAGATTTGGCAGAGTTGGAGGCTCCATGCTGCAAAGTTTCTGCCCCGAGTGACTGTGCTCTATGCCCACATGAAGTTCTAAAGCATCAAACAAAACTGGTCCTACACCAGAACATCTGCATCTCTCTATGTCAATGTATGTGGGGTGGGGCATGTTGATGGAAGTGTTCCTTTCTCTGAAGAACATAAGCATTTGCTTTGTAAAGGCTTGCTGAACCACCCAGTCCCAGTTTCAAACTTTACCTGAAAACACTTGCCAGGTCTACCCTAACTTCATTCACTTCACACACCTTTTGATTTCTGCCATGACCAAGACTGTGTGTCATAAACAACTTTGGTGTCCTTCCCTAGTGAAGCCAAATTCATGTTCACCAATCCTAAGACCAATGCAAATCAGAAAAACACATAGAAAAAATGTAACATGGTGGTATTCTATAGTATCTGGTCTCCTTATGCACAGGGAGTTAAATCCTAGAGACAAAGAAAACCTTAATTCCACCACCTCCTCACTGGAGAGATTTGGCAATATTTTTAACCTCTAGTGCTATGTAGGCTCTTATTCTTACATCTCTGTGCTTTCTCAGCTAGTCCTAAGCCGTATTGATCCTACCTCTGAGACCTGGGCCTCTGATTCTTTTACCCTGCATCCAGGGAAGGAACTGGGGGAGTATTTTGAAGCCTCCTTTCTCAGGCATTATGCTTTTGGATAGATGTTTCAGGGTGGGGAGTACAACTCATGGATGTCTGCTCCCAAAAGAGCCGTAGAGAGGAAAGCTAAGGAAAAGTCATGGCCCTTCCCACCTAGGGCTACTGAGCTATATCTCTCAGGGTATTTGGAGGTACAGATTTCCAGATTCAGCTTTCACATCAGCAGCCCAGAGAGCAGAAAGCAGAAAGCAAAGTAAACATAGCATCTTTCATATCAGGACCCCTGGGCATTTTGTATCAGTTTCACCTCCCAAGAGATCAGGGAGACTGGGTAATAATTATTACTTCTTCCTTTCGCAGAGTAGAAAACAGACCCTGAAGATTAGGTGAATTATCCATAGACAACAAATGATATGCAGAGTTACAAGAGGAGCTTAAGCGTTCTGACTCCTTTCTTCCTGCTCTGACCATGACATTGAGCTGGAGTAGCAAACGCCACATAAAGATAACAATAATACACATTGTTGTCTTATAGAAATGCTGCACCCTTTAATTTTAGCCAAGACTTTTGTACAAACTTCTTCCTTGTTCTGCTAAATATTTATCCATGGCTATGTCTAGCCATATTGACAGCGATGTACATAGCAAAGGGGAGATGGACAGGGAAAGAATCATGATCCAAAGTGATAAGTATTCATAGAGTGGGAGATGGAAAAGGAGTGTTTTCCTCTTCTCCTGTCTTTATTAACACAGAAAGGTTTATAGGAAGAGTAGTGAGGCTTTCTAATTAGACCAATTGATATATTTGAGAAAAGGCAGACAAGCTGTCAGGAGCCTGAGCTCTTCTTTAGCTTGGAAAGAGACCTCAGCTTAAGGACAGACTGCAAACAAGCATTCCAAGTTTAACTTCAGTCTATCAATCAGCTAGCTGTTTTGAAGAAAAGGGGATTGTTAGTGCATCCACACCAGTAGGAAATACTAGCAAGGGAGAGGGGTAAAGGTTGTTCCATATAATAAGTAGAAGCAGAAATTCTTGCCAGGCAAATAGAAAGGATTGGTGGAAGAGTGGGGAGCTGGGGAATCAGTAGAATCACAGAAGAGAATCATAGAATATTTTGAGTTGGAAGGGATCCACAAGGATCATTGAAGTCGAATTCCTGGCCCTGCACAGGACAGCCCCAAGAATCCCATCATGAGCCTAACAGCATTGTCCAAACTCTTCTTGTCATCTGTCAGGCTTGGTACTGTGACCACTTCCCTGGGCAGCCTCTTCCAGTATTGGTGCTGCATCCTTGGTTTCCACTAAAGGAATGTATTTTAATTCCCTACTCACCTTTTGAAGGTGTTTCCTAGGCTTGCCATAAGGATCAGGATGAAATTTGGACAGTAGGACTGTTTGCTCTGTGAACAGTCCTCTCCTGCCTGTGCAAGCCCCTTCCTGTCATGTACCAATGCCCTATGTGAGTTCTTTCATGGCAGAGGAGTGGTTTGGTCCTTTGTTAGTTTCCCTGAGGACACAGGACAAGCTGGAGGACATGTGTCATGTTCTGCATGCAAACAGAATGGCTTTGGGGCATCTCAGCGATCTTATTCTCTGTTCTTCAAACAGAGTTTGAATTCAGGGTGACAATGCTTTGCTGTGCCATGTAAAATCCCCAGCATGGACTGCTTCTTGCTAGCCTGACTTATTGCTAGCACCACCCAGCACTTCATCCCTTTGTCTTTTGTTGGCTGCTATTCCCTGTCTATGTCTCCCTGTCAGAAAGGGCATAAGACTGAGAACTCCCTGCAACACAAGCCTTTCCCTGTGCAAGCTGTCCAGCTTCTCTGCAGGGGTTACAAATGGTTATCCCGACACTGCACTCATCCTTCCCTGAGCGCTTCATGCCCTTCCTGAGTGCTGGGAGCTTCCATCACAGTGACCACACTTTGTTACAGTGGGTGCTATAAATCTAGATGACTGTAGAAGGCATGGAGTGATTTCTAAGGATTAAAAAGGTGAGACCAGAAGAGCCTTCCCTAAAGCGTGGGGGACAACAGTATTCTCTGCTGACTCCCCACCATATAATTCATTGCAGAATAATTTCTTCCTGCTGCATCTTGCCCTGTTTCAGACATCTCCCTTTGTGACTCTCTCATCCCTCTCTCTTATAAACTCTGCTTTTTGTTCTGTGAAACTATTCATCAGATAATTCCCACAGACGGCTCCTGGGCATCAGTTCACTCATGAACAGCTCTGTGAAAGTCTGCTTGAAATACCAGCTGCTCTGAGTGGATGTGCAGGTGCCGTGGAATCCTTCTGTCCTTTGTCATGAGGGGAATCTTTTGGATGGCACAGATATTCTCACAAACAGACAAACTCTGGTTTCCTGAGGTCAGTCTCTCCTGTCTGATGTTCGTGTCCCTTTGAAGCACAGTGAATGCTGAAGGCAGAACCACCATGTTCAAAAGCAGTTTGATAAATTACTAGCTAACATCTCTGGGCAGATTGGACAGTAGTCCCAGCAACAGCTGACTCTCCAGCAAACTTGTACAAAGTTTCCACGCCCCTGCTAAATTAAAGGAGCGTAGAGGTAAGACAGATCAGCATCCACTGTTTGCTTCATCCTTTTTCCATGCACTCCTCTGTGAGCACAAACCAATTAGTCTTTGCTTGGGCCCATCCCCAACAGCACATCTGAACCCTACTCTGAGATCACATTGGAAGGCATTTCTCAGGATGACGGGTCTGCTTTCCTCCAAAGAGGGGCTTAAAACAAAACAACCAAAGCCACTCAATTAGAGTTTGGGGCTTAGAAGGCCCCTTATCTCATGAAAAGAGAGATTAAAGCCCTCTGATAATTTATAAAGCACTTAAAAGTTTAAAGGGGAATTGGATTTTTATCTGAACTATCAGATAACGTGAGGAGCACAAAGGCCATGCACAAGTCAGCCCCGGGGTGCAGTCACTTCATCGTAGAGAGCTTATGCTTCCAACCATGGATCTGATCCCAGTCCCTAAAATTAATAGCCAGACTCCCAGACTCTCATGGACTAGTAGCCAGGCCAGTCTGACATGTCCCCATGGCACAGACATGCAGTCACGTAACTCTTGCCTAGGAAGTCCTTGGGTGTCCTCACTGAGTGATGCCTGACAGCACCTGTGGTGAGATGGGCTGGATGTCCCGGATGCGTTTGGGTGAACATCTTGGCATTGAGGGCTTCTCCCACCACGCCAGTGGGCAGTGCTTATGTAATGATAGTGTGTGGTGTGCTCAGCATGCCCTAAGCAATGTATAGTTGGCCCAAGTGCTCTCAGAAGCTTGCCCAACCTGTTTTTGTTTGAGTTGGTAATTCAAACAGCCGGTTATTATTTGTGTGGTTGAGGCCATCATTCATTTACTCTCCTGGTAGACTTTTGCTGTCTTCCCAGCTGCCTCTCTGCTTATTATCCACTTTGGCCGCTAATGACAATGGTGTCCTGGCAGGGTGAGACCACCACTGAACAATGCGGGGAAGGAACATGTGTGGGACACAAACCATACCCTGGAGCTGGCCCTGGGTACTGGAACTGGCTCCTGCAGGAGACTGGGACTCTCAGGTTCACAGCAAAATGACAAGCTTCACTATTCCTCAGCATTGCCCACGCATGAAAGAAATAAGTTGCCCTTTGAGCAACAGGGCTAACTAAGCCTGGGGTTCCTGGGGAAAAGGGGGTAACCTTTGCCCCCAGACATCATCATCTCACCCGCTGCATTAATCCTCACCCCACAACATGCAAGGGACGGTAGCGGTGTGCACAATCTAGAGCCAGATACCTGCTGGTGGGCACGTTGTGTTCACATGTGATGATGGTGTGGCCAGCTGATGTCTAACAGTTGGGTTGTCCCTCTCTTTCCTTCAAAAATCACTGCTTTGTATCATTTCATCTACTCTGGCAGCCACAAAGTTAGTGTTTTTGAAACATCTACTGCTCTTCTGATGCAATTGAAGCTGACTGACATGTTACAAAGTGACTGGAAAAAGGGAGGATGGTCAGACAAAGAAGCTTTGTTTCCTTTGGAAACAGGGCTATAAGAATCCTCTGAAATTAAACCAGACATTCTTCCTTTGTGCTGAGCTTCAGTAAAAGTCTGTCCTTCATCCACCACTCCTAAGCCCAGTCATCCCAGCATGGAGACAGAGTGACCTCGGCAGGCCCATCCTCACTGGACCAAACTCCTCATTCTCTCAGGAGTGAGTGAATCAAAAACTTCACCTTGCATCTGTTTTGCTGGCAGCCCACAAGAGGATCAAAATGTTCCCCCCAAAAAAGCACTATGCAAATTGTCTGCCAAATACTTGTTTTGAAGGGCCTTTTTTGCAGCCTTTCAAGTCCAAGTTGAAGATGAAGATTAACTCTGGAGGTTTTGGTGGATCACTTGGAGAGACAGCTTTGTCAGTCTCTGCTCTGATGGTCAGGAGATCTGAGTCCCTTTTCCAGCTCTTTCTAGGACCTAGAGAAACAATTCCTTTGTGTATTTTCTCTCTTAGAGTTTGTCCATCTGCTTTGTTTAAACTGTTTTCTTTTTGGGAAGAGGCTGGCATTAGTGAAGATGTGACTGGCATTTCCAGAATGGGGCCATGAACTTGACAGACTGGCCACTACAACACTAATAGCACACAATAACAGATAAGCACTTGGCAAGTCTTCATTTCTGAGAAATATATGCAAAGAAGTAAGTGTCACAGAATATTCTTAGTAGGAAGTGATACACAAAGATCATTGAGTCCAGCTCCTGGCCCTGCACAGGACAGCCTCAAGAGTCACATCATGTGCCTCAGAATATTTTCCAAATGCTTCTTGAACTCTGACAGGTTTGGTGCTGTGACCGCTTCTTTGGGGAGTCTGTTCCAGTGCCCAACCACCCTCTGGGTGAAGAACCTTTTTCTAAGATCCAGCCTAAACCTCCCCTGACACAACTTCAGGCCATTCCCTTGGGTCCTGTCACTGGCCACCACAGAGAACAGCTCAGTGCCTACCCCTCCTCTTCCCCTCATGATTAAGTTGGTTGTAGGCTGTGATGAGGTCTCCCCTCAGTCTCCTCTTCTCCAGGCTGAACAGACCAAGTGACCTAAGCAGCTTCTCATGCAGCTTCCCCTCAAGGTCCTTCACCATCTACATTGCCCTCCTTTGAAGGCTCTCTAATAGATTAATTTCTTTGTTATATTGTGGCACCCAAAACCGTATACAATATTCCAAGGTGAGGCTGCCCCAGTGCAGAACAGAGCGGGACAATCCCCTCCCTTTCCCAGCTGGTGATTCGGTGCCTGAGGCACCCCAGGACAGGGTTGGCCCTCCTGGCTGCCAGGGCACTGCTGACTCATGGTCAACTTTCCATCAACCAGAACCCCCAGGTCCCTTTCCATGGCACTGCTTTCCAATGTCTCATTCCCCAGTCTGTGTGTACATCCAGGGTTGCCCCATTCCTGATGCAGAATCTGGCACTTGTCCTTGTTGAACTTCATGTGGTCAGTGATTGCCCAGCCCTCTGGTTTGTCAAGGTCTCTCTGCAGGGTCTTTCTTCCTTCAAGCATGTTAACAGCTCCTCCCAATTTTGTATCATCTGTAAACTTACTTAGCATCCCTTCCAGCCTTGCATCCAAGCCATTTATGAACATGTTGAAGAGCACAGGGCTGAGGACAGAGTCCTGTGGAACCCCACTGGTGACAGGTCACCAGTCTGGTGTCACCCCCTTCACTGTAACCCTTTGCACCTGACCCATGAGCCAGTTGCTCACCCATTTCATGACATGTTTATCCAGCTGGGTGCTGGACATTTTGTCCAGAAGGATCTGTGAGAGACAGTATCAAAAACTTCACTGAAATCCAAAAGGATTACAACTACATGTAATATACACATAAATACATAATATATATCTAAGGGAATACACATCTATACATATATAATATTCGCATCTAGAAGGAACCCAATATAAAGCGTGGGAATCGATGTATTTAAAGAAGTCACTTTGAAAATGTTTGGAAATGTTTGGTCTGGTCATTGGTACTGGAAATGTGCACAGGATCTGGGAAGCTGCTAGCAATTAGTGAGATGTGCCACATAGCCAGGCCTGTCCAACACCTTCCATGCAGCTCTTTCCAGTAAGGCTCCAAGTAAGGCTCACTCCAGGGACCACTGAGTGTCAGTAGTCAGGAACTGGCACTCAACTCCTGTCTGCTGAAGAGGGTTTTGTGTATACATCAGCCACTTGGCTTGTGCGGTGCTGAGCATGGGAGCCACTGTGACATGGAGGTGTTCAAAACATTCATGAAACTTTAGAACACTTTTGGGGGTTTGTGCTGTGGTTTGTCCTTTGGTTTAGGACACCACCAGAACCGGCCAAGAATACTTTAGCGTGACAACATTCTCATTCGCATGGCTGGCATGCTAACATCCTCATTCTTACCTTGCATGTCTGTCAAGTGTAAGCAAAGTATCTATTAATTGTGTCTGACTGGATTTCAGCTGCTCTTTTAAAAGGTCGCTGATATAAGTTTAGACAATAGGCCAAGAGGAGGCTGAATCCCCATGGAGAACACACAAGGCATTCTCTTGTGTTGCTGATTTAATAAAGAAGAGTTGAATACACTCCTGTTTAGAAAGGTCGAAATACTTTGAAGGTTTCTGCTTGAATGGAAGTTGGAATTCACTTTGGCTGTGCTCTCACCCTCTGCATGCTCACCTCCCTGCACTGCCCCAGCCAAGGACATTTACTGTGGGAATTTCTGCAAGAACAGCAGGTGACACTGCCAGTTTTGGTGGGAAATCTTGTTTGCAGTAGATACTCCCTTCCAAGTGTGAGGCTCATCCTCCAGGATGAGCAACTAGAGGTGAGATGAGATTCATGATAATCAACATCCAAGATCATAAATTAGGTGATCAACATGTGCCAAGAAAATGAAGCTAACCGATTTTGAAGCAATGGGGATTTGCAGTAACAGACTTCTGAGAGTTCATCTGTAGGCAGGACAGAAGTGTGTCACTTCAGATGACAAATAATCAATCATGAACTCATGGGCTGCTTAAAAACATGAATAGGACTGAAATGCCCCAGATACATGCCCCAGATATGTGATTGGGAGTGTTACTCACTTGATTGCAGGCATGACTCCTCAGGTCCACATGGTAACCAGAAACTCAGCCAAGATCTTACCAACTTGGCCCTAGCTGCCAACTACAAAGCCCCTTTGCGTAGTCAAGTCCCCTGTGCAATACACACTTCCTGCCCTATTCCTTGCCAAAGTCCCATTTGTCTGCATCTCATCCCCAACAGCAGATGGAAAACATCCACAGCAAGAAGCAATGGGACAAATTGGCTCTGGTTTGCTCCTTACCTCTCAGCAAGCTCCAAAATCAGTGAGCTGTGCTGGCTCCCTATCCCAGCCAGTGCTACCATCTCTGCCTTTCTATTTTAACTGCCTCACATAAGGAGTGGAAAATTCTGCAAGGGAATTAAACTGCTGGGCACACTGGTAGGCATTAAGCTGTGAATAACCTCTCACTTGCCTGAGTCACAAGAAACATTACTGAGGGAAGCAGGTTAGGTCAGTGTCATGATGGGACACAGGCATAGATGTCTCTGTGCATCAGATGCCATAGAAACAATACCCTGGGCTTATATTTATTATATACCTTTATAAGAGCCCAAAACTCAAGATGTGCCAATCTGCACTGCATTACAACTTTGCAGCAGCTCCAGACACAAGGTACAAGCAGGCACGTCTCACTGCCTGGCACAGTATCTGCTGGAGCAGTGCACTGAAGTTTCGTAAGCAGTGTGTCCCCCAGCACAGGAACAAGAACAGATGCCGCGTGCCTAACACACCTGAGTGTGGAGGCTGCGCATTATTGCAACTTTCATAATCACAGCTTCGTATCTCCGATGTGATAACAGACTGACAGTTTCTATTACGCAAACGGCACCAGGTCGGGTCAAGCAACCCACAGAAAGGCATCACTGGCATTCTAGGAACGGCTTTGGTCCTCTGCTGCCAAAACACACCACTCATGGCATGTCCCAGTGCAGTGACACACCAACATGGGGTGCCTTTTGGGGCTGACAAGGTACATATTTTGGGGGGACACTGTGAAGCTCTGCTGGAGAAGGCCAGCAGCTGGATGGGTGTGGAGCAGCTCAGACAAGATCTGACACCACACAGGGTGCCTGTTGCTTATATAAAACAGCTACTAAAGCTGGTTATCATCCCAGCAACTCTTGCCTTATGTGTCAGTGGCCATGTGGAGGACACCCAAAAGCAAAATACATGCTGGCTTTGCTGTCCAAGGACAGGAATGTGTAGTAGGAACTCAGCAGTTGGATTTTGTTGGTCCTTTAACAGACATGTAACAAAATGTGGAGCAAAGCTCTATTCAAAAGACACTTAAGCATACATGGATTAAAGTTAAGCATGTGTTTGTGTGCTGTCCTAGATCATATCCTTGCAATCTCAGGGCCTGTGTCTGCAGAGGCTTTGTTGGCAGAAGGTGTCTTAATGCAAAATGCCACCTACTGAGAACAGGCTTTCGCTGGGCTCTCCTGCCTAATAGGAGGACATTATCAAGCCAATGTGCAGAAACAGAGAATTACCCCAGTAGATGTAGAGGTGCCAAACAGTTTTAGTCACTCTCATCAGAACAAAAACCCCAAACAAACCCAACAAGCTCTTACAGCTGCGTCATACTCACAGATTTTTGTGAAAGAGCCTAGAGAGCACATAAAGGAAACATACTCACACCTCTGCCTGCTGAGGACAGACGCATTCTTCCATTCCTTAGGGTGACAACGTACTGCAGTGCATTTACTTACAACCAAAGGTACAACAGGCAAGGCCTCAGTGAAAATTCATCCAAGGAAATTGTAAAAGTGCATTACAAGTACCAGGGGCATCAAATGAAAGCAGCAAGCAAAGCACACAGGAGGATGTGCCTGTTTACACAACAGGTATTTGCACCGTGAAAGACCCTGCCACAGGATACTGTGGATACTACAAGTTCACAGGGTTTCAAAACCAGAAAAACAAATGTATGGAAAATGAACAAAAAAATGCAACAAAAATACTAGGTCTGCCTCAGAAAGTCTCCCAAATTACAAACTGCAGGATGCTGGGGAACATTTGGGAGATGTATCAGTATGCATTTGCCTTCAAGTAATGCTGTTTGCATGTGTTATCAGCCACTGTTGGAGACAGGCTGCTGGGCTCCAAGAACCCTTAGTCTGACACAGCACAGCTGTTCCTCCCCTGTGGACACACTCTTTTTGCTTAGTGGGGGCAGAAAGAAGCAGCAAACTCCCAGCAGTCAGTGCCAGAGGGAACACCTAAGCTTGGATCAGGCTCCATCCAATAGCTGGTTGGGCATGATCAAGGATAGATATTTTGCTCAAAATGAGATTGGGCAGACACTTGAATCCGGGCATTTCTCCCTAGGCACAAACACTAGCATGCGTCCCTCATATTTCAGCTCTGAAAAAAATGTAAGTTTCAGTCTGAAAATCACATTTGAAACACAAAAAATGGAAATTTGACACAACACACTCTCTGCCAGAATAGCTGAAATATTGTGGCTTTGTCCCAACACAGACTGAGAGCTAATTAGAAAGCTCTGAAAGTCATTCCCAAACAGAACTGCTTTCCTCTTGTTATCTACCATGGCTTTCTCGCTCCAGAAATACACAAATATGTCCAAAAATACAAGGATGTGTATCAGCAATTTTAAAATGTATCTGGAAAAGAAAAGGCACAGTCTATTTTACACAAAAATGGGAGCATAGCTATGGTTAGAAGTTAAAGCACTGAGAAGTGCTCAAGTGCTCTTTTTCCAAGGAAATGCGAGAGGCCAAGGATACGGGCAGTGCTGGGGGGAAGCTGGTGGATGGTCTGCCACAGAAGGAAAGTACACTGATTAAATAGCACAACAGCAAGACAGCAAAATATCATTCTAACACAGTAATGGTAATTCCAGGCACTCAAAACCACAAATCAGATTAAAAATATCTGTTTAAAAATAAAAAATTAAAATCCAACATGGTAAGGTACAGTTTTTATATCTGCAACAGAGCCTTTAAGCCTTCAGAGTTCATACTCCCAAGCTTTTATTGGTGACTCTTTGGGCTGGAAATTTTCTTTTTAAAGTGCAGGAAATTTGGGGGAGAACAAAACCAAACTGATTTTGGGATTTTTTAGACTTGTTTTTTTGTTACAGCCCTTTTGAAATCCTTGATATTACATACAAAGCAGCTCCTGTCTAAGTAAGACTTTGGCCTAAATATTTATCCTGAAAATGTATTTCAAAAATAGCAAGGTCAAAGAAGAATAGGGCCAAGGATCCATCCATGACTATGAATACTGAAATGAAATTAAAAAAAAAAAAAAGGAAAAAGAAAACAAGAAGAGAAACTTTCTACATGTTTTTGTTGGTTTTTGGTTTTGTTTTTAAATAAATATCATCAGTAGCATGAAATGGTGCAGCCAAATTTTATGGATTAATTGATGAGTAAATCCACTCAAGCCATGTGGTTTATGAGCAGAATAGCCTGCAGAGTATTAGGAAAAAGACGGAACGAAGATCTTAGCTGGTTTTACAACACAGAAAAAGAAAACAAAAAAAACCTTAAAAGTAGTTGCTTTTCTGTGCGGACAGTTCCTGACATTCAAAGTCATTACTGAGTGATTAACTTACCAGCTCATTAGAGGCTATTTACATTGTTTATGAGCACATGAAGATACTGACACACAATCACCTAATAACAGCATATAGTTGTGGCATAGATGAATTGGATGAGTGAGGAGATCCTGCCTGAGTGCTGCCAGCAAGCCTCAGCTTGCCCTGATCACGGGGTGCTTGGAGAGCTTGGAGACTCCTTCCCCATCTCCTACAAGCAGCAAGTCCAGAAGAGGCAAAAAAAACTTCCAGGGACATTTGCTATAGAGGGGCCACAGTCCAGAGGGAAAGTGAGGAAGGAGGCATACACATCCTCACAGGGAAACACAGGTGAGAAGCCCTGTACAGAGCCTCAATACCAGTGTCACTGACACAAAGAGTGTAATCAGGACGAGTGGTATTTGGGAGTGGTTCTCATTCTGTCCAGAGGCAAATTCCAAATCAAGAATTTAATCCTGATGAAAGCTGTTTGACAGGCAGCCTTGAAGATCGAAGGCTTCAATGTATACAAAAATGGCAAGATCGATGCAAATTCAAGTTACATTAACAAATTAACTTCTTACAGTATCACGTCTCCTATTTCTCACAGGCTTCCCCTGACCACTTCATCATTTAATAACCAAAAGACTGACATTGTCCTGTCTTAACCAAAACTGATGTCTCAGGGTAAAGGCTTGTGTCAGGGATGGTAAGGAGAAACAGTGACACTGAAGACCTAGCTCCAAAATTATACCAAGTTATGGCACAGAAACTCTTCAAGTGCTGCAAGACACTCCCTTTGCAGAAAAGCCCCACACAGGAGGAACACCCACCAACATCTCACAGTGATGTGAACTCTTCTAGCCCAGTTAGGCCGAACATCTTGTGTTCAGGAGGATGTTCTCTGCAGTGGCCAGCATCTGGGGGAAGCAGCTGATACACCTGAAGGCTCTGCTGCCATTCAAAAGGACATTGATAGGCTGAAGAATTGGGCAGAGAGAAACCTAGTGGAGTTCAACGAGGGCAAGTGCAGGGTCCTGCACCTGGGGAGAAATTACCCCAAATGCCTGCACAGGTTGGGGACTGACCTACTGGAAAGCAGCTCTGCAGAGAAGGACCTGGGAGTCCTGGTGGATGACAAGTCGACCATGAGCCAGCAGAGTGCCCTTATGGCTGGGAGAGTCAATGGTGTCCTGGGGTGCATTGGGAAGAGTGTGGCCAGCAGGTCAAGGGAAATGGTCCTGTCCCTCTACGCAGCCCTAATGAGGCCACATTTGCCGTGCTGTGTGCAATTCTGGGCTCCTCAGCACAAGAAAGACAAGGAGATATTGGAGAGGGTCCAGTGGAGGCTACAAATATGATGAGGGGTCTGGAGCATCTCTCTTTTGAGGAGAGACTGCAGAAGCTGGGCCTGTTCAGTCTAGAGAAAACTGAGAGGGGATCTCATTAATGCAGATAAATATCTCAAAGGTGGGTGCCAAGAGGTTGGTGCCAGAACTATTTTCAGTGGTGCCCAGTGACAGGATGAGGAGCAGAGACCATAAACTAAAACACAGAAAGCTGCCTGCATGACCCAAAGTGCTCCACAGATCAGTAGCAGAGACATGGCACCTCACACACCCCACCTCCCTGTGCCTCCAGCACTGGGGTTCAAAGCTGTGACCCCTGACAGAACAATATGCCCCTGGTCATGAAGCAAAGTGGTGGCAGGAACAATGTCAGACCACAGCCATAGCTATCTGAAGGCACCTGTAAGGGGTTCAGTCTGCTGCCAACTAATATTTGTTGTCAGTGGTGCTTTCTCCATTCCTCTTCCTCAAACAAATATTTTTGCTGTTGTTTGAAGGCACTGTGATGTGGAGAGAAGGAGTACATTGCACCTCAAATGGAAACTGGAGGTCTGACAGAACCTCTTAATTTTGAGTACAGCATACTCACAGGAGTCCAGGACATTCTGTGTGGAAGTCACCCACTGCATTGTTGGAAGTGCTGGACAGTCACATGCAGTGCACCCTCTGCAAAACAGGGAGAGGCAGGAGAGCCCTTGCTTTGTCTGGGAATGTTTTTTCCATGACAGTGCCCAGAAGGGGAGTGAATGCCTCCCTGATGGGGCAGACAGGCAAGAAGGACATAGATAAAGTCCAATTCCAGTATCTGTAGGCAAGCTAGTGGCAGCACTACTGTGATCTACAGCTCCCTGTGCCTGCAAGCTTCTCATGCTGCTCTTATTCCAACAGCTTCAATGCTAACCATAAGCTACAGTTTCCCATCTGCTGCCAGTTCCATCCCAAGCTCATGCCTCCAAAGATGCCAGGGATTTGTACACCAAAGCCCAGCGAGCAGCCACAGCTCCTGCTTTTTGGACTGGCTCTTTTGGCATAAATGCAAACTTAAGCTCCAGCAAGAACTACGTTGTCTCTGAATGAAATGTGGGGAAATCTCAGCCCAACTCAGAACCCACAAAGGAGAGGCAAAGGACTCAGATCTCTGAGTTACCCTCTCATCTTCTCTCCCCTCCTGCTCTGAACAGGATGGTCAAAAAGGAACATGGTGATTTATTAAAGTAGCTCTTGTGTTGAAAAGAGGCCCTGGGTGCAGAACTGCTGAGCTCAGCTGAAACTGGGCATCTCCCACACACAGCAGGACAGGGAAATTTGTGTCAGCTGAGGAGTGACCCTGCTGCATGGAGTACAGCTGTTTCCCTTCCCATCTGAGACAGCGCAAGCCAGCCTATTCACTTCCCTCCCCCAAACCGACTGTCACATTTGTCACAGACTACATTGGCCTAAATAGTTAGGTGTCACGTAGCCAGCAACCCATACAGGAAGATCTTACATAACTCAGATAAATGGGACAAGGTCAACACCAAGCCCAAGCTCCTCTTGCAGAAGACTCCACACCAATAGGTCCTCACAGCCCTCCTGCAGCATGGGGGGCTGCCAGGTATGAGGAGAAGGAGAAGCTGCCCAGGAGCCCTGGTCACTGTCCATGGGCAGATCAAAGGGCATTGCTGATATGTGTAGGAAGGGATTCCTGGTAGGATTTGCAGGATTGGAATTTGCCATCATTGGTCAGTAACCAGCAGTGCCAGATCAGGTGAGATGGTTTAGTGAAACCACAGGTGTGGCCCTTTGTCTGTGCCCAGCGTCTGGCATAGTGGAGAAGTTTTACCTGTGTTACCTCATATCCCCTGTGCCTGCTGATTCAGGTTCCTCTCTCTATTTTTAAACAAGGTGTTTAGTGTCACCCAGTCAGGAAAATTACTCTGTGTCTCCAGGAACAGAAGCTATACCTTATGTATGCTTTGCCCCATCCCAGGGGTATCCCTCATGGGTGATACCATTTAGCAGTGATCTGTGCTGCTCCTTTATGCACATCACTTCTGCTGCATCTGCTCTGAGACTGCAAAATCTACGTTTATGGGAAACCCACTGAAAGAAAGACAAAGTGGTCTGAGTTGCAGGAGAGGAAAGCACAGCAAGAAGAGGGAGCAGGACTGCGTGTTTTGCATTTTCATGGAAAAGGAGGGAGGATGAAACACACAGTCTGGGGAGATGGGCCAGGGAAACTGGATGCTGTGGGCAGCACTAGTGGAGGTCAACAGCCAGACAGTGCCGGGCCACGATTTGGGAGCACTGGCCTCAGGAGCAGGGACAGATACCAGCTGGAGAGGACAGATCTGAAGAGGGGCCTGCCCCATGCAACAGGGAGAGAAGAGTGTGGTCAGGGGGCAGAGGCACACAAATTAGGATAGGTTTTGCGATAATGTGGGTTTTCCTTAAAGACACTGCTTTCACTGAGGGAAGAAACTTTCAGGACTTGCCTAAAAAAGAAGGGCAGTTTCTAGTCTTGGTGGTTTCAGAGAAAAGCTTAGAGTTGTGTCCCAAGAGGAATTTTAAGGGTAAGCAGTTGGAAGTGGGGAAGGAGGGGAAGGTCTGTTAAATACAAATACTTTTCTTTACTGATATTTTTACTTAATCAATTTGTTGTGCACTTTCAGCTGGCAATGTGCAATTTTACTAGCGAGTATGAAGAGTGGCTACTCTCTGGTCACCCCTGCCTTGCTGGAAAGTGCAGTGGGGTTGCAGCGCTGCTCCAGCTCTGTGGCCCATGCTGCTTAGGAAGGGTCCAGCCCCATGGCAAGCCTAGTGCCTCCATCTCATGTCCCTTTCCTACATCCTCAATATCCTTCTCTACTTCAGGGAGCACTGGCTCCTTTATGCAGATCCCTTTCATACATCCATGCATTGTCACATCGTGTTCCACAGAGAATCCAGAAAGCACCAAAGCAAGTCTGGAGCATGGTGATGGCTTTGTGTCCTGGTGCCACTAACCCTGACCTGTATGGGGACATGGGGCCAGCTACAGGTGTCCATCACCTGGAGGAAGCAGTTGGTGAGGAGTGTTTTTATCACATGTGGAGAAGGAAAACCACAGTACCAGCTGGAGGCCAAAAACAACAGCCAGGAGAGGAGGAATTCATTAAGAGAAAAGTCAAGAGACACAAAGTGTGTTTATGTAAAGGCAGAGCTAGCGGCAAGCCATCCTGCAACCCACAGCCACAGAGGATCAGAGCTGGAACCATGCCCACCCAGCTGCTCCTGCACCAGCCATCTCATCAGAGGGGCTATCCTGTCATTTGGGGACCCTCCTGCCCCCTCTCAGTGAGCCTGCAGGGCTCCAGCAGAGGGGCTTCACCAAGCCCTGGCATCATCATTTGTTGCTGGGTTTGGAGCACTTGGGCAGCAGTGTTCCCTGGAGCAAGTGGGTGGTTTTTCAGAGCCCAAGGCCCCAGAGGTGACACACCCCTGCTCCTCATGGCTCCCAGGCTTAGCATCCCCTCTGGCATGCAGGCCAGCAAGTTGCCCGCAAAACAGTTGGAACAGACTTCAAAAGGATTTACAGTGAGCAACCTTTCTATCTCTTGATCCTCTCAACTGTACACTGGATTAGGGGCTGGCTGAAACCAGAAGCCCCCAGTCTGAGGCTCACTCCCCTCATTCTCTGGGGATGCATCAAGGACCTGCTTATCTCCAAGTCCCAAACTCTCTATTTTCCAAGCTGGCCTGACATTCTGCAAGACGGAAGTTCTGTCCTGCGTCAATGACCTTTCCTGGACTCTGGCTATGGGGGCACAGGGGGCCCCACAAGGACATGAGATGGGTTTGCCCACTACAACATAACCTGGCAAAGCTCAGTAAGGCAGCAGTGTCTTCTCCACCCTGGGACTGCCATTAGGGCAGCCCCAGGCAGAGCCCTTTATCCAGGAGGAGGGAAAGCAGAATTAGCCCAAACCTTGTATTCCCCGACTGCTTTTGCCAAGACTTCTTCCAATAGGTGGGGCTGGGAACAGAGGTGGAGTCATTTCACAAGGACAGGAAACTGCTAAAGCAAAGTTCATACTGCAAAAGTGGAGATATTTAGCAATCACCACATAAAATAAAGTAGCCAGCATAGTGGACAGTGTTTACTGCAGGGCAGAACACCAGGGTTTCCCTCCAAAGTGGAGGAGAAGGGCTGAGAGGCAGCATTGGAGCAGCAGAGCAAGGGTCGACAAAACAGGGTATGGAAGCAGCACTGCTGCGCTTAAAGCCCACTTTTTACCACTGACTCCCTGCAGCTCTTTGTGTAAATCTCCCTTGTACCTCAGCTTACTCCTACAAAACACCGAGGAAAAAAAGTGGGGTGACTTCCAAGGGGAGGTAAAGGTGTCAGCCACCACTGTCGTGTTTAGAGAGCTGCTGAGAAAGGGAGAGGACTCCAACCTGCCACTGCAAGTGATGGATCCATTAGACTCCACTGGGATGAGATTGTTTGCTGAGCCTTCAGCTCCCATCACACTCTCCCCACAGCTGGCCTAGCCAGTGCTGCGGGGTGACTGCCCTGGGAAGTGCCGGGTAATCACTGGACAGTGTCACCACTGCTGCCAGTGCCTCTTGAGCTTTTTTGTTTTCCTTAATCCCAAGAGGCAGCATCTCTGACATGGCAGCAGCGTGATTAACAAGATCCAGCATTGCTGTCACAAGCATGTAATTACAGGTTTCCTGTGTCACTCCTGCTGGGAGGTCAGTGACTTGCCCTCCCTCACTCCAGCGGAGTGAGGCCGCCAACTCCCATCTGCCTCTTAACCCCCTGCCCAGCTCCAGCCTCCACAGCCTGGGAGAGGGGTGGGCAGGCTGAAGCACACAGCCAGGCTGGGGAGGGACAGCAGGCTGAGAGGGATCAGGGAAACCCAGAATAAAGAAGAAGGGAAGCAGGAAGAGTGAAGAAATGGGGGCTTGAAAGGCAGACCACAGAGGATCCTCCCTCCTTGCTGGTATTCAGTACCCTTAAGTTTGCCCACAGGACTCTGCAGTACAGTGGCACATGTGGAGGTGGCTCAACAGCTGCCAAGATGGGGGCCTGCCTTCCAAGACAGTGTGTCTGATGAGTTTGAAGAGGCTGTTCTTCAGACCCCACAGCAGTGGGAACTGCCTGTTCAAGGGAGAGCTTGGTCCCAGGGAGATGGGAAGCACTCTCCTCATGAACACAGGGGCCTTCTGGGAGTCAGTATAAGGACTGCACTGCCCATGGATGCAGAAAAGTGGAAACTGTGGCCTGTTGGCCCTCTCACGATCCTTTCAAGACATCATCATACATCTGAGACCATCCTGCGAGGCCTGGGCAATCTTTCTCATCCCGTATGTCCACATACCTCTGCCCACAAGTAAGTATATAATGAATGGGAGCTTTGCCACAGTTTGCCCATGTTCTCCCAAAGGCACTGCAAAATCATTTAGGAGGGCCCAAAGGAATCATCTTGCTCTCCAACATATGTATGTTTCCCTTGCAACTAGCAGGCTGGGCAGGGATGCAGAGAGGAGCTGCTCTCAGCAGATCAGTTTCTGAAGCTGTTGTACATGGGATTATCTGCAAATCGCAGTGGAGAAGGACTCGCTGCTGGCCTGTCAGAACAAGAAGAGGTTTTGTGCTGCATTTGCTCCTGGAGAAGGCCAGGTTTCCTCAAGCTCTGTTTGTTTAGTAACCCCTACAGAAGGGAATCCATCACATAGCCTCCTTTATTAATGCTGGCAATCATCTGCTACCAGCTGTTGCCCAGCTGTCAGAGCTGGTATTGCATGGGAATCCCTGCACAGAGAGCCACATCTCCTCATACTTAGAGACCTGAGTTCCAAAAAAAGGCTTAAGGAAGAGCCTGAGAGGATATGGCAGCAGTCTGCTTAGTGGGGTTACTGGTACAGGCAGATGCAGTGGACCTTAGCTCCTACCCACGCAACAAACTACAGCTCAGCTATATCCTCAGCTGGCTGTGTCCCCGAAGCAGCCAGAATCAATGCTCACCCTTGGCAGGAGCAAAGCACTTCTGTCTGAGCAGCTGCTGCACGGTCACCCCAGAAAGGAGTAGCTCCCTTCAAAGCACAGCACGCTGTTGTGTTTAGATGGGGGCCAAAGCCCAGATTCACATGTTCAGGGCAAAATCTGAGATTGACACCTCATATTTAAAGCTAGCTGTGAAAGTGAATCTTAGTTCTTCTCTTACTGATCCCAACAGTTTGCATCTATCCAGGCATGCCTTCCAGAAGGTCATCCAATTTCAATCCAAAGACATCAAGAAACAAAGAAGCTGGTATCACCCACAATAGGGTGCTCCAGTGAAGAGTTGCCTTCACCTTTGAAAAATTCTGCCTTCATCCTAGTTTGGGTTTGGCTGGCATGGGCTAAAAAGCAGGCAAACCCTAAATGGGTTGTGTTCACATCTAGCACAGTTACCAAGAGCTTTAGTCTTGAAGTACCTGCTGTATAAACCTAATGGGAGCAGGCAGTGAGGACTTTTGTTGCATTAAAAGGTAAATGAACTCTATCCATAAAATGTGCTGTGAGCAGGGGCATGATCTAGAACCTCACAGATAGAGGGGGAGAAATTTCTAATTCATGCCAGCAGCTGTCCCAGCCACATGCCATTGCTCAAATAATCAAGGTTTCTCTAAAATAGAAAACAAAGGAGCACTGAGGTCCTTCAAGGGAAGGCTCCCAGAAGCAGCCTCACATCACAAAAAACTGGAGCCAATGCACAGGCTTAGGGATCACTGGGTGGCTTAGCTGTAAAGATACTTCTTGAAGGGGCAGCACAAAGCTAGAAGTGGGAGTTCAGAGAGAAACTGGAGGAGGCATGAGGCAGCTATGTGGATCCTGACAACCATCCTTCTCACTTCCTCCACAGGGAGCAGAGGGGAATGCTGCAGCATGCTGGCCTGTGGTGAGGATTACTGCCGAAATCCTCAGTGCATGCCCCATATAGCTGGTCTGCTCACTGATACAGCCCTCTGCACTGACAAGGCCTCCACACAAGTAGGCATCTTGCTCCTGACCACTTGCACAGCCAATCCCTGAAACTCCCCTGGTTCTTTCTTGCACCCCTCAGTTCACATGACACAACACCTTTGTGTTTCTGAGTGTGCTCAGGGTGATTCATAGGCACATGGACAATGGCTTGTTTTAGTGAGAGGCCAGGGAGGAGCTCAGCCTGCCATGACAGAGATACTGCTGCTTTCTGAAACATTTCCCAGAAGGAAAACCCTTCACCTTGCCAAGGGCAATGTCATGTTGGCTGTGCTGCTGCAGGGTTAGCAGTGACTGACACGTGAAAAGACCCCTCCCAGAATGTGGGAGCTAATCACTTCTCTTGACCTGTCACAGCCCCAGGGACCGGAACATGTCCCATAGCAGATGAGACACAAAGTGAAAAGCCCAGAGGTGTTGCTTCTAGAGCGGAATGGGATGCTACTGGATATTGAATTTCTATTGTATTTGAATTTCTGAATAGTGGAGGGATCAACGTGTTTGTACACAATGCAGGTAACTTTGAAAGCAAAGCACAAGGCATCCTTTAAACACCAGCAGGGAAGAGGCTGGCAGCTATTTGTCATCTTGAGGACTATTGGACTGCAACTACAAGCTGATCCAGAGAGATCACAAGGACATTCACCTCCATCTTCTCCATCACTCACATAATTAAATGTGTCATTGTGTTCGTCTGCTGTTCACAAAAACACCTCCTAGTTGCCAAGGGAAGCAGACCATGTCACGCACTACAGAAGGTAAAGAATTTTTCTGGCCAATCTGATTTGGATGGAAATACTTTCCTCACTCCAAAACTGGCATTTCCTTAAAGTTAGAACACACGCATTAGACATGTCAGGCAGGCCTTGGAGGTGTTTCTGTGTGCCACTAAAATCACCATGACACACCACCACATTTCTGTTTAGCAGAAGCCAATGACTTGGGCATTGGGGGGGGAGGGGGGGGGGAGCAACAAAAAACCATCTTA
>VZRZ01005153.1:384178-444212 GCA_013398175.1 Climacteris rufus
AAAAGGGGGGGGGGAATTTTGCTGGTGGGTTTATATGGGCAACTTGAGATAAGGATTCATTTAGCAGAATTGTGTGTATTCACCAGGATTAGTTAGTGCACTACACCAAACTGAAACGAGATCACTTTTCTTGTCCTTTTTGGCAATATCACCAACTGGAACATCCAACATCAGTATTGTGAGCTTAATCCCTCCAGTCCAGAACCCCGTTATTCTGATATCTGATCCCCTCCATAAATTCAGCAATCCAGCCAATGAATTATGCAGCTGTCCTAAGTCTTAGGCATCAGCTGCATCCCCATGTAAAATCAAAATCATGAGGAATGGAAAGGAGGACAAAAAATAAGACAGTCTGCTTTTTCCATAGATAGAGAATGCCCTATAGCACATCCCAGAAAAAGGGCCAGAGCTCCCCAAAGTGCCCGTGCTTCTCTAGTTAACATGCAGAACAACCATAAGGAAGGACAAGAGACTCATGCACTTGATATGAGTATTGTATAAAGATTGTTTGTTGAACTTGTATTTTTGAAGATCTTGGTCCTTGAGATTTCTATGAATCTCCATTTTTCACTGCTTTTTTTTTTTTCTATTTATCTAACCCACGAATGTAACTAGCGCAGGAAGTACGGACAGGATGTGACTCAGAAATACACTCAAGTGCATCACTCTACATTTACACATGTAAATTTCCATGGATTTTCTGCTGAGGATGGCTGCATTGCATTGGATGTAACAGGTACTTGTACCAAATGTCCTCAGGGCCCTCTGAGCACTTGTATATGATGCCTCCTTGGATGCCCTGGGGCCTTCTCCCATGATGGGAAACAGCTATACTTGCTCAGGCCTGTGACAGAGCACCCAGTGCCAGAAGTCACAGAATCATAGAATCATTCAGGCTGAAAAAGACCTTTAAGATCACCAAGTCCAACCATTAACCCAGCACTGTCCTACTGCTTTCTGCTAACAAAAGCCAGGAAGCTGACAGAGAGTAGTGTGTTTTGGTGTGTGAGGTGAGATCATAAACTAGCTGACCCTGCACCAGGAAGTAAAGCCCAGTCTCAACTGTGATGGATCTGCTGATCTCTATCTCATAGAAAAGTGATTAATCTATTCACACCTGGGTCTAGTGGGGAGCTTGCAAAAGGTGAAAGTGAGGCAAGGCGAGAGGAGAGGCGGATGAAGGATTGGTTGGCCCTGATGGATAAGAGCTTTCCTGCAGCTCAGGCCAAGGGGACCAAGACTGTGAATTCTGCAGGAGGACAGGGGAAAACTGAAAGTCAGCAAGAAAAAGCAAATCCCCTTTATGTTCCTTTGAGACATTTTTTGAAGGTCATTAACATCATGCCATAACCAACTGCTGAACGAGACTGATCCCAAATTGCCATAAAAGACAAAGGTTCTGGGAGTTCTGAAACAGTGACGTATAGCACTGCCACAAACAGTACCACAAAGACATAGGAGCAGCACTGGAGAAGCTGACCCTGCTACCAAGCTGTGCAGAGGAGCACCTAGTCATTAGGCCTTTTCTACACGTGAGTATCATTCCTTCTTGAATTCTGACTGCCAAGGTCAGTGCTTCAGAGGGAAGCAGAACTTCAAGAAACCAATATACAAGTGTGGTAGAGCAACCATGAAGCAAACATTTAACTGCAACACATAACACCTACTTTGAGAATTCCAGAGAACTTCTGTCCTTCAAGACAAGAACCAATTAAACTTTGCATCCTTGCAAAAAAGGCATTTCCCCTTTACTAATCAGGAAACTGAAGCACCAGGAGATTCCAACCAATGTTTCTAAATGTAGAAGCCTTCAAACAGATGTCTAAAAGCACTTGCAGGCATGTTAAAAATGGTCTCAGTCTTTCCAAGGTTCTTCACATCCTCACTGTTACTAACTGGATAATTGCCAGCTGACCTACTTCAGCATCCATAACCACAAACATTTCCATAAAGCTGACAGTATTTCTGAGCAGATGGCACAATTCAACCACTCCATTCTTCTAATTAATTCCAAGGCTCCCAATGCCATTTCCACCTAATAAAACAGAGGAGAAGGTTGTCAAATAATTTGCTTAAAATTTCTCCAAGTTTTCACAGTTACCTCTTGCATAGATTTTTTTTTTCCAATCTGAAGGCAGCAGACTCATGCATGACTATATGGGGCCATTTGATCCTATCACTTTTCAAACAGACACCCTCCTGGAAATCAGGTGCTAGCAAGCCCAAGCAAGAAAAATCTGTGTTCCAAGATGATGGATAACTGTAGTTGTGATGTGTATTAACATGTCCTTTCCAGGCCAAAAGAGAATTCATATCTTTTTATTTTAAGTTCCCTTTATTCAGACTTCTGGTTTGGATCACTGAATCGGATGTTTGAACAAATCTTGCCACTGCTCCTCTTATGGCAGGACAGCAAGGAGCTTATTCGACAGGGTTGATACTATTTTGCAAGATAAAAGCACACAACTTTTTGAACATCAAAAAAGTGACCCTTCATCACTTACAATGCAAGTAGGAATTCCTGTCCATGAAAATACTAATCTTAACACTTTCCCAGTCTGTGTTAAATTAGTTGCATTCATATGCAGCACTTCAGGCCATTTATGAGGCGCATTTCCTGCAATCAAAAACATATGTCCTGTAAATGGCCCATTTCTAAGTTTGCTTTCCTAGAGCAGCTGGCCATTCCTGAGAATACAAAGGAGAACATATAAGCAAGTATAGTGTTTGCTGATACCCAGAGCTGACTGGGAAATAGAAATCTCTTCCAGCAAGAAAAAAAACACTATAGTAGCTGAGTTTCTTTTTAAGGAAAATACTACACTGAAAAATCAAAAATGCTGTTTTCATTAGAGTTCCACAAAAATCAAGCTTTACAAGAACTAGAATGAAAACTTATGGCTTCCTGGCTGTCCATCTGGTAGGGATATATTTGCTTTCTGGTGCAGGTGAGCTGTCAAAAACCTAGGGGGGCAACTTCCCATCTCCCAGCCTTTTTGCATCTCTGACTACTCAGATGTATCTCTGATTTCTGGACCTGAGAGGAAGGGTGGGTGTCTGAGAGCTGCACAGAAAGGCAATTTCTGTTAGTCCGCCTACAACAGTCTTGGCAATTTTATTTTCTTCTTGCCAAAACAAGAGCCAAGGATACTTCAGTTTGATTTTCCCAACGGAAATCTGCAATTTTGTTAGAGAAACTGCTGAGTTAGTGAAAACGGCATTTTCCATTGGAGAATTATTCTGATGGAAAATTTCCCAACTAGCTTTATTAATACCCTTGACATTGTTTTGCCATTCCTCCTATTTGTGTATCAGTGTCTGGCCACTGAACCAAATTTCCAGCCAGGGCTTTCATAGTTATTATTCCCAGAGCGCCATCATGTAATTTTTGGAGTACAGTAAACCTGAGATTTATTACAGTAAGTGCTCTGGTGCCACACGTTAGGCAACCTGGACATGTATTTCAGTACTCTCTTTCCAGCCAAGAAGGCTCAAAGAGGCTGTGTGCTAAGCCCATCTCCTCATGCTTTCATCCGATGTCTCTGTTGACTGGGCTTGTTCTCAGTCTCACATTGTGCCAAGGGACCTGTCACTCTCCAAGTGCTTGTGGTACCAGTCACTACGTATTCCTGCCACACCACCAGAGCAGGGACTACCCCAGAAAACCTTCCCTCTTCCTAATCAAGGCCGTTCCTGCTATCACTGAAGTCAGTGTTCAGCATTTGCAACCAGAGTAAATTGTTTCCTCTTGAGATAAGCTGCGGTTAAACCGCTGACCTCCCAAGACGACACGTGGGTCTTTCCTCTGGGTGTGAGCACAGTGCTGTAGATGGATGTCAGTGAGCCCCAAGAGTGACTCTTTGAGTTTTTTACCCTGATGTCTGGCTTTCAGCATCAGTGTTTCAGGCCCACGGCGAAGTGCTGCGAGCTAATTTTACAAGCAGTTTGATTTTTTGTTAATGCAAAATTGTTTGCTTCATCTGGAGCCTTGGCATATCATGTGGATCAACATTACTTCTGTCCTTTGTGCACTGGTCTATTTAGGGAGTGTAACAGTGTCGATGTCTTGGGCAAGACCCCTTGGTAATAACTGCCTATCCCCAGAAAGGAAGATAATTGTGACATATCTTGTAGTTGAGGTGCCTTGAGGATAGACTCATGCATTACTGTGATTTATGAATATCAGCTACAAGACTCACAGCATACTGAGACCCTGAAAAATTCACTTTTCCCTCATTTGCTGTCCAGCCACTCTTGACAGTCTCACCAGTACCTCTGCAGACATCCCTGGTTATCATTTCCAATAATCCTTGCCTGCATGGCTCTGAAAGTTAAAAATGTTTTGCAATAGTTGGTCCATGAGCCTCCATCAGAACATGGGTGTGGAAACTATCCTAGTGCTGGCCTGTTATACTGGAGTAAAACCTTGTGTGTGTTATTCACAGGCGGTTTTTTGCTGTCATCCAGCACTCCCATATGGTTGATACATGCTGCTTAGTCAAACTTAGGAAAAGGACACCCGTCTTTGTACACAGCAACTAGAGAACCACAGAATGGAAAGCTCCCTCTTTCTTCCTCACTGAAATCCTCCTTCAGTAGAGGGAGAGGAACCCAGGTCCTGCCCAAGTTGTCACTCTGCCTCTACACAGGTTGTCATGCAGATGGGTTCTCAGGAGCAGAGTGGAACTAAAAGCATGTTTCTCTTTCAACAAAGCTGAATCATGAATGTTTTTGATAATGATGCTCTCCTGAAAGACTTTCACCCCAAAGGGGTGACTGTCCCCCAAAGCGGGAACAATAAAATTTTGTTTCAGGCTGTTTGATGCTGTTGCAACTCCCTGTCTTCTGGAGTTGTAGCTGTATCCTTTGACACAGCAGTTCCGAGAGCACATTTTAAGGGCAAATCAGCCTCAGTTAATAACCGTTTTTGTATTGCTTCATTTTACATACCACACACTAACTGCTCCCTTGACGCAGTATTTAAACTCTCTCCAAACTGGCAATACACTAGTAATTTCCTTAAACACTCCTCCTCCCCTCCACATTTAAAAACAGGTTAATTTTCCTTTTTTTAATTGCATTTTTCAGGATCTTAAATACAATGCCATCACAAGTGCCTTTATGGGGAGAGGATTTGGGAAAACTTCCACCATCTCAGCAAGCATTTTACCCGCTGGTTTAACAGAAGCCACTATTCTGTGGTTTCCTCTTTAGCTTTTTAGCAGCCACTATATTCCTGGATTATAATCCCATTCTGATTACCATTTCTTGTTTTTCTTTCCTTCTTAGACATAATACAAAGAGCCACACAGTCATGGATCAGCGCTTACTGAGTATACACAGCAGTTTCTCCCACTACAACTTGGCCATGAGGATGGAGCAAATGTTGCTTTCTCCTTCAGCACTTTAGCCTGTCTTCTTAACTATTTATTTGCTTCCTGGAGGCTGTTTAGTTTAGGGATGTAAAGAACTGGTTTGGTTATACATCCTCCCAGAATATCTGTGAACTGATCTTGGGCACTTGGTGATCTCCATGTCAGGTGCTACTCTCATACCAGTGAATCCTCACAGGGTGGAGTTCAAACACCCAGGTTGTTGTTTGTACGTGGTCAGCGGTGCCGAGGCCTCACCACAGCACACAAATAGCTCACACCACTGCCAACACACGTCTCTGCTCACTGCTTCAGGCCTTTGACCTCTTTTCTTTTCTCTTCTCCATAAGGGACAATGTGGTGCCTTTGTTTTCCAGTTCACGATTCCTACTTTGCTGATAGGGAACCTGAAGTAAGGAGACCAGCACCATGCAGCAGTCGTGGGGACTCAGCCTTCTTGTAAACCACTGGGAATGCAGCAGTTAGCTGCCAGGATGGCTTTGAGTCAGTGCCCTATAATTCCTCCCCATGCCATGGGGATCTCTCCTGGCACCTGGCACAGGAGAGTGGCAGAGGTGCATTATGATGCTTGCTTACTCTGCAGGCACTCTCTGGTCATGGCCAGGCAAGAAAATGTCTTATGTGCATCAATTGTGGAGGGCACAATTAGGAGAAGAGAAAGGGGGCTCATATCTTAGAGGAAGGAGGGAACTGGAGGGATAGTCCGTCAATACAAATTCAGTCACCCAGCAGGGGAAAGGCATTTTTCACACCTTCTGGCACCACAGTATATTCTGGTAGATCTGTGGAAATTCACCTGGGATGTTGCATCATTGGGGCCTGGTATATAAAGCTGAAAAGAAAGAGGTTTCACCAGGCACCAGCACGGTTGGAAAGGTACTGAGATATCAATGAGTCACAGGTGCAGAGTCACATCAGAAAGGGGATACCAGCTTGTCCCCTCCCAGTCCGGTTTCAGAAGGAGTTGCTGCTCCTGTTAGTGGCATTTTCCATGCAAATTTGGCAAAGCCAGTGACACCCAGGATTAGCTTCTCTTGAGGGGGGAAGGGAAAGCTGGGTGATACTTGGAGTTGTGCCAGACTGATCCTCATGGAAAAAGAAGACTGGGCTCTTCTGGTCTCTTCCTCTGCATCTTTCTCTTGCCTCCACAGGAGCCACATCCTCCAGTGGGGACAGGTTGGGAGGGCAGAGGGAGAGACAGAAAAGCCCAAGGAAGCTAATGCAGTTATGCTACCTAGACTGGTCCAGTGCTAGAGCAGAGAGGGGCATTGCAGGATTCCCCTGCTGCAGAGAGAAAAGAGAGTACTGTGGCTGGTTATTTGGTGGGATTTGTACTTCCTCTCTGACATGCTCCTGCTCCCTGTGCCTTGCTCGGGCACCACACACATGACAGACCTCACAACAGCTGCAAACTCTCACTGCTGTACAGAAAACAACAGGCCAGAAACTCCTCTCTGTTTTCTTTAACTTAAATAAGATAAATGTCAAAGAAAAGATGATAAATTACTTTGGCCTGAAGCTCAGTATGGACAATAGTGAAAGTCAGGCCATGGAGAGGTTTAAGGCAATTATCTTACACTGTCTTACATGTCTTGTAAAGCATCGCTGTCCTGCCTTATCCAAAGGCACCAGGCTAAGCATCAGCTCTGCAGAGTCCAAGGCAGCCTGTCTAACACAGCATGGAGCTCAAAGCCATGATTTCACATGAAAAGAGGAAGGTGTTCAGGAGTATCCCAGGGAGAGGGCCTGCAAAGGAGGACTGTGCTATCACAGGCATTGGGAGGCTGCAGGACACAGGCAGAGCTGGGGTCCAGGGCTGAACCAGAGCTGAGCTGAACGGCAGGAGTGTGGAAAAATGTTTTGGGCTGGGTGAGCCGCAAATAGGAACGGAGGGCACAAGCTGAGCTGCACGGATGACATTTCCACAGTTGCTGTCTGCAATACGTGTGGATGTTGCCTCTGCCCTTGGTCTAGTCACCCTTAATAAGCCATGCTTGGTTCATTGGTTGAAGCAATTTCAAACCCAAGAGTAAAGCCAGAGTTGCCCACAGCAGTGCTACTGTCCACATACTGGGTGACCTCATGCATGTATCCACCAGGGAGGTGTATCCACGGCCAGGCTGGATGCACCATAAAGTAATGACCCAGGACCTGCAGATTTAAACTCCAGCTCTAGGTGTTGCATCAGGTTATGTAGAGTTCAGTTGCATCACACACTGTTGCACAATGCAGCCTGATGGCAGCATGCCACCTTCATTCATCGATCAGGTCTCTTTGGCCGCAGCAAGCTGGTCAGGAGAGAGGTGTCTGCTCCTCAGGGTACCCCATTGTGGGAAAGCCTCTCCCTGATGGCCACACCCTCCCAAAATGTGCAGGGGAGTTGCCACCCAGTTCTCAGTGGTATTTGGCACAACAGCAGCACAAGAGCCCAGTCAGTGAGCAAGACATGAGCTGCTCAGGTGGCCTCCTGTTGACCGGAACTGAGACCATGTCTGTTTGGAGAGACCCTCTGCAAGCACTGCTCCATGAGAAGCTCTGCCAGGCAAAATGTGCCATTTCAGATCCCAGCACTCATCCCACCATGGTGTATCTGTGTGGCATCTCTTGCAGGTGGTCTTGGACAGCCCAGCCCAGCACTGAACCCAGCCGATGTAGCTGCTTGTCTACACATCACCACCAGGATCTGCAGAAAGCCTTTGCAGACCAGCCAAGGTTAGGGCACTGCACCAGCACTGCCCTGTTCTAGCAATTCCAGCCATGGACTAAAGGGAAAGATGGCGAGTGGCTCTTCAAGGGCCAAAGGTGATGAGAAAGCAGTTGGAAATCACAGACCACCAGAAGCATACTTGAAGTTCAAAGGAAGTTTGTGTCCATCTCCAGAGAGCCCCTGGTCCCCACCCCTGTCCGCCTCCTGTGCAACACTCCTCCCTGGATGTGCTGGGCCACCCACGGTGGCAGGCTCGGCAGTGTTCAGTGGATTCACTGCTATTGTGTGAAATGCTGCCTTCTTGCCAAACGGCGCCCCTCCTCTGCTAAAAGCACAATCCCGCGATGACCCACTCCAGGGCGCGGCCCTGCAAGCAGTGGCCCATCCACCAGGATGAACTGGATGAAAGCCCTACAGCAAGGGAGGATCTCTTCTGGGAGGGGTGTAGGGAGACCTACCTCGGCAGCGAGGTGCTTTGTCCCCCTCCAGTGGCAGAGACCTTCAGGAGCCAGCTATGACGCTTCACTTGTCTGGCTCACCCAGCCACAGCCATCTCACGCATTCCATAGCAGAAGGTGGGCATTTATGCCCGTCAGCAGCGCCACACATCACAGCCATGGTGGGCTTTGAGGCCACCAAGGCATTGTACCAAGAAAGTCTTCAGCAAGGAAGGTGCCCTGGCATGTGGCCAGTAGCCTGTGGGAGACTTCAGCCAACCAGAGCCCGATCCTGTGCAGAGCTTGCCGTAGCACAGGCATACAGTGTTTCATGGCTCCTATACTTGCTTATAAAAAATAGATTTTTTGATTTCTGCTTCTCCTCTGCCCAAGATACCACTGCTAGAAATGGAGGAAGGAAACCCCCAGTGTATCTGTGTACAGAACGACACATTTGGCCTTGCATTTGCCATGCCTGCAATTTCCTTGTGGAGCTGTAATTGAGCAGGGACATGGACTGGTTGTTGGCAAACCTACCTGCCCCTGCAGTACATGTACCTCTGTGGGGGTTGTCACAGCTCTTGTGGAAGACCCCAAGAGAGCCCAGTACAATGGGGATCCACTGGACCGTGGCATGGAGATGCTCAGGAGATTTTCCTAGAGCAGTTGCTGGTAAGGTGATGACCAAGAAGACATGAACCCCAGTCCCCTGCAGACCAGATCACCTTAAGGCAGCAGGAACATCCTCCAGCCTAGGCATGAATTTGGCACAGGGAGGATGAAGGTGAGAGGTCTGGAAAGATAAAGGAGCCTAACAGGCTGGTACGTCTAGTGTTTTTCCTCTGTGCAATGACAGGAAAAAAACATGCCCACACCCTCATGACTTATTTTAACACCAAGATATCATACATTAGCTCCAACAGGAGAACACACTGGGCAAGAGAGTTACAACCAAGCCATAACGCAAGTCTCCAGCAACTATTTACTTCCTCCAGGAAAGTACTCTGCAGCCAAAACCTGGCTTTGTCAGGTTTGGTCAGGTTGAGTAGGAGGAGGGTTTAATACCAGTCAGTCAGTGATGAACTTTTTAAGATGTGAGGGCAGACTGAGCTGGATGAGGGTATGGGGAATTTGTTGGACCTACTGTGACCTCTGCTGGCTTGGTCTGAAATTGGTGTGCTGGTTGGCCTTGTCTCACTAGTGTAGTGGGAGCTGGTGCCCCTCCTGCAGGCCTCCCAGGAGCTCCCACACTGCAGTCCCTGGGGATCACTTCCTCCAGCAATGTCTTTGCACTCACTCCTGATGTAAATGTAATGCAACACTCTTGACTCTTCTGGAAAGAAAAGTGGCCTCTAATCCTCATGACAACATCCTTCCGTGCTCCCTGGGCATGCCAAGTTTAAGCTGTCATCTCCCCAGAAAACTGTGTGCAGTCAGGGAGTGCCACATTGAGACAGAAGACTTCCATGGGGCAGTGGTGTCCTGCTCCTAGTGGGACTGGTGGTTCACGTGCTTCTACCTCAGGCCTCCCCCATCCTGCTTCTAGTGTGGCCATTATTAGGCCTGTGCTGTGGAAGAGACCCACTTGCAGGGATGCAAACGATGCCCTGAGGGACTGTGACCATGACAGGCCATGACAAATGCCTGCTTGGGTTTCCTATAGATGAGCCTTGGAAAGGACACCCCAAAGAGATGAGCAGAACAGCTCAACCCCTTCAGAGCTGCTATCTCAGGGTCTGAGTCTTGATCAATTTTTCTCCAAAAACAAAGCTGGTTTCAAAATTTCTGGCCTTTCCAAAGCCTGGCTGCTTGTTCCTGAATCCATGCTGCAATGTTCTGCCTTTTCAGGGGCATATTGATGACAATTTTTCCTCAGCAGCAAAGCCACTTATGAAGCTCCTGCCCCAGTCTTGTGTTCCTGACCCTGCACAGAAAATTGTCTTTCCTCTTGTCGTTCACTCCCTGTGGTGCCAATACATCACTGTACATGACCACAGAGAGACTTCATTCACTGAAACGGTTTGGACTAAAAAGGAAAAAAGCAGCTTCTAAAATGTAAGCAAGTTTTGTGCCCCTTTGTAACCCTCTCTGTGATCCAGCTCACAGATGACAGCAGCAGCAAAACCAAAGGCACAGTCAACCTCAGCGCAGGAGACAGAAACCTCTGCCAGACTTCACTGCCAAGCAAACTGCAGCACTGAACAGTGCCCTTGGGGTTTTGGGACCCCAGAAGAAGCTGTTGCATCGCTTCTCTTTGGATCAGGGGTTTGATCTTTCCTATGCAGGCAGAGAGCAGGAAGCTTTCTGTTTTAAAGGAAATCTGAGCTTTCAGTTTAATCCTGTGTTTTTAGGAATGCCCGGATCTTAATCCGAGCCTGGAGTTTGGACTGTTTTAAATAGATGTTGTGTGACATTTCAGAGCTAGTTGCATTTAATTGGTGACCTAGAGTCTGTTCCCACTGCCTCATATGAAGTTTTGAGCTATAGTTTTATGAAAATCAATAAAACACATTCACCCACAAACCCCTCTCCAGCCTTTACATAAAAAGAGAAACATGGAGGGAGAGAGAGAGGCAAAATCATTAACAAACCAGTAGGGTGCTGAACCTCACTTTGAAAATAAAAACCACAGACTTATTGGTAGTGACACATTAAAGTGTCACAAGTTATTCCCATAAAAAATACTGCAGAACTAGTTTTGGTTGAGTGTTTGTGCTTCTTCCTGTGCAAGTTACCTCATCTACAGCAACACAAATGTTCCTTGTAGCAGAACTTTTCCAGTAGTTTCACATTTTAAGCACAATTCCTCCTGCAGCACCAAACAAGACTGAACGCTCACACAGCTTAAGGGTTTTGCAGTCCTCTGACCTCTCTTGTAATCCAAATACTCCTCATCACAGCGAGCACACCTTCCTCTGGGCTGTTTGTTCCTGCTAAACATGGGACAGATTCTTACCAATGCTGCAATATGTACTGAACAAACATTGTATCGGGATCTAAAAATAAAACCTGGTGAAATGAAAAACTGAGACATTTCAAACCCCCTAGAAGACATTCCTGGGTTACAGGGATGTCTTTCGAAAAGCCAAGACACGCAGACAAATGACACAACACATCCTTATCAGACAACCTTTGTCCCGACCCATCAGACTGCTTCTCTCCTACATGATGTATAGTATGGACTTGTGGACTTGACCTAACTGTGAGGCTTTAGTAAGAGCCTAGCCTTTCTTTAGCAAAGGGGATTGTCCACATAGACAAGGGGGAGTGATAGGTACACCTCCAGATAGCTGACAGTGTCACAGAAGAAAATATTGACAACACTGAATAAATGATGGTGAAAACCACAAGGCAGAAGGTTTTGTTACTACCCTTACTATTGCATTTTGGTTGCAAAACCACCTAGAAGATTCCAAATCCTATCTTTAGGCCCACTGTGCAAGGCTGATATACATTTGCTAAAAGTGGAGATTTGCTCCAAGCAACACATGAACTGACACAGTCATATTAATTAAGAGCATGAAGAGGTGCAAGATAATGACAGAGGGAGTTCCTGAATATGTGCTGTGCCCCACCACAGGGGCAGCTGAATTCTCCAGGTGTGAAAGAAAACTTGTACCACTTGAAAGAGTTATGACGATTGTGACTGTGAGAAAAACTATCCTGCAATATCAGCCTTGACCTCACTGAAGCAAAACCCTCTTAGTCCCTGAGGCAGGGTGGAGTGAAGCAAGATAACTTAAGGAAAAAGAGACTCACACACTCCCAAAACAAGAGGCTCAATAACAAGCAAAGAATGACTGAGCAGGAAGGCAGTTGCGGGCTCTGCCGTGGGCTGCATGCTGAATCCCCAAAGCTGGAAAGTTCCTTTCAGTGTCCGTATAAATATTTCTGTAAGTTATTTTTAAGTGTGTGTTTTGAAACTGAAGTATATTTAGACTAGTTAAATGAAAATGTGGTTTATAGGAGGCTGCTTCTTTAGAAATTTCCCACACTGGGGAGTCTGCTCGGCCGTGCTCAGTCCATGCCAGGGCTGCCCAGTCCCGCGGGCAGCTGTGCAGGCCAGTGCCATGAGGCAGCAGTGGCACAGCGGGGCAGAAGCAGGGGCACCTCGCTCATCGGGGACAGGACAGCCATGCACCAGCCCCCTCGTTGGCACAGGAAGGCTGGCAGCCCACGCAATGCTTCCATATTGCTTTTTGATCCTGTCATGCCAGGAGTGGGGTAAGATGTGGTGCAGCACATAAGAGAGGGGAAGGGCTGAGGAGGAAATCCTAGATCTAGAGAAAGCAAGCTTTCTCCTTCCTGTGAGCCATGGCCGAGTGACTTTCCCAGGGCGCAGCAGGGGTCATGACAACAGCCTCTTCTCAATGCAGCGCAAATCTGGGGTACTCATCACGTGTGGTCTGATCCCAGAGCACTTGCCACAGAATCAGGATGTTGTTTTGGCCAAGCTCCAGCCTGGCTTGGGCGGCCAGCACCCTTTTTGCAGAAGCCAGGGATCAAAAAAGTTCATGAGATGGACAGCATAGTCCCTCTGCCTGGTCAGTGGAGACTGGCTGCCTAGGACCACAGTATGCCATGTTCTACCTCTCTGTTTCCCTGATGGAGTTTCAATGGGCTGCAAACATGTTTTCCTGCACATCCCAAGCAATTCTGCAATACACATGGACAGCTTTCTGTCCCTCCCCCAGAGAGAACTACTCTGCAGTGGATAGTAACATCCTCCTACCTGTGCTTAAGGCTGGAGGAGGAACACAATTATTTATGCATTAGTTCACATTAAATAATGCTGGGAGTGACATCATGTAGAAAAGTGCTTTTTCTTCCAGCTTTTGCATGCATTATCTGTCATCTCATGATTAGAATTCTCACAAGCTTTCCTGTGGATTCCAGCTGGCAGGGTTGATTTAGGAAAAACCTTTTGAAGCTTTTGCACTCTTGCCTGCACAGTTGGATGACTTTTCGGGGGAGTTCTGGGAAGTGCACATCCAAGAAAACCTTTCCAGGACTCTGATTTTCTTTTCCAGCTTTCACAGATAGTCCAGCTGGAACAGCAGCATCATGTATGCTATAGCTTAGAAATCTGACCTAGTTCCTTTAATCTGCACTAGCCATGGGAGCTCTCAGAGGGCTCAGAAACTGCACAGCCTCACCAGGTCACTTGCAACACAGGCTTTAAAGAAAAACTTTCATCCAAAAGTAAAAACATTCTTTGATGGCTATGAAATTAGCCTAAAATAGGGGGCGGGGGAGACTTTAAACTTAAGCAATGGCAAAAGTATTATGAGTCTGGTTTCTCTGCAGATAAATGAAAGTTTAACTCTCTGAGATGCAGTCTCTATCACCCATGAGAACACTTTCCAGGGGAATTCCAGAAAACAGAGCAAGAGGTGTATCTGGTAAATACAAATACAGGATTAACAGCAACTGACCCAATGGCAAGACCCCAGTCAAGCTGCTGAAATTAAATACAAAGCTTACAGTAAGTCCTAGATGCCCTGTTTTCTGCACTGTGTATCCCCAGTGCTGGAGGGGCAGTATTCCCCAGCTGGTAGGCTGCCATCTGCAGAAAGGCTGCTGAGGGGGATGGCGAGATTGCCAAAGTGTTACTAAATCCCAAATAAAAGCAGTGTTGCTTCTTTCTGCCTCTCTCCCAGTGCTATACTTAGAGGTCCAGAAGTCACCTCTCTGAACACCATTTCTCTTCCCAAAGTCATCAGTCAAGCATTTTGATGTTCCTTTTATTTTTCCCTCACACACACACAGGGGCTTCTTTTTTTTCTCTTTTCCCAAGTAAGGGCTTACTCCTCGCAATAGGAAAAGGCTGAGAAACCATTTCTAGGTGCCCTTTTCTCAGTATAAGCAGATGTTTTTATAAAACATATTCATACTTTGTTTGGAGTCTGTTTTCTTATTACAATGATAGGTGCCATTTAAAAAGAGGAACAGACCTGCTCTCCCTCTAGTCAAAGCCAACGACAACATTTCTTATCCTAAATCACCCTCATCTTTTCCTTCTCCCAAAGAAGTGCGTTTCCCAGGCTCCCAGCCCTTCTCAATAGCAGTGCCCCAACCCCCTCTGTTTCTTTTTTACCAGAGCTGAAGACTATATTCCCTTCCCATGAGAAAATGCCACTATAATATTTGCTGATTTTTCGTTTTGTTTTGTTTTTTCCCCTTCCACCTCACTCCCGTTTTTGTTTCCTTTTGGCCCCAGTGACACACTGGGAAGAGCTTTCCACCCGGCCATGCCCACTGATACTAAGCCTCCTGGCCAAGCAACTACAGCTGATTTAAAACACAGTCCTGCGAATGAACAGCTTGACCCTTGCTGTGCACTGTCCCCCAGACTGGTTTGCTTCTCTGGGCCTCAGGGTCCAGATGTTCCCACTGCCCTCCTCACGCCTCCTTCAGAGCAGAGATAACATTGTCGCAGAGAGGAAACCTCTGGGCCTCATTAACAATGTTGAAAATGCATTTTGAATGCAGTCTTCATCACAAAGTATCCTGACAGCAGGGATTGCTTTGATCAGGACATTCAAGGAGAATACCAAGTGTACAAACAGAACATTTGCTGAGATCAACTATGAAAATTTAAGACGTGGTAACTGCCTGCCCAGTAACAAAATTCCCATTCCTAATCTGCACAGGGAAACATTTACAGGATCGTTGGAGTTTTGTTTTGCTTGTTTTTAGGCAATGGGAATTTTGGTTTTGTTTCCCAGGACTCACATGCAGCCAAAGGACTTTTCTGAAGCAAAACCATTACAACCTACCAAAAGATGGGCCCAAAGGGCATTCAGATGGTACGACAGCAGAAGTATTATGCTAATAGTAATAATTTGTATAATGAGAACATTCAGGGTGAGACAGCTGAACAGAAGGAAATAAAAGTGAGTTTTGGAAATGCATATATCCCTTGCTGCTGCTGCAGAGCTGATTCTGCTTTTGGACCCCCGGTGTGAGGAGAAAACCACCCCAGATACAGGTCACAGCATTGCTGTAGGGGTCCATACACAGGTACCTGTACAACATCAACATTTGGTTGCAGTGAAGAGGAACCCAAACATTCCCATGCATGGCTGGACCCCAGAGAGGCGGCGAGCCTGTGGGGCCAGCCAGGCACACAGTTTTCCTCACCTCCCTCTTTTTCAAAGGGTCCTTTCTTATCATCCCCCCCTCCCCACCCAACCTCCCCATTTCCACATGTTACTGGCATTCAAGGCAAATATTTCTCCCAGCCCCTTTGGTCTGGTGTGTCCCCCTCGGCTATTAGGAGGCCCCTTTATCAGGCAAGATCACGGCGAGCCAGGCAAACATTACCTCAGGGGCGCCATGAATCGGGGCTGGGGGCGTGAATAGGCCCCATACATTCTCTCCAGCCTCTTCCCTTTCCTATAGCAACCAAGTTGGGAGCAGGCAGGTCACACAGCCCCTCTGTTGTGTGGAGAGCCCTGCTGGGGCCGGGGGGGTGGCCACTTGGTGGGAGCAGGTCACAGGGGGACGGGATTGGGAACAGGGGGCATGGGGCCAGCACTCAGCCCTGTGCAAATATGGCCCCAGCTTCCTGCTCAGGGCCTGGCCCATGGCTGTGCCCTGCTGGCACCTGGCTCTCTCCTCCCTGTTAACCAAAGCCATCTTTTCTGGTGTGAAAGCAGAGCTGCTCACCTCCATCCTGGTCTTTTCTGTCCTTCAGAGAGGAAAAAATAACAAAAAATCCTCTGTGTCAGCCACAGATCCCAAAGGAGAGCACCAGGCAAAAGGGAGGGAAGGAGCAGGAGGAGCCTGGAACATCTTTCCACAAGCAGAGGTTCCTCCAGGAATCTTAGAAAGGGCCCCTCTGCCAGCAGACCCAGCACACCATGTGCAGAGCAGCAGCTCAGGAGGGTCTCTCCAAGGCAGCATCCCCAACCAAGGCATTGTGCCTGCTGGTCCACACCAAGCCCCAGGAGTCCCTGACAGACTCTTCTGGGAAAGCTCCTCAGCCTTGGCACATTCAGCAGCATCAAGGTGGGAGACACCTTCCTTTGCCACCTGGACTTTGCATGGCAGTGCCCACGGGCTGGCATCAGCTTTGCCTCTCACCAAATCTCAAAGCATAATGTGGACCTCATTTCAGTAGTCTCTTCGTCCCTCACCAGGCATGAACACCAGCTCCCTCATGGGCACCCTGAAGGTTTTCCACAGCCCTGTGCATGTACTCTTCTGCTCCTTTCCCCAACACGGGCCTCTGTGAAGTTTCTTCCCAGCAGAATTTTCAGTGCATAGATCATACAGTGTTTAGCTAAAGATACCAAAGGGCCATCTGTCCTCTCACTGCTGACCTCCCACGGGTCACCCCTCTCGTGGCACATTTCCCACTGTGACTGTGGAGGTAGAGTCTAAACACAGTTGCACGAAAGGACCAGATCTCACCTGGCCCTGTGAAACTCCATGCCTGTGTGCCCTCAGGGACAGGAGACAAAGCACACACTCTGGCACCAGTGGTGTGACCAGAGATCAACAGCTTGGGAATGGGAGGCAATCTGCTGTTTCACAGGGAAAAGGGAAGAGGATGACACTTTGGCTCTGTAAAGCTTTCCCTTGCAAAATATTTATGATCTGATGTGACAGGGAGAATCATGGGCAAAACTCTATGTGCAACAGCAGTTTCCCTGTGGCTCCACACATAAGGAACAAGCACAGCTGTGCTGAGTCAAAGTGAGCATCGATCTAGTCAAGTGCTCTGTCTCCAATACTGGCTGATAGATGCCTGAGGCAGAAGAAGAGAAGAGCAGACCAACAGTGATATTGCCCTCTGCACGCTCTCCCAGTCTGATTGTAGCTCAGTACTTCCTGAGACAGAGGCTGCCTTCATAACTAAGAGTTCTTGAGGGACTTTTACTCCATGAGTCTGACTAATCATCTTCAGGAGTCACAGGTTTTTAGCACCCACTGCATCCTGATGCTTACCCAATGGTTGTGTGAAGAACTAACCCTCTTTGCTTTTGTACTGTACATGATACTGCCTTCCTCTGGCATCTTAAACAAACAAAAAATAACATGAAATGGGTAATTTTTCTTCTTAGGAGTATGATGGTGTCTGGAATGCCAGAACTGATCCTTTGACCCCAGACTTCTGGTAAGGTGCTGGATACACCCACCCAAT
Source organism: Climacteris rufus (assembly GCA_013398175.1). Lineage (NCBI taxonomy): Eukaryota > Metazoa > Chordata > Aves > Passeriformes > Climacteridae > Climacteris > Climacteris rufus. The sequence goes on from VZRZ01005153.1 coordinate 401,867, forward strand.
AATGGGATGCACAGGCTCAGTCCTGTGTCTTTTCCATCGTGCCTAGGTGTAATGGGGCTTGTTGCCTTTCCATGCCAGAGGCACAGCTCCTGGGGTTGATACTGTTCTTAGCTGTATGGGACAGCTCCTGCCTCTGTCAGGGATCCCTTCCAGGAACTCCTGCAGCATCCAAGGGCACCACAAATTCAGCCACATTTTTCTCACTTTTACAAAGCTCTCCTATTTTATTTTCTGTGGCCCTCCCCCAGGAGCCATTTCATTCACTGACATGGCACACCTCCCACAGAGGATGGCCATGGATAGGTGCAGTCCCTTTCGTGAGCTCAGATTAACCCATCAAAGAGCTCCCAAGCCATCACAGAGCTCCCAAGTCTAAAAACAGAGATATTGAACAGGACTTTTTCTTCCAGGAGAGAAAATAGGATAGGTTGTAGAGGTGTAGACATGAAAGGGACCTTGCTAAGGTATCACCAGCACTATCTGAAAGATACTAGTGTAAGCCCCTCTGAAGACATCACAGGAAGGATCTCCCATTGTGCTGCCCTTAGGTTGTTTGCCCCAGCATTAACTAGACTGACCATTAGAAGGTTTTTCCCTCTATCATACCACAAATATTCCTGGACACTTATGTGTGCTAAGCCTCATACCAGCTGGAGCTTTTCCAGAACCTGTGGTTTTACTCCTAAGTATAGAGGGAAACTGTCAATTTGAATTCTCATGTGTTTCCAAAATGAGTGTGTTGTGGTTAATTTACCAACATTTTTTTATGTCACAGTAGCAGCCGTGAGGCACTATGAATTCTACAGATGGTGAGGGAAGATTGGTCTTCCCAAAATCCTACATGATTCATGGAGAATTAGGACACTGACAAAAGGTGGGTAGCAGGGAGCACTAAGCCAGGAAAGTGATAGTGACGGTGACTAATATCCTGAAATCCAGGAGCCGTTTTGGCTCTCCTACCCACGCCTGAGACCCTCCAACACTCTTGTGGTTTCACAGTCATATATTCCACTTTCTAAAACAGCTTTTGCCCTCCCCCAAAGCTTTGTGCAAGGCCCACCCAAACAACGGAAGAAACTCACTGACCAAACAAAAACTGATTGCACCCAAAGTGCTGACACACGCACTGCACGGCCCAGCCAGGAGCCCAGTGTGAGCATTTTCCTCCACTCTTGGGCTCTTGGGAACTTCACAGCTCAGCAAGAGGATGGAAATAACTATGTAAGAGAAGTGCATTTTTAAGTGGATAGTGCCCCTTCAACAAGTTTCTATGTTCTCTGCTGAGAGATAACTGGGTCTATCCCAGGATATTTTGGGCTGTAGGTAAAACATCTAAAACGTCTTCTGCTGGATCAAGGGTAGGGAAATCCCTCCTTACCCTGGCTGCTCTCTAGTTCTGTGACAAGAAGTCAGCCTTCATCCCAACATCCACAGCCATTTCTACCACATGACAAGGATTGCACTTTCCAGGCAATGGAGAAAACCAGCCCTTTGATCATGCAGCGAGTTCACTGCTTGTCATATCACAAGGAAAAGCCTGGAGGACAGCAAAGATCAGGAACAGTTTGCAGGCTTCACGACCTGCTCCTCACAGGCCTCTTCAAGAAAGAGGGGTATAAGAAGGAACAAGTCCCATGCCAGAGAATATGGTCTGGCAGACTTTGGGCTGTGGACTGCAATCCCAGCTCCATGGGGTGACATGACAGGGTAAGGCAGCACCATATGTATGGTGAGCTATCAGATGTTACACCAAGAATGAGACACAAGTAGCATAGTAATACTCTTCAACATCAGCCTGACCCACTCCAGAGCTGGGCACTGCCTCAGCATGGGGTTATTGCTCTGTGCATCCAAGCTCAGGCCACATGGGACCCTAGGGAAGGGTTTGTGCTGTTCCCAGCCCCCAGGGAAGCTGGTAAATCAACACCGAGAAGGGCTAACTACCACCATGGCATAGATAGCCTCAGCATGCAGAGTCACCCACATTCTTTCTCCCTGACTCCAGGGAAGAAAGCCAGGCCCTGCCTGACAACTGTGTTATTTGGGATTAGGATATCGGCCAAGTTGGTGGATTCGGTGCATTGGCCATGCTGTAGGCAGGGCTGCCTGTTCACAGTGCAGCAAGGAGAACATGCTGCTAATAGGGCCCCAGCCTCAGCCACAGAGGGCTCTTGCCACTCTCTTTCCACCAAAAAACCCTGCCCTTGAGGAAGAATCCTGGTGGAGAAGGCAATTGCCTGCACTGGCCAAGAGGATCTGGTGGTGGGCTCTTTGTCTCCACAAAGCTCAAAGATTCAGCAAGGGAAATTATCAGGAGTCCTGAACTGTCAGACAATGCTGCATCCTAACACAGAGGTGGTACCAGTCACAACTTTTGCCTTGAGCCACACAGGATCTTTGCACATCCCTGTTGTTCTTGACCTTTGCCTCTTTAACAGGTATTCCCACAGAGGAGAAAACATGAATTTGGGATTAAAGCACTGGTCTCAGGATTCCCTCCTCTGCATGCAGCAGGCAAGTCCCTCCTTGCTTCAGTCCCCTCTCCAGGAGCCAGGGCTGACAGGTTCCTGCCCTCTTTTTCTGGGGTGATGGGAAAAAAAATCTCATCTGCTGAGGGCTGTGTAGGCATCAGCCCCCATGCTTCCTGACGGGGAGCAGGTTAACACGTAGCTTGTGCGTCATATTTGCAGTTTATTTAAAATCAAAGACAGGCAGGAGAATAGCAGGGATGCGTTGGCTAAGGGCCACTCATCCTGCCACCCCCATGCACGCAAAGTCTCTATTTGAGGCATCTGTTTCTCTCCAGGGACATCCTCTGCTCCCAGACTGTGGGCAGAGCCCTCTCTTTCCAGCTACCTCCTGCCCCCCAGCCCTGCAATTGCCCGTGAATGAAAAAGTTATTATTGCTACTTCTTTTAAAACACATTTCCCAGAAAAGGCACTTCTACTGAAAAAAAAAAATCTATGTTAACAGGAGCCTTAGGCAAGGCACCCACCTTTGTCTTCCTGCCTCATTGCCACCCACCCAAATCAGCAAGAGCAGTGGGTGGCATTTACAGAATATCTCCCTGCTGAGAAGCAAAAGCACTAGGAAGGTGGCCCAGCTACCAGAGTGGGAAATCCAGTGGTCTGAGAGTATTTGGCCTCAAATCAAAGTGGTTTATTTCTGGTAACTGAGCTAAAGCAGCTTCCAGTAACGCTCATAAAGCTCCTTTCCGCTCGGGAGACAGTGACTTCCAAGGGCCATCTCATCCAGCGTTCCAGTCTGGCTGCCCTTAAAGCATGCTGGTGGTAGGCTGAAGTCAATGAGGGAGCTGAGGCTGCCCAAGATCCCATGTCGGGGACACTAGAGATTTCCTAACAGAACCCACAAGGCAGTTTTACACCATGAGTATTGATGAGCCAATCTCATATGGTCTGGCCAGCATCCATGTGTTTGGAGAACAAGGGATCAGGGTGGCTCATGAAGACTGCCGGTTTCTGTCATTCCCAAGATCTCCTTAGTGCCAGGAGGAAGTCCCAAAGACATGCTCTGGACAGGTTGCTCACATCAGCTCACTCACACCAAACCCAAGACAGGGCAGTGTTAGCGGGGAACAGCTGCGGCTTCTTTTTACATCTGCTCTAGACCTAATGATGTCTTGCATCTGCATTGTCCCACAGGGAAACTGGGATGTTGCCTGAAAGACATCTCATGGGGAAGCTACAAGAATAAAACCATGGCACATCAAAGCCTAGAGCTTGCCCAGAGATGTATTACATCCATATCCAGTGACTTCGTGCCATAGGAATGCCACCAAAGCTGCACCAATGTGACGCTGAAGAAGGCATGGTCCAGCCAGCTACCACAAACCACTCTCTTGCCATGCCAGACCCCATCACTGATCGTTAGCCTGCTTGTCGCCAAACAGAAACAGGAGGTCTCATCTATCATGGTGTCCTGCTTGCTGGCCCCAATGGAAAACAGTAGCAGGGTCACAGTCAGAGCATCAGCTTCAGCAAAATGTAACCTCTGCTCCCCACAGCACCCATTGCTCTCTCTGGGGGTTTTTCTGACTGCATGTATGCAGCTACCCACCAGTGCCACAGCCAGGCACTCAGCCCTGAGAACCTGACCCTGGACAAAGTCTCTCCAGATCCTGGCTCCAGTAGCTAAACAGCACCACCTGGGGCACTTTATAAAGCAATTGGATAATGCTGCTTCTTGGTCATTAAAAATATTCCATGTGTTCTGCACTTAATTGTTCAGCTGGTTTCAAGGGTTGCACAATCACACCTTTTATCTGCCTGGAGTTTGTCCCCTTTGCATTTCAGCCTGTGCCCCATGCACCTGACATGGAAAGCTGTGAGACACAGGAGCCTCTACAGGTTTCCCTGCAACATTCATTCCACTATTGCATTGCCCTTATTTCCTTTCCAAGCTACCAGCAAGGCCACAGTGCTCCCTTGCTTGAGGCCACACACTTGCTACAGCAAATTGCTCCGTGTTTTGCCTCCTGTCCTGTCATTTTGGGGGTCAGACCTGGCCACGCAGCACTGCAATGGGGAAGGATGGAGCAGCAAGGAAAGACAAAACCTCTGCCCATGGAAAGCACACCCGATGAGTACACATAGCTTGGCCTTGGCAGCATCCCACTGTGTGAACAGGCACGCACACGCAAACACAGCAGCAATGCACATGCAGACCCAAGCACCGCCGTCCAACACCAGCGTGCTGGTTCCAGAGTCCAGTTCAAGGGGTCTGCCCCTGAACTCCCAGATGTGGCTTCTCATTTATCCCCTCTCCAAGGGACTACCCAAAGCACTTGTTCATCTTCCAACCCAAAAGTCAGGGTGGGAGCATCAAGAAAGTTGTCCCAGCAGATCCCACTTCCCACTCGGGTAGGCAAGGGCTGCCAGTTTCTTGGGGTCAGCCAGGGGCTGTTGCTATCACAGGGAGGAAGAATCTAATTCCTGGCTGATGTGGAAATTATGGGGATCAGCTGAGAGCCCATTTCCACTCCCTCCACTGTTTCAGGCTGTGATCTGGCCTTTTCTTAGGGTAGTCACTTTAATGACTGAGCATATCTCTGAATTTCCTGCCAAGTTTCAGTCACAGGGATGGAGAGAGAGAGAGAGAGAAATACATGCAATAAAGGGGAAAGGCGAGTGAGGCAAAGGGAGGGAGAGATATGTTATCTTCAGCATGTCAGCTCAGGAGAGAAGGGCCTGAGGAAATGAAGGCAAGCAAAGCAATATGTGCTAGCAATGGATGGCCTTTTCCTCAGCCAGCCAACGACCAAAGCTGGGCAGGGATGTGAGGTGCTGCAGTGAGGGAGAAACATACCCAAAGAGCAAAGGACCCCAGCAGGGAAAAAAGAGGAAGAGAGGGAAAAGGTGAATAAGGATCTAAGCATTTCCATCCTCCACACAGGCTCCTAGCAATTAGGAGTGTGTAGGAACCTTCAGGCTCTAGACAAGCGAATTAGTGAGGATCAACAGCCAGTAGAAAACAAGTGGCCAGAGCAGCTTGCATGCAGTGCAGGCTTGCAAAGAGTTTGCTGATCACTAAAGTTCATGAACAGAACCCTGTGGTGCCTCCAAGTACCACTGGCCCTCTCTCTGGGAAGTCCAGCCGCTATAGCACCTGATCTTAATACATGATGTTTTCCAATCAAGGTATGTTCCCTTCCTGTCTGTGCCTCTCCCTCACCATTCTGCAAAGTAAACTGCCAGCAGGGAAGTAGCCATGCGCTGTGTGGCCCGACAGGGCAACGAAGCCAGGGGCATGCCCATCCTTTGAATTCCCTGCTGTTGCTCAGCCTACACCAGTTTGTCCCCTCTGTCTGCCAGTGGCTATGGGTGAGGCTGTCTAAGGCTCCTCAGTGAGGAACCCAAGACCTCTTCTGTTGATGTCTCTCCACTAATCTGATCCACTCACACCACTGCTTCCACCCCAGTCAGTTTGGACTCTGGGAAAATGAGCCTTGAATTTCTCCTGTCCTCATGCAGTGACTGAATTGTCCCAGGGATTTGCTGTAACTGCTCCTTCAGGTCAGCTGTGTTTGTCACCATGGTGTTTGCCAAGCCAGGACTCAAGCGCAACCGAGCCTAGGCTTCTACAATCCACCTGCCTATCCTGTGGGACCCCACACCTCCGGCCTTCTGCAGCCCCAGCACATAAAGGAGAGCAGGAAAAGCTTTTTCTTGGCTTTGAAGTGGGGGAAAAAAACAGAGAAGGTGGTAAAAAGAGAAGAGCTGATGGTACCTGCAGTATCACCTCTCTATGCAGATACAGTCCCTTCTGTCCCCAGTTCTGCAAATAGCAACAAACACTATACATTGATCTTACTGCCAATGTTTTAATTATTGTTACTAATAACACAATTGATATTAATAAACACTGCTTTCTGAGGACTGGAGAAAAGCCTTACAGCAGATGCAGAGGAGAATGAAGCCAAGGAGATGAACATGGGTGGATATGCCACACCACACTCCGTCCCTATGCCATTGCTCTCCCCCACCCCATGGTCCATCTGGTATCTCCCAAAGAGTGCAGTGGCATCGAGACAGAGCCAGGGTCCTGGCCTTCCTCTCAGCCTGCTTGGAGCCACCATGTTGAGTCTCCCTCCACAGCAGTGCTGAGCTGGCCTGGAAACCACTGTGAGTGGCCAAGGAGAGGAAATTAATTCTGAGGCCGCTTCACCATGAAGCCTCAGAAGCTAATCAGGGAACATTATTAAAAAATAATAATGGCGATAAAAAGAGAGGAAAGTAAGCCGTCTTGGAAGATGTTCAACTGTGAGCTGCTGGGAGCACGGGAGGCCTTTCCAAATGCAAACACAAGCTAGCCTCCTCGGGGCCAAGCGGAGCTCAGGGCAGCAGGTTGCAGTTATCAGTCCTGCCAAGGTCCAGTGCCAGAACACTTCTGATCAAAACCAGCCCCTGCTGGGAATGAGACACATCCCCTCGTCACTTTTTGCCAGGATCAGTTCCTGCCTGGACAGCAATGAATGAAAGCATTTCACAGAAGCTGGTGGTGCCTCTTCCCAGCAGTTTTCCTCTCTAAAGCCAGGAATTCCCCAGCAGCATGCCTGAGGCTTACCCAGGTCCTGCTCTTTGGGCAGGCAGTGTTCTTCCAGCACCTGGTGATATGGCAAGACAAAGATCATCTCAAAAATCTTTTCTTTTAATTTTTTTTTAACAAGTGTTTACAAACAAAGCATTGCTCAGAGGCTCAGGGTGCACACCTTGGGTGCACTCCCCTTGATGTCACAGAAAGCAGATGGGGCAGGGTCGGATGTTCTCAGAGGTACTTGCACCTTGTATTTCCTAAACTCCCTCCCCGGCATTCCCTTCACCACCACTGCTAGGAAGGCTTAGAAGATGGGAAAGTACCACTGATTTCCCTCTAGTCCATTCTCCAGCTGGGAGTTGGAGTGTGGCTGAAACCCATGCAAACAGGGAGCAGCCAGCTCCTTCCTGGGGATAAGGTTCCATGAACTTAGAAACACTGTCTGAAGTCCAGCCTTTTCATCTGTGTCATGCTCCTCCTCCCCACAGCTGTCCTGCTTCACTGCAGGATATCGTGGTTCCCCTGCACTTCTTACTAGTCTTCACCTCTCTCTGACTTCAGCTGCTCTCTGGCAGTTCCCCATCATCTTTTTGGCATCTTTCCGCTCAGGTGAGCTTCTCCAACTTGAGGGAAGGGGTCCACTGATTTATCTTTCCCAATCTGGCAGGTGACCCCCAGGTCACAGCAGAAGGAATGTTCCAACACATCACTTATATCTCTTCACACCACGGTCCTTCATCCTTCAGAAGCTCGGAGTTTGCATCTCTCACAGGAGATGTGTTGTTTCAGCAAAGCATGGTGTGATGCTTTATTTTCCATCATACCTGGAGTACATCACCTTGCTAGTGAAATCCTCCAGGCAGAAGAAGTCAGTTCAGCATGCTCCAGTGTAGGGACAATACTTTTAGCATCAGCCCTCGGGATGGTCCTGTCATTGTGTGGATTCACCCTGCCTGTTCCCTCACTGGCAGCTCATGGACAAAATGGCCATATCGTGCAAGTCAAGCCCCTGTGGCAGAAGTTCATGTCTAGGCAAGATAATATACTACTCCAGGAATAAGGGAGCCCAGGTAAGAGGCAGAAGCTGAGGAGGGAATGGAGGGACAGAGGAGGCAAAGCCACTGCAGGGAGAAGAGCTACCAGAGAAAGGAACACTGCCATGGACTATGGGAGGCTGAGCCTCCATGGCTCAGTCTGATGCACGTCAGAGAATGGCTGTGGTTGGGCCATGATCACTGTACTGCGTTTGACTGGGACATCCCAGATGAGGGGATGCAGTGGTCACTGGAGCTGGAAATCACTTTCCTGTGTCCAGTTAGTACATGTTGCCCTGCACATTGATCCTCCACATCCAGCTCATGAGCAGCAGGACCAGACTGGCTCCCATGCGCCAAAGGCACCTTCCAAAGAGGTGCTCCTGTGCCTGGCTGGGATTGAGTTCATCAGCCTGAGTCACTCCTGAGACAAACAACCACCAGCCCACCTCCCTGCGGACACAGCCACTACTGGGGCAGAGCACAGTGGCTCGTCACTTCAGGTGCCTCACACACAAACTTGGCTGCAAGTAGAAGAAAGAGGCAGGGAAACCATCAGATTAAAGAAACCACAAAGCCTGTCTCTGCTTCTCCCATCCCCACTACCTCCGGACAGGATCGATAGGAAACCAAACATCCTGTACACACACAGTGGATGGTACGGGAGGAACGTGAGCTTATCACCCACTTCCTCTGTGAGCATGTCTGCATCTGCCAGGGCTCAGTCCCGCTCCCAGTTCCATGTAACAAGAGGTGCAAACAAACTGCCAGCTCATGCCGACCTCTTTGCTCCCCAGGAGGCCTCCAGGGAGCAGCTTCCCTCCCCTTTCCCTCCTTGGGGAACAGTGGAACCAGGAGAAAGTGCTGCTCCTGTGCCCCAGGAAGAAAGGAGACTTGCAGCCCACACTACTGCAAACCCAGGTGCCTTTCCAGGAGTTTTCTCCCCTCCATGCAGCACCCACAAGATTCAGCCCCCAGCACCTTGCTAGTGTGGTAAGGAATTGCTCCAGCATGTGGGTTTATCCTTCCTCCCAGCCCCAGGATCCTGGAGAAGGAGAGGGCACAGGCACTTAGGACAAGGGAGTTAACAGGCACTGAAAGCCACAGACAAACCCCTCAGCTAAGGAAAACAGGCACCAGGGTCCCTTCAGCATATCTTGACCACTATCTATGAGGTTTTCCCCTGCAGTCTCTGTTTTCCTTTGGGCCAACTCCAGCACAAGTCCCCCACTACTTTTGTTATTTCCACTGTGTGGTCCATTACACAGCTGAATGTCTTGGACATAAAATGCAGCTCTCATGCCTAAATTGACTGTACTGCTGCATGCTTCATCGGGGCTGGGAGTTTTCCTCTTGAGGGAGAAATGAAGTGACAGAGGTCACTTCACTGCCTCTGTTAGGCTACATGTAAATTTCTCTGAGTCTCCCCTGGAAAATCAGTGGTCTGAGAGCTGTGAAGTGCTCCCAGGGAGGCATCAGCAAGGTAGAGAAAGGCTTACAAGGGAGCCGAAAGCTTACCCACAGACCTGGAGTGCATCTCAAGTGCTGATATTGAACAGACCCCATGACCAAGTTCTCCCTTTGCCCAAGGACACCCTCATGAGGGAAAACACATGCATAACTAGATGCTGGAGAAGATGCTGCACCAAAAGCCACAAGCTACTCCTTTGTCTTCACCTGCAGCCAGAGGAGATACTTACACCTTCACTGAAAGCCCACCAGGATTCTCCTTTCTTCTGCAGTCCACTCTGCCTGGCAGAAGGGGCCAAGGTAATGAGGCTGAAGTGGCTGTCACAGCCCCTCAGGCTCTTTGCGCCTTTCCACACTGGTGCCAGGCTTCAGGAGATCATTATCAGTCACAGGTGACCCCTGGATTATCTCTCACCACTCTTCAGGCTCCTGACATCGCACATTCATTACAAGCCTCCTCCCTCCTCAGGGGCAACGTGGCTTTCTGGACCCCCCTGCAAGTTTGTCAGGGATGCTGGGACGCAGAAGGGGTGGTGGGACACAGCCAATAGCCCATGATGTGCTAATCCTGGGATTAGCCAGAGTTCAGAGGTTAATTACAAAGGTGTGGAGAGGAAGAGGGGAGAACAGGGACCACAGGAAGACCCAAAATTACTCCTCTTCCTAAAGAGCAAGCCTGGACCTAGGTGGGCTGCAGTTTCTGAAAGACAGTGTGAAGGAGGCAATACTCTGGGAAGATGTGATCTCCCACCTGGAGTCAATAGGGCTGGTCCCCCCCCAGTTCTTGACCCATCTCCAAGCCATTGAGCATCTCCTAAGCCTCAGGTTGTAAAACTAGCACGGTCCCCCCATAGGGAGGTGAGGAAACTAAACCCACTGGAGACTGTGCACAGTTCTAATATAATCCAGGCTGTGCAGGAACATAAAATGGGGACATGCAGCGCAGAAAATTCAGGGGGAGGTGGCAGGATTTACAAATCTTCCCACCAAGACTGATTTCTCAGACATCTCTGTGGCAGAGAGAGGCATCCAGCAGAGAGATCTGAATGGGTTCACAAGTGGGAAGCAGCATAAACACTTCAACCTCAATTCATTATCAGAAAACATTGTTAATTTGCTCCAGCACAACCCCACTAAGTGTGGTTTTCTGGCTTGCAGGCCATGAAGTGGCTATCTCTGCAGGATACCCCTCTTGGATTAAGCAGCTTTACCCACCTGTGGAGAGCTGCCCAGGTGCCCAAGCATGGCAGAGGCAGCCCCATGCCACCCGCTGAGCCCTGCAGATCACAAGGGGAAGAGAGGGAGAGCAGAGAGATCCTCCCCAGGGTTTCCAGGCAGCAGTTCCTGGGGAGTCAGTGCTGTCGGCCCACCAACAGGTTCCTGGCATGCCCCTTGCTCGCCCCATCACTGCTGCATCCCCAGGGCTTCCCTCTGGGATGTCATTAGTCAGAAACTGCAGCATATGACCACACATCTGGAAGGAATTAGATGACAAGAGCCTCCGCCAGCTGTCTTCATTTAGGTTTGTTCATACTTGCAAGCACTCTGCAGCGTGATCTGTAAAATAAAAAGTTGTGCTGATTGACACAAGCCGAGAGTTTCCTCTGAGGCACTCCCTGCCCCCATTGCCTCTGCCCAGGACAACAACATTAGTACTCATTACATCCTGGAGGGTGGCTGCATACTACAGAGGAGGTTGTGTAAGAATAATAATGGCACAGCAGTTAACCATTGCCTTTCTCCATGTTAGAGCATGGCCAGTTCCAGCATGGACAGGGAGCCCATGGGAATGTCAACCCTCACCGACATTAGGACAGACCCAATGACACCACCAAGAATGACCACCTAGGGGGCATCCTGTGGGTCTTTGGTGCAGCCCTGCTGGGAAGCCAGGGCCTGTCCCTCAGACTTCATCCAATGCTGAGTGCTGCAGTATGGGCATCCTGTGGGCTCTGGGGTAGCTGGTCCTTCCCTACCCCCATTTCTGTACATTAGGCTTCTCCAACCTCCTTCACAGACCCCAGCAACCCCCGAGCTTATGCATTTTGTTCTGCTGGGAGAGGGAGGAGAGCCCCCTGCTTCAGTAGTTTGGGGGAGGCTGGCCTCCGTGTAGCACTTCCCACAGACCTCCATATGCCCAACTGGGGCAGCTGGGCAGGTTGTGCTGCCTCGCTGGAGAGGACACCGGTGTTGTGGGGCACATGGGACACTGGCTAACATAGCAGCGACCATCCTGGCAGCAGTGTATCCATGGGGTTGGGAACCCTGCTGTGACCACAGCACAGGCATTCCTTACCTGTGAATTCAGCCCAAATATCCCAGATACCTGCAACACCACCAGCCTCAGGAAGGGCTGAAAAGCTCACTGGAGAAGCAGATGAAAAGCTTGGGAATCTCCCTTTTTCATTCCACGCACCAGTTTCCCATCTGAAGCTGTTTTTGCAGGCTTGCCTCTGGGAGATTAACAAGGTCTGGGGTCAACCAAAGGAGGCTATCAGGAGAGTAGCATCTAAGCTTCACTGACTCCTCATGTATTTGTCAACAGACTTTGGATCAGCCATTCCCAATCTGATAATCCAAGCCCCACACATGAAACCAGGGATTGCTGGGAAAGCAGCTGATCTGGTTTAGGATCTCCCAGGGTTGAATCCTTCCCACAAAATAGAAAGCAGAACAGGAGCAGTCAACCCTTGACATGGAGCCCTTCCCAAGAAACAAGATGCTGCTGCTGATGCGGGGGGCAATGGGGAGGTGTGGTGCTGCAAGAGTACTCCTGTGAGAGTGCCACGCATTCACACAGCCAGGTACAGCTTCCCTCAGCTTCTGTAGGGCATGTGTGATCTGTCCATGAGCAGCACTAGTGGCTCACAACAGAGCCAGGGTGATTGTCTGGACAGTGTGACACATGATCTCCCAACAAGGCTGCCATTGCTGGGCCCCAGCCAAGGGATTGCATTCCTAAGGACATGGACTCAACTAATGTATTTTCTCCCCCATTTTGTTTAAAATTGGGGTTGAGCTTCTTCTAAACAGATGTGTTGGGGTAGCCAAAATATTTGTGCTTTTGCCAGCTGCTTGTTTGGCATCCATGCCTAGCTGATGCTAAAATATTCTTTCCTCCCACAGGCAGTGAGTGAGAAGCAGCTCAGAGGGTGTGGTGGGCACCCTCCACTCAAATGCCCAGAGAATAACATTCAGACAGGTCCCTGCTGCCACCATGTCTCATCTGCAACTCTGGCATCTCCCATGTCAGTTACATGCTGTGGAAGCACAGGAAATATGAAAGGAGCTTCTTCCCTCGGAAACGCAGGGAAAGAGTGCCCAGCAGTGAAAGTGGGCAGGAGGCCATGGAAAGAACATCCTTATGGGGCAACAGCAAGCAAAGCCCTCCCACACTCTGCTCATCCTGCAGCTCACACCAAGAGCAACCAGACAAGCAAACCCCTGTCAAAGGGGTTGCAATGGCCCCTGTCAGGGTACCACAGCCCCAGTAACCCTGGGTTTTTTCATGCACCCACTCAGCCAGGTAACAGTGTCAGGACTTGTCCACTCTATGGAGGGAGATGGCTTTGGAGACACCCTGAACTGCAGGAAAAGGTAAGGATACACCTGAGCAAGGGGTGTACCAAGGGGTCCAGCAAGGCCAGTGCCTTCCGTCCCTGTGCTCACTGCAGGGACAGAACCCACAAAACACAGCAAAGTCCTCAGGGACTTCCACCCACTCAGCGACATTCTCAGCCCTGGTTTGTCCAGGAATGTGCCTTTGGAGACGATTTCCAGCTGCCTGCAAGGAGGCTTCTCCGCACGCAAACGCTGGTGCTGGACACTGGGAAATTCCCCCGCACGCAGCCAGTACAGCCGCTGTGATTCAGAGGCAGGTGGCCAGAGGGACAGTTTACGTGCGAGCGCTGATGGAGGCGTGTGGCGCTCGCTGACTCCGCTGTGAGCCTTGGGAAGGAGCCGCAGCACAGCGTGCAGACATCCTGCGACCCAGAGCAGCTTCGCCAGCCCAGCGTCAGGCTCGGGCTGCAGCTGGCGAACGCACCAGCATCACAGACCCTGGGGAAACCTCTGCCTGTCTTGTCCTTTTCTGAAGAGGAGTAAGGAATAGCATCGTGCAGTTCCGTCCTCCTTCCTCCCCGTGCAGACACAGACTTATTCATGCTGGCAGAAAACCGCAGTCAGTTTTGGAGTTAGGAATGGGGCTGTCTCCACAGATTTCATCCTCCCAGAATGCTTGACCACCTGCAGGGTTAAACACAGCCCCCTGCCCTCACAAGTGCTCTCACCAAAGCTCCCAGAGCCTGATATGCCACCTTGACTCTGCAACAAGTTAATAACCAGTGCAGAGAGCATTAAACCCACTGCTCTGGCCCAGCAGCCCCATCCACCCCTACTCAGTCTCTCACCTGGACACTCATCCATGATGCAAAGAAGTAAGCTAGAAACAGTCCTAGCACATCCTCTGGCTCTGAACCTGAGGCACTACAGTGGGAAGAAGACATTTCACCATCGCAAGCTTCTGTTCCCTTTTGCTAAGGAATAACCCATGATGCTATCAGTTCACCCCAATGCTAAACTAAGCCATCCCTGACTCCTGCAACATTTTTTCCCCTCCCCATTTCCAAGGCTCATCTTTTCTCACTTGCAACTGCCTGAGTCTAGATGCTCAGGACAGACCTGGATATCAAAGGACAAAACACAGCAGTCAGGTCAATCCCTGTATCCCATTAGCAGCTATTTGGGTCTCACTCAGGGGTTTATTCTTGCTGGTGGCTTATACAGCCACCAAACCCTCAAACCTGTGACTGCAGCCCCACAAGATGAGGTGTCATGATCCTGAGAAAGACAGAAATTTTACACTGGGCACCTGAAAATTTGTTTGAGACTACAGTCAAATTCACACTTGAGCCAGCAGCCCAGTGCTCAGCACCTCAGCAGTGTGTCAAGCCATGGAAGACCTTACCCAAAACTGAAGGGTCAGGAGCTGACCCGGGAATATGTCTCTTGCTATGCTCTCACATAGGGTTTTTGAATTTGATGCCAACTCTTTGGACCTAGATACTTCTAAGCTTCCCCTGATCTTTATGCCAGCTTCAGAGTCTCTCCTACACTATTTTGTCTTCCATCTTTTCCCTGATACAGGACCCACTCTTAGTTGGTCTTATCCTCCAGAAGCAGACCTGAGCAGACCAGATACCACAGTGCTTCACCTCAGAGACAAAGGAATTCATTTCAACAGCAGTTTAGATGCCATGCTGCCCTGTGGGTCTGGCTTGCAGTGCTTTCCAGCTGGAGGTCTGCCCTAGGTTTGGTACTGAGGCTCTTACCCACACTGGAATTTAATGCAGATCACACAGACTCAGCATCCCATCCCTGGAAGTGTCCAAGGCCAGGCTGGATGGAGCTCTGAGCAAGTTGTTCCTGCCCATGGCAGGGGGGTTGGAACTAGATCATCTTTAAGGTTTCTTCCAACCTGAACTGTTCTGTAAGTCTATAATTCTATTATTCCATGACCTAATTTTTGCAGTGATGGATCCAAACAATAAGAGTCGGGAATCAGTAGCAAGGAAGAAGTAGTCCCTGGTAGGATATAGTGGTTGAAGGCAAGCAGTTGGTACTTGTGGTCAATCTGGTCAGAGATGCAGAGCCAGAGGGTTACAATGGTCCATCTCAAAAGGACAGAGAGCAGCACCAAAGTCCTCCTTGCTCCTCCAACTGCATGGCAGCTCACTGCCACCAAGGGTTTGTCAGGATTTCCACCCAACTCCCTTCCCTTTCCCTTCACTGAAGTCTTGCCTTGTCTCCTCTGCCTGGGGAGGCCAAGGGGAGAGAACAGTGGTGCAGCAGCCTCAGTCACAGGACAACACCCCAGCAACACCCTGCAGCCTCCTAACTACTCCGTATAAATGCCACAGGCTATAGAATGGGTTTCCACCCCTTGATCATTGTTGGGATCCATCCCTTCACCAGGTAGAGGCTCTGCCTCTCCAGTCCTCCGAGTCTAACATGTCAGGAGACCAGACCATCTCCGCTTTGCTGTTCAACTGTTAAGTATGCAAGTGCAAAAGGGTGAGTGTAAAAGTTTCAAGAACACTCTTGCTGATCCCAGAGCTGGGTCAGGACCAGCTCCTTCCACAGATGGGTCTTTGAAGAAAAGACCACAGAGCCCAGGAATATTCAGTTTCTCATCTGCACTTCAGATCACTGTGGGCTCTCTCCAGATCCCACCAGCAAAGACATGGGCATGCTGTGAGTGTGCCACACAGCAGCACATCTCTGATCCAGCTGTGCACAGCTGGCAGCACTGGCAGCATCCACAGCCTCCCCAGGGGAGACGAATCACCAGCTTATGCGTGCTGTATGGGCTACTCCTTCAACTCTCAGCAAGGAGCTGGCGCTCCCTCTCAGCCTTCGAGATAGGAGCTGGCTGGTCCTCTGTGGAGGATCCCCCTCAGCAGGACTTTGTGTCTGGACACAACTACATAGGAATATCCAGTGAGGAGGGAGGATGGTGGTGAGGCATTGCCTTTTCCCTGATCACCAACTCACTCACTAGCTCATCATGGTGCACCAGATAGGTCAAATTCCAGAGAGTGCTTCCTCCCAAACACCCACCAGGATGAATTTCTTCCCTCTTAGCAGAAATGTCTCATGTTAAAACAGGACTTCCCTTATTTCCTCAATACCTGTGATTTAGGGCTTTGATTGCCCAATGCTTGTGTGATGGGCTTGAACGGAAGGGGAGGGAGGTCAAGCCAGTGTCCTCAGAACTTGATGAGCATCATCCCGAAACAGCCTCAAGCATGTCATGAAGGTCTGCCCTGAGTCATTCCCTGTTGAACTCAACACAGCCGTACAGTAAACATCCCACTCTTCAAGCCAGCAACATCAGATGCTGACTGTCCCGACTGGCTGCTCACACACACACTACTCACGTATTACTAGAGAGCACTCGCATATCTATTGCAGCATTACAGTGGGATTGTATTTTTCCAGTCTGTCGTGACTCACTGGTGAGCAAGTGGGGACGTGTGGATTGTGTCTGGTGATGCTGTGACATGCATACACACGTCTGGGGGAGTAATTAGATCCATGGCCACATTCTAACCTCAGCCTTCCTCTGTGGTTCCACACTCAGCCTGGAAGCCAGAGATCCGGGGCAGAGTCTGGCCTTGCTGACCCCAGGTTGGGGAGAGGTCTGATTTAGGCCATTCTTGAGACAAAAGAGACTCCAATATTTATTTCAGCCCTTACCAACCAGTGCCTTACAGGCAGGGTGAATGTTGGTGAGATGATGCGAGTGGAAAAGATGTTAGCGAGGCTTGGCTCCCAAGGCCCAGCACCATACACTGTGGTGCGTGACCCCAGGGTGCACCATCTCCAGCACCAACTGCCCCTATCATTCCCCTCATATCCTCAGCTCAGCAGCACTTCAGGCAGGGCATTTTCCAGTGGGTGCAACCAGTGGGAAGCACAGGCATGCTCGGTCACAGGAAACAAGCCCTCATTCCTCAGGAATCTCATGCTGGACAGACAGAGATGCCATCCATCAAAATTTGTAAAAGACTCTCTTACCTTTACCTTTCCATATCCTTGTTTTCTCTGTTCCCTCCTCTAACAGTCCTCCTCTACTCCCAAGGAAGAAGCAATGATAACAGCAGAGCTGGATAAGATCACCTCTCTGACGCCCAGAAAGCCTTTGGTACATTTGCTAAGTGCTGTCTTGGGGTAGCTGCAGTCCGTGCTCAGGCAGGTTGACACATGGGGGAGGGTTTCTGCTGGGGAGGATGGGGATTCTCCAGACTGGGCAAGGTGTGAGCATCGCCACCCTGCGCCCCTGCAGATAAATTCCAAGAGTGAAATGTGGTGCAGCTGCTAAGAAGCAGGGAGGGGGCAACTGCCCAGCTTGGCAGGGGAGTCCTCCCAGATGAAGAATGGCTGCAGTTTAAAAAATGCAAAGTTTTCCCGTATTTCCCTACCAGTGCATTTTTCTACTCCACCTCAGTTAACGTCAGACCTCAGGGAGCACACAAGGCACAGGACCAACTCAGGCAGCAGAAGGGCAAACCCACACACCCTCTAGCAGGGTCACCATCACCCACCAGTTCACACCAGTGAATGCTTCTCCCTGGGGGCCAAATACCACCCTTTTTTTTTGCAGGGAGGGCTGCTGCAGGGCCATGGGATAGAAGCTGCCTCCTCCCCAGTTTTGCCAACAGTAAGGTCAGACAAACTGTGTTGTTTTTGCTGTAAACAGCCCACATCCATTTTGAAAGATCCTTTCATCAGGATAACAAATCCTTCCTAACAGGATATATTGAGGATATCTGTTCTCCCATGCTCTGCATCAAAGATAAAAACCAGGAAAAAGCAGGCTGGGCTGGCAAAACCTGCCCTGACTATTATGGCCTGGCACAGCCAAGGACCTTTGGTTTGGAGGTTTCACACGACTGTCTTTCAGCAGCTCTTTAACACACAAAACATGAAAGCAGAGAGCTGCTCAGCCTCTGCTC
Source organism: Climacteris rufus (assembly GCA_013398175.1). Lineage (NCBI taxonomy): Eukaryota > Metazoa > Chordata > Aves > Passeriformes > Climacteridae > Climacteris > Climacteris rufus. The sequence continues at coordinate 419,941 of VZRZ01005153.1, forward strand.
TCCACAGAGGAAGCAGAGTGAGTGTTTGCAGGCTGCTTTTAGAGAAGTGAAGCCCACCCCAGCCCAGCCCTCAGCCCTCCCCCTCACTCCTCCCCAGGGAAAGGGCTCGCCAGCCCCAGCTGTCTCTCCACCCCAGCTACCTCAGCAGATGTTGGTCATTAAGAGGGACCAGCGTGAAGCAGGGCTAGCCTCTGAGAGCAGCCTCCCTATGCTGTTTGTGGTACCTGTGTGTGAGCAGGAGTGCACGTGTGCAAGGCAGCGTGTGTGTGTCCAAGCCAGCATATGTGTGTGTGAGCCAGCCTGTGTGTATGTGCAAGCATGTCCAAGGGCTGCAGGAACTGCTCCTTTCGCCTGCTACCAGAGGTGAAACATCTTTCACAAGAGCACACGCACGCTCTTGGCTTTTTGCTCACCCTCGCCCCCTCGCTGTTTTGTAAAGCCCCAGACTCATCTGATGCAACAGCTGATCTATCCAAAGGCCTGGAGCTGAAGGTGTCCCTGCTCCTTGGCCGTTTTTATGTTCAGCATATGGTGCTTTACCAGCGCACGGAAGTGCCAGCTTGATGCCATTTCTGCTGTCCCTATTTGCCTCACTTGTTCTTGTCAGCCCAGCTCAGGTACACACATGAAAAGCCAGCCTTCTGCTTCATATGCCGCAGCTCCTGAGGAAAATTAATCTTCAGCTTTTCTTTTCTGAGGTTGGAGTGGGAACTGTTTACTCAGCGAGGCGATTAAGTCATTTTTGTCTCCTTTACACCAATGGAAAACCATTTCAAAGGGAAAGGAGTGGGCTCAGATCTGGCCTCAGACAAAAGTTGAATGAACCCAGACCCAGAATCAAAGGACAACAAAGCTTCTGGGTGGCTTGTCCATTATACTGATAAGTCCTGACCCAAGTTCTCTACCACTACAATTAGAAAAAACTGTTCATTAAGAGTAAAGCTACAGCCTATGAATCCTGGCTCCTCGTCCCCTCTCCTGGCCACCCAACCGCAACCCCTCCCACTGCTAGGACATGATTTCAACAGTCCTGCCTTCCAGGGGCCTGCTTCATCTATTAGGTCAATTCATTTAATGCTGGAAAGGAAGCTCTGGAGTCCTGCTCTGGTTGTTTGGCATCAGGATTTGGAAGAGCTTTTGTTCCACCCACTGAACCCAGCAGGGGCTGTGGAGGCACCTACAGATAAAGCAAAAAGTGTGGCTGACTTCATGCATACACATGGCCCATTCAGACATGGACACAGGGTTCTCAGCTCAATGCCAGGTGGATTTGAGGTTGAGTATGTCTTAGAAGGATGGAGCAATCGTCTTTGACCCAAACTGGATGTATAGTAAAATTGTCTCTAATATAAAGGTTTTTTCTCCTCAAAGCTTCGTCTGATCTTATAGTCTCCACCATTTGGCATTTACACATTGCAGCAGATGCAGCTGGAGTGCACCTTACACTGGGTGGCTGCTCAAGAAGATGAGCAGAGGCTTGTTGCCCTCTTTGCTGCAGGACCCATGACAACAACTGCTGTTGAATCATGAGGAGCAGCACCTGGGAGGTGACTGCTAATGTCCAGTGGCTGATAGATTTAGCATTTTCAAAACGTTCTTGGCCACACTGGATCAGTGGTCCTGGGGTGGCCTCAGCTCCCAAATGGGCGTCTTCATGCAGCAAACAAATAAGCAGAGATTGCAAAGCCACGGACAGTGTATTTACAAAAACCTGTGTTGCTAAGCAGACATGCAATTGGGATTGACACCAGTTGAAGTCTCCCTCATTCCCCCTTGGCTCTGTTCCCAGATGTAATGAGTTGTATTCAAGTAGCTGAGGGGTCCTGCTGCCAGATCTGCATCCAACAGAAGGGGCGCGGGGGTAACCCATGGTTGTGTAACCCCCCAGGACTGGAAATGTCATCACTGACTTCACTGGGTGCATTTCACTGCTCTCCAGAACCCCACAGAGCGACTCACTGACATCATTCCTATGGCTGGGCTTGGCAGAGGTGATGGGGATGAAGCCCAGAACAGCCAGCAGGCTGGGGATGGTCGGCATGGTTTCCATATGTTAGTTCTTTCTTGGGAGTCTCTCTTTGCTGCTCAAAAGCCTCAAGTGCCCTCTTTAGCTCACTGGTGCAACAACCGTGACTGCTGCTACGTATGCAATTTCAACAGATCTACAGTAAGACACCCTAGCTAAAGGAACAACCAGCTGGAAATTCTTTAACTGATTCTGCTATAGGCAAAGAGAAATTAAATGAATCATCCATGCAGAGCCCATCCTTTTTGTTGAGTTGGCTATGAAATGTAAGGTTTTCAGCACTGCTGGAATACTATCAACAACTCTGCAAGATTTTGGATGTAGACACATCTATGCTTCTCCAAAGGTACCTGGCCAGTGGGCAAGTGAGATGGGCAGAGAACAAAGGGAGAGGAGGAGAAGGAGAAAGGGACAGGAGGAGAGAGAACTGGAGAAGCACAGTAGCAGAGCATTGCTCAAAAAATTAACACCAGATAAAGAATAATGGTTGCCATTAATAATTAACATTACCACATCCCACACTGGTCCACAGAATCCATTAAGCAGCCAAGAGGCCACGGAAGCTTTCTCCCAGTAATGTTGTTGTCCAAAAGGAAGTTAGAAGAGCACAGGTTTGACTTTATCTGGAGCAAAACAACACCAAACTATGGTGTTGTTCACAAATAGCCAATGAGAGTGACTCTGCATCTCAGCACTTCCAAGTCAGAGAAAAATGAAAGCCATAACTAACATAATAAAGAGGATAAACATAACTTGCCCTAATGAGCTCCTCAAATAGACTAACAAATTGATGTACGTGCACATTATCACAGAGCAAGATGTGCTTGAAATGAGAGTTTCATGAAATTTTGGAAAGTGAGATGGTGAAGACTTATGCACACAGTCTCAGTGAGGATACTGTGAAGAGGACTTTACTTTCTTATGAAATATTCCACTGGACTCCTTATTGATTAAGAGGAAGATCACATGTCTATTATCTCAGCTGAAAGATGCACTTCCTACACCCTAGTTACTCCTAGTACTAGGATGTGCCATTGGGTTCAGCAAGGGAAAGTGCCAAATCTTGAATCATCAGGACTTCCTGTTCACTCCGCAATGACTCAGAAGATATATTTCTAAATTCCATCCACTCCTTGTTTCCCTTTTCACCATGCTGTTCATATTAGGTAAGGGTAGTCAGGCAGAAAAGTATTACACAGCCTGATTTCTGGTACCTGGTGTGTCAAACCAAAGACCCATTTTGAGTTTTTTTTATTTCACTTGCATGTACTAGTAAGCAAAAGGCTTCCTGGTAACTTTGTAGTGCATTTTTTTCTCTATGAGATTCATCTGGTGCAAGATAATTTCTAGTACAGACTCTTTTCCGAGTGAAAGACTGACATGTCTGGACTGGATCTTACCTGATATTTCTCAGCAAGTTTTCTTGCTGGTTTGGTTTTTTGTTTGTTTGGGTTTTTTTAATGTTTTTTTTTTTTTTAATTGAAAAAAAGATCAATTTGCCAGAAATGAACAGCTTTTTGGAAGTTTATCAGGGCCAACGGATTACATGGGTCAAGGTTAGGTACACAAGAAGGACGCAGACCAGATTCATGGTCTGCATCAAATGGACCAGAGAGACTGATTCATTGCACTGCTGTGGTTCCTCTGACAGGATGAGGCCTGTACTCAAATCCCTTACCTAATGAATACCGAATCCCTTACACAACAAGAAACAGCTCATTGGGAAGAGGGAGACCACCTCCACACAGAAACTTGCAGGATGGGAAAAAGATCTGGGACACTAAAAACTGAGATTTCAATCCCTTTTTCAGTCCAAGCAGGTACTTAAGCAGCTGTCACACAGCATCTGCAAAATACTTTGTGCCACATTGTCCACAGTGCTCTGGGTGGCCACTGCAGTGACCTGTGCCTGGCAGGCCTGACCTGAAGCACTGCTCCTGGGTCCTTTCTCTCAGGGGAATTAGTGAGGACACCTGAGCTGCTCCCAAAGCACAGATCCAGTTATTAAAGAGCTGAAGCAAAGTGCTGAATTCCTACAGGGTAGTAAATGGTGACTACAGATATTAAAAATTGTTGAGAAGCCAGTTAATGACCCACTTCATTGCTGAGAAAACAATGGGGTCTACCTCTCCTAAAAAGCTTCCACTGGCACCCCACAAACCGATGGGATTTCAGATGCTTCAGGCTGCCCACTGGAGGCTCTTCTCCTCACAGGCCCCAGACAGTCCCTCTAGGCAGCACCCAGTGGCCCCAAGCAAGTATTTTACTTCATCATCCCCCAGACCCCACTGCCTAAGCAGGCTCCTAAGCTGGCAAGAAGCTATCATCTCCACAAAACCTGAAGAACAAAGCAGACCAGAGCAAATGAAAGCCACAGTGCACCCCCACTCCTCTCCAGCAGAAAATGGTCCACAAGCCACAGATGTTCAGCCCTGGGTGTCTCAATGCTGCTAATCAGGAGTGCAGCCCCCACCACCAGCCCTGCTCTGACACCCTCAACAGACAATAACCCTCTCAGCCACCACAGCCCCGTGGGCCAAGACACAAATAACAATCCCCCAGCATTTACCAAACCGCCAGAAGGATGCACTGACTACAGAGCTCAGACCTTGTGTCCTTTTTCTCTACCAACATACACCTGCTGGCATAAGAGGCCACCTCTGGAGCTGGACACCAGCTGTGGGCTTGTTTTTCATGAGGGGACCTTTCTCTGCTGGCTGCAGGGCCACAGAGCCTCTGCCTGCCTGCAGCAACCCCATGGTCAGGCAGGTGTTTGCCACTGTGTAGGAAGCTTGGCTGGCAGGAGAGCTTTGAAAGCTACTCCCAGCTACACCTTGGCAAAGCTGCTTTCTGGAGGAAGGAATTCCTCATTGCTAGCTGGTTGCCACAGGCTAAGGAGGGCTGTGCCTTCCCAGTGCTCCTCCTGCTCTTCCCCACTCATGAGTGCTAGTCCTTGCCCAGCCTGGGTGCAATCCCTTGCTGCTTTTCTTCAGGGGCAGTAGCTCCTGGGCTGCAGGACCAGCCCTCCTGAGTGCAGTAAGGCTCTGTGCAAGGCAGGTACCCCCAGCTCTGCCCTCCCCAGCCAGCCCCATGCTGTTCCAAAAGCCCTGTTGGCAGAGTGCCTCTTGGCTCCTAAGAAAACATTCCCTCGGGAGCTGTTCCTAATTGGTGGTTTCCTCCTCTTTCTCTTACGGCGCTGAATTTTGCTTCCTAGCTCATATTTTATAAGGCTGGTTTTTAATAGCCTGTGCAGGCTGCCAGACCCGAGTCTACCTTCAAACTACTGGGAAAAAACATCCTGTCTGCAAACCAGAGGATAGACATGGCTTTGTGTCTGGATGTGGGCTGGGCCAGTGCGCCCATCCAGAAGCCAGTAAGAGCTCTAAGCTTTGAGGCTTCAGGTCTCCAACAATTTGAGTAGTGCCCAAGTATCACAGCAATGGGCACTGCAGCCCAAAGAAGTCAATCTGGGGGTAGTTTCCAATGTGCATTCCTGAGATCAGCTAACCCATGGCATAGGGTACGTGATGGGTGTGAAGGGCAGGAATGATCTTCATAGACTGTAAACAGCCTGACTATTTATTACCCTCCCAGCATTACTATATCCTTCTTCTCCAGGGAACACCAAATGGGACAGGGAATAGATGAACCTGAAAACAGCATTGTCTGAAATGCAGACAGATTTTATTGCTGTATACCCCAGCTGCTGTGGGAGGAGTGACTACACACGGGTAATTTGCCAGGGCATGACATACACACAGGAGGAGCCTTCTGCTCCCTTCAGTAGGCCAGGCATAGAAGACAGAGGCTGCTAGAAGCAGCATGGTCCCCTCCAGCTGCCTTGATCATTTCTGTCTCCATCCTGCCTCTACAAACCTGCCCTCTCTCCCTTGAGAACCAGGACACCGATGTCTCCAAGGCTCCTTGGCCTTTTCCTTCTATGTGGGGACTTGCGGGGTGGTCTGGGCAGCAGAGTTGCTATACTGAAGCTGAACACCTATTGCACACCAGAGGCAATTGGGCTGGCCAGCATCTTTCTCTTTGCCCTGAGACCAAGTTCTGGCTCTGGCAGGGCTGTCCCAGCAGCAGGGCCTGTATCCCCCTCCAGGCAAGCTGCCACTTGTCTGAACAGCTGAATTCCATGCTCAAGAAGCAGGCAGGGATGGAGGCACATGGCTATGGCTGATCAAAGACACATGTTATTCTCCAAAAAGAAGCCCAGGCTGAACTCTGTGGTGGCAGCTGCCGTTCTAGTTCCTGAAGGCAGACTGCAGTGAGAAGGAAGTCAAAAAAAGCCCCACACAAGCACAGACAAAATCTTCCTTCCATCAGATCATCTCCTTTGCTAGCTGTTCAGCTCCTCCACTCCAAATCCTCATCAGCTCCTGGGCCCGAGCAAATCTGCAAGTTATCAAACCTCACCTGCCTCTTTGCTCAGATCCAAACAGGGGAGTCATCACCCCTCCCACCTCTCACCCTCATCACAGCCCACTGGTGCTTGGAAAGGTTTCTACTCTCCAAGGAGCCCACACACACCGTGTGACTACTGAACTCCACATGTGGTTGGCAAGTCATGAGGGGATGTTTGTGCTCCCGATCCAGTTTGCAGAATTGACCAACATACCATGAATTACAAGTGTCAGATATCACAGGCACATCTCCAGCTGGGTTTTCCATTCACAGGGGAGGTATTGGTTCCAGAAACAGCAGCAAGTGCCTCCCAAGTGTAAGAAAGGAGGGTGACTCTCAGAGAAGAGTCATGGCTTGATCCCCTGCCTCCATTCTTCCTCCTTGCTTACTTGTGAGCTGAGGATGGGTTGCTCTGAAGTGCACTGCCCAATCACTGCCTGCCAGTGAATATTCAGGCAGTTTATCTCACATCTCTGAGCTTTTGACCCTATTTGCACACAAATCTCCTCGGAGATAAGGGACAAAACAGAGAGACCAGAGTCAGAACTGTTTCTAGAGAGAACAGTGTGCTCTCTGTTTCCCCAAGAAGAATCAGGAGCATCCTGCATCCCTTCCAAGACACCGGCCTCCTTGTGCTCCAGGGATGAGCCCCCGCAACAAGCCTGGACACCAGGTCACAAAGAAGAAGGCGCTCACAACTTAACCCTGTGAATGGCAGAGCAGGGTTTATTTAGGTGTGAATTACTACTAATTGCTGTGTACACTGCAGCAGAATGGAGAGGTTCCAGTGGAAATCATGGTTTGCAGGCAAGCACATACACAGAAGCTCATCCCTGCCTCAGAGCTCACAGACTAAGGAGGAGCAGATGCTGATGCAAAAGGTCACAGCAGGAAACATCAGAGTCTGTCTCAGTCCAACCTGAGTGCTCAGCTACCGGGTAACACATGTAGGGAGAGAAAAACACTGAAGGAAAGCAAGGTCTGTAAAAGAAAGCAGGTAAAGCACATGGGAGACTTGAGCAAAGAGATTCACTGGCACAAATCCCCAGCACTATTTATTCTTGCAACCAGAAGGCATCCTGATGAAAGCATACAAAATACTCACAGAGAGAAAGGCAACTGGGTGTTGCTTCTTGGACACACAAGGGCACAACAGATATTCAATTAGATGAAGAAATGACCAGTCCAAACTTCATCAAAGTAACTAATTTCTTTCACTTCTCTGTAATTGCACTAAGCCATCCTGAACGCAAGAAGCTAAGGAAGACAAAAATTTAGCAAACCTTACAAAAAAGATCAGACAATGATGTGGATGAGAAGAAACAAAAAAGGATAATAATGATAGCTAACAACACCTGGAAAAAATGCTAAAATTATCCTCTTGTTCCCAATGCTATCTCTAATAGATAACCAGAAAGTGATGTTAAGTGTTGAACAGATTATGTTACATCTCCCCACTGCAAAGTTCTTGCACCTTACCCTGAAGCATCTGGCAAAGGCATCAGAGAAAGCATCAGATAATCAGAGACAGGATCTGGGAATAAATGAATTTTGGGGCTCACCCAGTTTGACCATTTCCAGGGTCAAGATTGCAATCTCCGTATTTGCGTATGCAAAGTCCTTGCAGACACCAGTGAAATGAAACCATTTGAAGTAGCATTGCCAGTGTTTATAATGGGTTATGGATCTCATTATACTGTTCCTGTTTTTCTTTAAAGCTCCAGAACCTGATGACAGATGATCAGGTGAGAAACACATTATCTACATAAGACAAGTTTCTAATCCGCTTGTGTGTAGGGAAAACCAAAAATTGTGACACTAATGCAACATGTTTTCTAGATGAGAGAAATGTTTTCTAGTAGTCCTCACTGTGGGGAAAAACTATAAAATGCTATTTAAAGGCAACTCCAAGGCTCAGAAATCAAAGAGGCAAAGAGAGAAAATGCTGTATTTATTCTTTTACAAAAGCTCATGATTTTACAGTTATCACAAATTTTTGTGGTCCAGCTCAAAATGTCTGAACCCTTGGGTTCTAGAATACTGAATTTAAGGCAATGTGAACTGCTTTAAGCTCCCTCATCTCAATTCTTTCTAGCTTCTCTTACTCGCATAGCAACTCAGCAGCTCTTCAGAAACCCTCCTCTGCAGGGTCTGCCTCCCTCCATGCTGCTGACTTTCTAGATTTCATCAGATATCCCGTTCAAGTCACTGTTTTTCTTAAAGCTCCAGCTCTCAGACTCACTCAATTGTGTGAAAACTTACATCATATAAGGAAAAGTTCCTACTCCTCATAGCTGCCAAGAAAAGCTAGCAGTGGACCCTGACTGTAACTGGAAAGCCCAATATTGAAGCCCTGAGAAAAACACCAGTATCTTCTTACACTGCAGAGACGTTTATGATTTGAGAGATTTGGGTCTTGGATCGTGTATCTGAACTCCTTCTGCTGGCAACATTGCTCTCCCTAGCCCTCGATTTTGAATGGATCTCACTTGCCTCCAGCCTGCTGCTACACCCTTCTAAATTTATACTGCTGCTTCCTAAAAAGGCTAAAAGGCTAAAAAGTGCTCCACTGCAGTATGGATTCTGGATTAAAAAAGGAGATTGATGCTCCCTTGAACACCAAAATTCAGTCCAGCTCAGGTACTAGTAGTATGTCCTCAGCATGGTCCTGACCTTTGTCCCAGCAAATGTCACTGTCGTGCCTGCCTCCAGCTGAGCCCTCTCCCTTGTCTCAGGGCACAGCATCCCCTGGCCAGGGAGCAAAAGCAGCTCTCCTTTTCTTCCTCCCCTGTCAGGTTAGCAGAGGTAGCCAGAAGTAGCCAGAAGCTGGTAAAGGTTGTTGCAATTCAGCTCTTGCTTCTACAGCACAGCACCCTGTTGAGGCTGGGCTTTTGGAGCCCCAAAGGCTTTCTGACTGAAAATGGAGTTGGATCTGAGGGTTAGGGCATTCACAATTTGCATGGGAAGCAAGTTAGTGCTCAAGCTGAGGCTCTGACCCTGGTTTAGCATACAGTGTGAACGTGCCCACGTACTACAGTCTTGTCCTGGGGCCAGCATCTCACAGCAGCATCTTGAAGGTGAATGTACACATCTCCTAAATTTGTGTAACCTGCTCAGCGAGGAGTTTCCAGCGCATCCCTCACCCCAGTATGCAGGTGTGTGAAATTTGCATCTGTGGTTGCTGAATACAGGCAGAGCTTTCCAGGGAAGGTGTGTTTTCCAGCTCTTTCCTGTGCCCGTATTGCCGCCGCCTGGAGATGAGAGGAATGAAGGGATCCCAGCTATTTCCTTACCTTCATCCCTCTGCCTTTTCTCAGCCACAAAGCACCGTCCTCTATTTCAGCTGGAGGGAGAGCTGGCAGCCTCCCAGCTTCTGTGGTTACGATGTCCCATGAGTGCAGCCTGTTGTGAGCCTTGCTCTGTGAAGAACAGGGGCCTTACACTCTCGGTAAAAACACAGCTCCTGGGCATGGGGAGGGGGGGGGAAGCTTTGGCAAAAGGAAGCAACCCCCTCTCGGCTCACTCACAGTCCTTCACCTCTTGGGAGGAGGCAACTTGCCCTGGGCTTTCCTATCCTTGTTAGTTTAGAATTTAAGTTGCAGTTCTGCGTGAATGAATACAGGCTTGTGTGTTCGGCAGAGCTGTGCACATAAAGGAGAAGGGGGTTTGTCCATGTATTTTATGGCACTGCCTGTGCAGGGAGATGGGAGGAAGCTCATACGCTGCATGTGCACGTGCACGTTTTCATGTTGTCTGCACATGTGTGCATGCGTATGTGCATTTCCATATTGTGTCTAATAGGCTCTTTGTTTCTCCAGAGAAGAAGGAAAAGGAAATCCGCATGTAATGAATCCATTTATTTTATGGAGCTCCCCTGGAGAGGGGCCGGGGAACACGATTTATGCAAAAAAACAGGCAGCTGGTGTTGGGAGGGGGACATCAATCTGGTTTTGATTTTAATTCGTAAGTGGAGGTGGCCACACAAGCCAAGGCCTCGTAAACTCCCCATAGAAGAGAGTGGCCTGTTGGTGTGAGGCTGTCAGAGCCTATTTGGCCATTAGTATCGAGCTGCTCTCCACTGCATCTGACTAATTCCTGCCCGGTTGTTCTGCTTTCTTAGGATGTGTTTCCCCGTGTTGAGGCCTCCCATTAGAAGAGAGAGGCAGAGCTGTACAGGGGCACAGACTGAAATCTTTGTATGGAAGGGCAAAAAAGCCCTTTACAGAGCATTTGCAGTTTATGTCACAATTCAATGTACAACGTATACTAATAAAAAAACCAACAAAAAGTAGCATGACTTGTATACTACAGTCCAGTTCCTCTCTGCCATCTATAAAAACACAGGGAGTGAGATGGGATGGAAAGATTCCTAGGTTGGAAGAAATGGCCTGGAAACGACATACCACTCATCAGTCTTTTTTTCCATCCCTGCCATTCCCAATAACTCAAGGCATATTGTCAGGACTGTGAGTGTAAAGGGACAGTGGAGAGGTTCTCAGGGGAAGAGATGTTTTAACAGGGCAGAGGTCTTAACAGAATTCTGTTTTATTATATGATTCTTCATCAGATTAAGAGTCCATAGGGTTCAACTATCAGTAGTACAAGAGAAAACTGCCCATAGCATACCATAAGTCGTTCTGGGACTGTCCCATATGACAAGACACTTGCATTTGGCTTCCAGATGATCTCTCCCAACTGCATGGCATAGCTGATATGCAAAGAATCTAACTCAAAATCTAACTCAGGTCTGTATTTTTCACCATAATCTCATGCATGTCAGTAGAGGTAGGCAGGTCAGTGGACATACAAATATATCAATTCAGGAAACCACAAATGAAAACTAGTCTTTTCTGAAAACTGTCCTCACATGCTACCAGCAATTAATTACTTGAAAAAATTAATAATTTTTTTATTTTACTTACTCTATATAACTTGGATCCCTATAAAGAACACAGATTCTCTAGTTCTCAACACTGAATGATATTTTTACATCACTCAGATACATGTTGTCCCTACAGAGAACAGAAAACACTTGTCTGTTGACATTGAACTTTAAAAGACTTTTCCTTGGCAGAATTAAGGCCTAGTGGTGGGTCAGTGAGAAGAATTTGGAAGAAGAGGTGTGGTTCACTTACCACTCCCTAAAATGCCCAAACCATCTTGCAGAAGAAGTATTTGTTTTCAGAGTTACAAAACAGAAGGTGGCTCATTTGCATGTAACACATTTGTTGATTTTCCAGGTAGTCTTTCCGTGGCTTTCTAAGAACTTCATTTGGCAACAGCTTATAAATCAAGGGTGTTTATGCTATGCTGCCAGCAATGCAGCCCCTGGCATCAGCCTGCTCTTGCATCACCAAACATTCTGAACCTCCTGTTCCCAAGTATCTGGAAGGGAAAAAAATATTGAAAATATAAAGGGCAAGTATGCACTGATGTGAAATGCTGTCTTTAGGAAGCAGGCACAAGGAATGTTTTCTTTTTTTTCTGAACCCAGTGGGATCAGGGCTTTCCCTAAAGCCAAAAGTGGTAGCTCAATTGGGCCAAGAGGAAGAGCTGCTTTTAAAGGCCACACTGAAAAAAGCTCCTATACCAGAGTCTAATCTGTGGAGGAATGGATCAGGTCACAGAGCTTCCACCAGCAGTAGCTTTCAAGTGTAAAGCTGGATGCATTTCACAATTTTATTTTGAAAGAAACCTAATTGCTTACTAAGTCACAGAACTACCAGCCCTGTTGCAGAGACTAATAAAGATTAGCTGAAAGGCCTAAAATCTGCAGTAAAGTGCCATTATCCACACCTTCCCCTTGATAATCCCCAATTCAATGATTTTACTCTGTTTGAGAGACAAGATTGAGCACCAAAAACCAAAACACTGTGAAAGCCAGGTGAGTAGCTAAAAGTAAACAGATCACCTTCCTGCTCATCCATTTTACTTTTTCCTTCTGTTGCCTGAGGTTTTAACCCTTATATTTTTCAAATTCTGTATTGTCTGGCATGTGTGCTTTATAGCTTGTTAGTTGCTGTTCTCTATAGACATAACAGTGCCTCTCTGGACTTAGTCTTCAAGGACATTCAGGCTGCCCAGACCCAAGCTTCTAAAAGGTGGGGGAGCGAACGAAGGGAGCTAGGGGGAAATTGCAAAGTTCTAATTGGTAAATCTATGCTGATATGCTAATGCATCAAACCTATAAAGGTGTGGAGACCTCGTGACTCGTCATCCATTTTGGGTGATGCCCCAAGGAGGGGGCTTTGTCTGCCCTAAATGTACCTTTGAAGGCCTTTCGAATAAATACCCACCTTTTATTCCCTTACTCCCGACTGGCCTCAGTTTTTGGGCTAGCCTTTTAGGCAACACTTCCTTATATATAAACATAAGTGTCTTTAGTAGCATTGCAAAGGATATTTAGAATTAGGGAAATCTTTGAACAGATCTACCACTCCACCTTCTGCATGGTTTCATTTCCACTTATTAAGTACACGTTTCAAGTCATCTTATGAACTGTACACTTTATGACGTCTTGGTTAAATGATACTGTACCTATCAACATTTTTCAATGGTCCCTTCAGCTACAGCTTGAGCAACTCTTAATTTTAATGTGTTCATCTTCATATAGACCTACAGGGAAGAGAGGTACAGTCAATGCCCCAGTTATGGTTAAGTCCCTGAGGCTTGTTCCACACTGCAAAGCTCATTTAGCCAAAGTGGACTGCTGAAATAACTGTGCCAGGAAAACCCCCCATGTACGTGTCTTGAGACTGATGCAACCCTATACTTGCATATAAATGCCCCCATTTTTGTCACTGGGTGAAATGGCCCAAGGCTGGGAAAAGAAGGCAGTAAATGATGCCCAGTCCAGCAGTAAGGCTTCTAGACAGGCAGACCATATTCACCCTAGGTGGCTCTGCCAATGCAGCTAGGCTCCCTATCATAAGGTAATTAAGCTATTATTCCTCAAGTAAAAAAACACAGACCACATGTAGGTACTCTCTTCTTCATGAATGGCAAGCATGCCGAAGTTTATTCTTGCTATTTTCTTGGCTCTTGACTTCTGCTTCTAAAAATGCGGCCCTTAATTCCTCACACAAAAAACACGTTGGAAAAATCATCTCATGACTTGTCAAGGTCACACAGAAAGCCTGTGTCTGCATCCCCAGCTAGTCATCTAAGAACATGGATCAGATGAGGCATGAGAAGTAGGACAGCTTGGAAGCACCCCGAGAAAATTTGTGCCATCATCAGTGTGTAACAACCTACAGCATCTCTGAAGATCAAGAGAAGCCTCCACACTACCGGAGTTGAGTACCACACAGTGGGATTGAGACAGTAGCTGTGAGCAGAGAAGGTTCCAGGATGGCCTCTGGGCATCAACAAAGGGTACAGTAACTACTGATGCTCCTTCCACATCAGCTGTAGGTCTATTGCTGCCTGTTTGGAAAGGGTCTTAGTATACAATGAGGAAGGTTGAAAAAAAAACTTGAAGACCCTAGTCTAGCTGGCTGAGAATAAAGACCCTTCTAGCAGTAAATAACTCAGCATGGCCCTGACTCCTTCATCTAGGAAGTGATTTCCATCCAAGAGCTCCTCACCAGGAATCACACCTTTTCAGCCAGCTCTCTGCAGTTTCTACTGACTTGGTCAAATGAAAGTGACTTCTAACCAACACTGGTTTAGAAAAGTTCCCACCAGATCAAAACAGACCTCAGTTGGCTCCTGTCATTTCCAAAAAACTCCTGCTGGTTTGGCTGACTGACTGAGTTCCAGGAAAATTTTGTGTAAGCCTTGCATTTGCAGAGGGTAAATTCTCCTTTTCTGGAACACAAAGGAGACAGGAGCAAAGCCAACAGGAACAAACAGAGTAAATTTGCCTGGACAAAAATGTTTGCAGCAACCCCTGCTCTAGAGCTACTGCCTCTGAGCTGGACACCAAGACATCCTGGGCAGACCAGCATCCCATGTCACAGTGACACAAACCTTCCCAGTCCCCAGCCACTTCCTTTCTAGCTTTGTTTGACTGTCCCAAACCTGGACACCAGCACACACCAGCTGCCTGCTGCAGCGACTTGCAGAGAGAACTATCATTATGAAGAGTTCTTTCATCTTACAAGGGACCAAAAGATTAGGCCCAAAGCAGACACTCAAAAGCACCCTGTACTTTGGAGTTGAGCCCAGCAGGACTTTCAGGCACTTTCCTCACCCCTCTCAAACCCTTGGCAGAATTGTGATTCAAAATTATAGCTTTAATTAGAGGCTTACAGCTACTTAAGCATCTGACTTCCATGCACGGCCCACCTGGCAAGGCAGGCACACCTCCCCCAAGCCCTCATTGGGCCCATAACATCTGCAGGCTGTGTGGGCTGCTCTGTTTCAGCGCCATGGAGCCTGTAGTGTTCCCCTCCAGCTGCAGCGTCGGCAGCGTCACGCTGACAGGTTCAAGCCATGCAGAGAGAGTTGTTTTTATAACCCACTCTCTTTTAACATAACTTTCCCAAGCTTATTCCTCTACATTATAGTCATGATCACCTGCTGCTCAAAGGGATTCCGATTCTTAAAGGAAAATAGCAAAAAAAAAAAAAAACCTGGAAAAACTGACACATAATAGCATCCAAGGAAGAAGAAATCACCTTAGCACTATCTAGTTACTCCAAATACTGAGCTCTGCCAACATCCCTCATCCCTGACTGGCAATTCCCCTCCTCTCTCTGTTGTTCCCTGGTGTCACAACAACAAGGTCTGATGACCTGCAGCTCTCCCTAGTATTCCAGCCCTGGAACCCCAACATATTGCACAGCAGTTGTCTTTGAGCCTTGATCGATAGCCCCCAGTGCAACAGTGACGTGCTGGTCTACTCAGAAATTAATCACAACTCAGCTCTGTGATCCCACAACCCACCTCTGCTGCACGCCTTGGCCTTCGCTCATGACATCCCAACCATTCTCTTCCCTCATTCACAGCACAGCTCCTGCCATGCGCCTCAGTCTCAATCCACCACCTTCTTTAGCCCATACAGACGGAAACCAGCAGATGTGGAACACGTGAGTTGCTCTGCTGTATCAGTCCCAAGGCCTCCATAGTTCAGTATTTTACCTCCTGAAAAGGCTACCAGACTACACATGGGAGGGTTCAAAATCCACTTAGTAGCCTGTCCACCATCTAAATTTGACCTGACATTAATTTAAAAGCCTGAAACATCATGTTTATTCTGGCTTTCAATTATGTTGTTAATAACTACAGTGATTGTCCACATACTTGCTGTTCACACACTGCCCAACCAAGTAAACAGTAATACTATAAGTGCACTGAGTAGTGCTGCTCAGGTCTTTTTTTAAACTAACAGAATTAAATTAGAGCAATTCAAGATGTCTGAGCAAATGAGTTTTCTCCCAAATCATCCATTGTTTCCTGGCATTCTACAGGAAACTTCATTTGCCATGGAGCCTCCTCTTCAGTAAGTTTAGCTGGGTCTCTCTGAACTCCTCCCTAGTCTTGATCAACCTAAATTTGACTAGTGCCCACATACTAATATTTAAAGCTCCCGCGGTGCAAATGAAAAAAATATGCTATAAAAGGATTCAAAACAATACCATTTGTTTTTTGTTCTAAAATTTTGTTGTTGAATTTCATGCTATTGAATACACAGCCCTGGAGACCAACGTCCCCTTCTTAAGTCAAAAGGAACTGCACAGGCAAGACAAGATTCTTCACAGTGTGCTGGAGGATCAACTTCTACATTCCCTAGTGAGTTTAGCCTCTGAGGAATACTTAGTGCACAACTTCTTTGATTAAACTATCAATGAGTGCAATGAAAGTCCAAGGCCTTTTAGATACAGGGATATTCTTGCTCACTAGGAACTGTACTACAAAAAAAACCATCTTATTTCACACATGTACTGCCAAAGAGCTGTCAAATGGAAACAGCTTATTGTGAAATGTTTTTGTCATGAGAATGAATATTCACTCAAGAGCAAAACAAAACTTACCAACCTCTCTGACTTTAAAAACAAAAAGCCCTCTGGCCAAGAGTTTCAAATCTGTTCATTACCCTCAGTTGGCATGAGATCCAAGATCCAACAAAGTTCAAGGGTTGTTGCCCAGTAGGAAAGAGAATGAGATCCCAAACAGGTGTGGACCAGGTGTGAAAAAGTAGAAGGTTAACACACCCCATCCATCACTGGACAGCACATCTGTAAAAATGGAAATAAATATTAATTCAAGACACAATCTTGTCTGGAGATGAGCAGAATTCTCCCCAGTGGCAACTACAGAATATCATGTGGTAAGGACTGCAGCTGAGCTGATTTACTGCTAAACTGTGCTTGTATGTTTGCAGGAGGCTCTCAATCCCTTGCTGCTGAATTGGTTCTTCTTAATACAAGAGACAAAGAACCCTAGTGCTCTTCTGAATATCTCTCTGGTTCATTTTTCCAGTTGCAAAGCAAATAGTTTGAAGTTTCATTGTCTTGCCAGAGTCATAAAAAGAAACTATCAAGTGCTAGCCAAATTGTGAAGAACAGCATGTTTTATGAAAACCCAATTAAAGTATGGCCATCAGTGTCTCACTTTCATCTTTGCCGAGCACTGCCTCAGCTTTCTTGTTGCATGCCAAACTCATGTTCTTCTCTGATCCACTCAGTGAGATTACAGTTAATAGTTTTGTTGTTTGGGGACACACACACACACACACACACGCACACAAAGAGAGTCCTTGTTTATACTAGATCTGTGGGGTACCAGAAACAGATATCTTTGGGGTCAGGGGGGGATTTTATTTCCATGTATTGGATATCAAAATGGGAATTGGTTGTCATTATCACTCACACAAATAGGCACAGAATGTCTTTTCCAAAAAGAACTGTCAGAAATTAAATGAAAAGCGCCACACTGCAATACACTTTGGGAATTCCCATCAGTGGAACAGCTCTTCGAGCTGCACAACATTACCTGTAGATCCTATAGTCCAAAGTACCAGGAGATTTGTAAAGCATCATAAAAGTACTCTCATGTCCTTCTTTCTCCAATGAAAATTCCCTTTTCCCTTATCTGTCAGGTAAGGCATCCAGCCAGCTATGACTCAGGAAGACAAAGGGAAATGCAAGATCATATTGTGTTTTCACACGATGGCAATGAGGACAACACTATAGTTTTCCAGCAGCCTCCAAGTCTCTTCCAGGTCAATGATTAGTAATAGTAAAGAATTCACTAGAAATGCAATGCAACAGATTGCAAAGCAGAAAGCACATACAGTTAGGGATGAAGTAAAACTGATTTTAATGAACTGACAATCTTTACTCCAGCCCATGTGACCTTTTTTCCAACATGCCAGTCCAGGAAGCAAGCTTGATGATGACTGAAACAAAACAGAGATGTCCTACCATCTTCTACTGTTATCACTCTTCTATTGGCTGCTACTGTCTTCACTTCAGAAGACTGTCTAGTAAGATTGTCTCCTATTGTCTACTACTCAGTGCACTTTTGATGCTAAGTGTTAAAAATGAAGTGAGAAGGGCATTCCCTGCTTTTATTTGTTGCGATATTTGAGACTTTTCATGCTGAACAATACAGGAAAATTTAAAAAAAACCCAAAAAACTAGAAAGAAAATGAATTCTTTCCAGATTTGCAGAATGCAAAGATAAATCAAGGTTTAAATAAGAGTGCTCTGTGGATTACACAAATCTGCTGAAACTCAGGGTGGTAGCACACATAGGTGTGTGACGAAGTGAAATGTTCTAAAAATTTCTAACCAGCTGGAAAACAGCAGCATCACAAAGAAATGCCACTCTGAGAACTACATCAACAGTACAGTTGGCTAAGTGAGCACTCTTCTCAGAAATACTTGGGGGAGTTGGATGACTGAAAGTCTCCAAAAGTAAAAGACTTTGAGGCGAATCCAGCTGATACATTTGTTATATGGTGCCAGTGTAATTTCCCCGAATGGCTAGAGAAAAGGGGAAGCATAAACGGGGTCAGTTGGGAATATATGTGCATATGGGGGAGGGGGGCAAAGAAAAGGCAAAACTAGCTGAGAACAGGCTCCATTTAAATTGCATACAGACCTCACACAAAGCACAGAGAATTGGTCAGTAGATTGAAGCCATCTGGCTGGAGGAGCCATAAGAGTAAAACCCTGCTGGAGATCTCCCCATCACATCCCATCATGGTCCAACACCAGAGCACAGCACAGGCTTCCCCCACTCCAATCTCATGGAGTGAAATATGGGAAGATGAGCAAGAAGAGGATTGCAAAGTTCATTGTTATGCCAGAGCCTCTACTCTTTTCACAAAATATGTTGTCCTAAGGCCTCTCCAATAAATCTCGAGCTGTGGTGGCAATGAGAGAGAAACTGAGTCAAGGTTCTACGTGCTGCAGCCACCAGCACAGAACACTGACACAGAGAGCTGGCTTCAGGTTTCCATGACTCCCCAGCAAAAGACCACCCCAGGGCTCTCCTAATGTGAATGAACCAGAGGACTCCAGTCTCCTCCTGCTCATCCTGGCCATTTACAAGCATGTCTCTTGTAGAAGGCAAACGCAGCATTTATTACAATGCAGCCTGGAAACATCTGAAGATGCAACATTTTTATTATAAAAAACATTTTTATTATAAAATTTATTATATAAATGTATTTTAAAACCTATAAAACATACCTTGATTTATGTCTCAGATAAAGCCTCTGACTTCATTTAATGCAAATTAACACTGGTTGTGTTTCAGCACACTGGTATCTGAACACTCAGCAATGCCGTGGACTTTATGCCAGCCAACCCTTACAAATTTAATAGTATTTCATTGTCTGTTTTTCCTGAAGTCCCTCCTTCACCTGCGTTGGAAAATCAAGACACTTAACATCTGGAAAAATTAAAGCTTTGGAAGTTTGCCAGTCTGATTGCCATGGTATTGTTACAGAGTTTTTGTTCCTTGTGATTCTCCCATGCAGCCCAAATTTTAATTGCCAGAGATCAAATCCAGTGCAAGTGGTTCAGTTGTTTTCCATCATTTTGAATTGCCCATATGGAACATTCCCAAGGCATCAAAAGTCATCAGTATTTTTTAAACACTGAGAATCTCAGAACTTAAAATTTTTGTATCAGAAGTGATTTTGAGTGATCCTAAAGTCTTCTCCCTCTAATAAATGCCATCACTGAGGTATTTCAGCTGGTGTCAGCAATGCCACAAATACTGGGTATAAGAACAGTAGCAGTGAAAATCTATAAGGAGCGTGATGGGGGGAGAAACAGAACTGAAATGCTCTCGTGAAAGGAAGTTGGATTAATTTTCCCACTGGATTTTTCTTGTTTACACTTAACTTGAAATCTTGGAAGGAAACGTAATGAAATTATTCCTTGGTTATTTTACTTTGAAAAATAGCCATATCCACTGGGAAAATAAGAAAACCTTAAAAATATAAACAAGTTATATTCAAGTGAGTCACTCGTTCTTCTATCAGAGTGCCATCTCTCTCTGCTCTCTTTGCAGCATTTCCTTCTTACCTTCTCCAGCCACCTTTTAATGCCCCTTCACACTTCCAATTATTAATTATTACGTCATTCTCCTCCACCCTCTAAAGTCTGTTTCAGAAGCTAGTTGTCACTTTTTCATGGACACAGGCATTTGAGGTGCACTGTTGTGGTGTGGGATGGGCCAGTCTTTCCTGCTGATGAGATGTAGCCACTCTAGACCAGGACACCCAATACACATCTGATGAACCCTGCAGGAGCCTCCATGCCCTAAAGGACTCATGACACTGGACAATCTTCAGAGACATTCCTGTAGCTCAGTGGTTGAGTAGTATGAACTGTATTTTGGTGCAGCATGATTGTTATTCTCTTCCCTTATTTAGACTTAAGAGAGCTTTTGTCACTTCAGTCTTTTATGATCAGAAACTGCATTTGAATTATCCAGACTTTTGTTTATGGAACTATAAAATATTATAGTAATGTGCTTTCTAGTTATAGAGGACCTAACAGGACAAACCTGTGAATCTGTGTCACTCTCACTACAGCCGAGCATCCCTAGAACAGTTCTCAGGATCTGTAACATCTAATATAGGTATGTATCTAACAAGTAATTTTGAAGAGCTTACTAATTTTCCTCATTTAAAATCCTGGATGATCAATTGGTGGATTTGAACACATTTCTTCTGCTTTTGATCACCCAACATGAAATTGCAGGTTATAACATAAATTCTAGACATTTTGCAACCTACTTGTAACCAGGTTCGGGTTTCCTAATTTTTTAAGGGGGAAGGGCTGCTGGATGCAACGTGAGCGCTGACCTGCACTGACCCCTTCTGGAAAGCACCAAAAATGTACTATTGGAAACAAACCTGTACTGGTCCTGGGGGTGCATGTGGGAACTGCTTGACCTAATAGCTTTTTCCATCTCGATTCCTATGACTTTTAATCATGTTTCGTTGGAACAGCCTCAGCCTTCATAAGCTATTTGCATGGATAAGGCTCTGGAGCAGATATACGTGACATCCATTAACATCCAGCTAACCAGAAAAGGCTTAAAGGAGCAGAAAAGTTTCTTTGTAAATGGAAGCAGATACATTAATACATTGCAAGAAACAAGAAAAATAGCAAAACATAATCTATTTTCAGACAAGGACATGATACAAATGAGTATGAAAGGAAAAATGGAGCCTTACAGAAGACCTACAATGTGTAATCCCAAAGCAGCTCAAACAAGAGAATATAATTTCTTTGAGAACAGTCCCATAAAATCTCTGGAGGCCATAGGCAATTAGGGCATGAATTTCTCAACTAAAATACCATACTTCCTTGGTCCTGAACAGACCCACAATTGGAAGCACAGGTTTAATTTTTATTCAAAAGGGAAAGGACTAATTCTTCAACAGCTAGTGACATCCTGTTCTGCTCCTTGGAAACGTCCAGTTCTATCTAAACTGAATGACCCTCCACAGTGCTGACAAATCACAGACCATGGTTGAACAAGCTTACAGAAAGAAAATCACTTTCTTTTCTCTCATGTACAGGGACATAGTATTCAGGACTATGAACACAAGGGCTTGATGAAATAAACACATTCAAAAACTATCTGCAAGAAATCAGAAATATGTCAAAATATCCAAATTTGGAGAGAGATTATGGGCTTCAATTCAAATTGGCACATGTTTTGTTTATCTCCTTGGGACTTGATGGTCTGCACAGCTAACAGTTGTAGAAAGTACTCACAAGACCAAAAAAAAAAAAAAAAAAAAAAACCCCCAAAAAAACAAAAAAAACAAAAAAAAAAAAAAAAAAAAACACCCAAAAAACAAAAACAAAAAAAAAATCCCCAAAAAAACCAAAAAAACCAAAACAAAAACAAAAACAAAAAAAAAAAACACCACAAAAACTCGGGAGAAGAGACAAATCACTCAACCTAGAGACTACAGGTTTTTAAGAAAGCAACAATATTCCTTCATCGCATTAAATTATGTTCACTTAAACTCCTTTAGAGACAGCATTTGTTTGAAGGTAAGGCAAGCAAGCAGACTACTTACTGTATTTGAACTATCACCATGTTGCTGGTCTCTTTCTGTCTGACCAAAAGCCACACTACTGCTTAATATCTGCTTCAAGAGTCCCATGACATGGAGAAACTCTTGAACACTCACTAACCCTCTGTCTCAGCACCATGCTTATTAACTGTTAGTTTCCAACCAATGAAGAGAGCCACCCCTATACTTTCCCAATCACAAAAGGCAAGAAAGCCAGCAGAAGAAATGGCATTTATTTTAAGCCATTGAATAAACTCTCCTGTTAAGTTGTTTCTTCCTCTAGAATAAAACTCACTTTATAAAGAAAAAAAAAACTCATAAAAATGTGACATCACTACACCACTGTGCCTAGCAATGTTCCTTCTCCTCATAAGGAAATTACTCCCAGACTGGATGGCAGTAAATATTTTGTTTGGCTCTTATGTTTGAGCTTTTGGACAAATTATAGATCACTCTGTTTCTAGAAATCATTATATACCATAAAGTAGTGAGCAAGGAAGAGATCTTTTCCAGCAAGCATTCTTACTCAATTTGTTTTCTGAATAACTGGGATGGCCCTGCTTTCATTGCTTGGTATAAAGCACAAGAGCCTGGACAGAAGCCCTGCCTTCATTCCCACTTCATTGGAAAGTCCCGGAGTTGTGTGCTTAGACCTGCAACAGAAAAAGATTTGCAAAGTAGACTGCAATGACAAGCAAGTGTAACACGCAAGAGGAAGGAGTTGGAAGACCACCCATAACAGGAAGATCAAATTATATTTTACAATAAATTTTACATTTATGTCACAGTTTACATTTTGCACCACGTTTTAGATACAAACTCAGAAAAACCTACAGAATGTCTTGGATGAGCACTGTTGACTACTGATGAAACAGAATGGCATGAATGTCCATCGGTGCACATGATTCACAAGTGATTTTAATTTACTCTATTAGTTTTCCCTTTCTGGATTTTTTTAAAGAGTTGAAATGACAGAAAACAAACAAGCACTTGGAGAAACCCCATGAATGACCTTTGCTCTCAAGTACAGTTTAACTCTAGTACACTCTTCATGAAGATGCAGCATTATCATCCAAGACGAATTGTTTGTTGGTATCTGAAATCCCAGTGGACTAAGTGGGCTCTGAGCAGGCACCTCTAGGCCACATTCCATCAAAGACAGGTGTAAGAAGCCAAGAGATGTGGCATGCTAAGAACGATGATGGGAAAAGTGACCTCTCCGCAGCCTTCAAACTGTCAAAGGCAAGTGATATCAAAACAAAATGGAAAGTGTTTAAACTGGACCGACTGTTTGCAAGAGTTACAGCCTGGCAACCCACTGCTTCAAACTGTCACCTGCTGAAATGCACAAACCACCATGGGAACAGGCAGGGACCTCAGGATCCCTGGAACACATAGATGTGATACTGGTGATTTAACACAAGCCCCTTCCCTGAATCCCACAGCTGGCCTGAAACCCTCCTTGATGCGGGAGCAACCCCAGAGTCCCTCCAAGCAGAGGAGCCATATAGTTCAAGGAAGACCACCTACTGATCTTCCTTCACTGGAGAGACGGGAGACTCAGGAGTTGTGACAGGAGTGTAGCTCAGGCTTCCACAACACAAAGGCAGCACTACCTCTAGATTCACCTCCATCCCCCTGAACATAAGCCAGTGTGTGCCCAGGTGGTCAAGAAGGCCAGTGGCATCCTGGCCTGTATCAGCAACAGTATTGCCAGGAGGACCAGGGCAGGGACTGTCCCCCTGTACTTGGCACTGGTGAGGCCACACCTCAAGTCCTGTGTCCAGTTCTGGGCCCCTCGCTGCAAAAAAGACATTGAGCTGCTGGAGCATGTCCAGAGAAGGCCAATGGAGCTCAGGAAGGGTCTGCAGCACAAGTCTGATGAGTGGCTGAGGGTGTTTAGCCTGGAAAGAGGCAGCTCAGGGGTGACCTTATCACTCTCTACAACTGCCTGAAAGGAGGCTGTAGCCAGCTGGCAATTGACCTCCCAGGCAACCAGTGACCGGACAAGAGGACACAGCCCCAAACTATGCCAGGGGATGTTTAGGCTGGACGTTAGGAGGAATTCCTCCGAAGAAATGATGATTAGACGTTGGAATAGGCAGCCGAGGGAGGGGGCAGAGCCACAGTGTTCAGGGAAAGACTGGACATGCCACTCAATGCCATATTCTAATTGACATGGTGGTGTTAGGTCATANTGGCAATTGACCTCCCAGGCAACCAGTGACCGGACAAGAGGACACAGCCCCAAACTATGCCAGGGGATGTTTAGGCTGGACGTTAGGAGGAATTCCTCCGAAGAAATGATGATTAGACGTTGGAATAGGCAGCCGA
>VZRZ01005153.1:444477-485186 GCA_013398175.1 Climacteris rufus
AAACAAAAACAAAACAAGAAAAACCAAAACCAGTACCAACCAAAAAAAAACTTTAAAAGAAACAAACGACAAAAATAAGGAGCACGACCCCGCAGAGACGATACGAGGCAGGGGAAGAGNCGTAGCTGAATCTGTGATGCTGTGATCCCAAGCTGATAGAAGCTCAAAAAATACCCAAACACCACCCTCCACAAAAAAAAAGACAACAAATAAAACAAGCAACCAACCACAAAAAAAACCCAAAAAAAAACCAAAACCAGTACCAACCAAAAAAAAACTTTAAAAGAAACAAACGACAAAAATAAGGAGCACGACCCCGCAGAGACGATACGAGGCAGGGGAAGAGCCCCCCCCCCCGCCGTTCTGCCCCTGGGGTGCCGGGGCGGGGGCACGCGCTCCGAAATGGCGGCGGCAGCACCGCCCTCCCGCCGGCGGAAGCGGCGTGACGGCAGCGCCGGCCACGGGAAGATGGCGGCGCCCAGCCTGCTGCGCGGGGGCCTGCGGCGGATCCTCTCCGGGCTGCTGGGGAGCGGCTGGGCCGCGCCGCCCGCCCGAGCCCTCCGCCAGGGTGAGTCCGGAGGGGGCCCCGCGCCGCCCCGCGCTCCGCTGTGTCACCGGGGTAGCGGAGGATGGTTGCGGTCACTGTAATTCGCCCTCTCCCTCTGCCCTCCAAAATGTTACTTCTTTCAGTCTGCATGAGTCTCATTTTGGTTTGCCGTCTCTTTTTGCTTTTGCAGTCGTGGAGGTGACTGAAGGCAACACAACTACAGTAAGTCCCTGCACTCTTTTTCCTTGGTAGCTGCCTTTGCCGTGGCTTCTCCCTCTTTCAGTCTTCAGTCACGTGTGTGTCCGTGCCCTACCCCACAACCAAGTAAAGGTAAAAAAGGGTCACTTTTCTGCTTGAAAGACATCTCAGGGTGTGAAGGCAGAACCAAGGTGGGAGTGTATTGTGAGTGCAGGTAAGCAATGGGGGGCTTGGCTGCTGAAGGACGTTATCATCACCCTGTGGCTGGTGACAGGTGCCTCTGGTCAGAGCCACCCAAGAGCACCAAACCCCTCGACGCACCTGGGTAAAGTCAGAAGCCCTGACCGGAGGCATTCAGGATAAAAAAAAACATGCCATTTTTCAGATGCGTTTGTTTCTTAAACTGGTGATATTTGGCTTCATGTTGAATGTGGACAAGCACAAGGGAGGTCTGTCCAGTGGCTTTGTCATCACTTCATTCTGTGCTGGTAGTGGGATGTGGCACTGCAGAACATCTCTGTACCGGCTACGGGCCACACACATCTCCTGCCTTTGATCTGTGTTGTGCTTGTTAACCACAGTGTGTGCCATACTGACTGCAAGTGATACAAAGCTTGCATCTTATAACACACATGGTAAAAAAAATTTCAGTGAAAGGGGTGTTTTCAAAGGAAGACCTTAAATACTTAAGGAAAACAGCTCTTGAAAATTAAGCAGAAGATCTGAAATAATTGATAATGAAGAGCATCTTCTCAGCTACAGTTTAAGACGGGAAGGAAAAGATTAAAGTGGTAGAATTAGTTTTGCCTGGCTAGCACTATCTGATCTGTTGTACTTTATCAAAAGAATTGTCATTTATTAGAAGAAGCACTGAAATTACTGAAGGAGAAAGGAAATTTTGTTATTCTGCTTACATTACATACGCCAGCAGCAATATATACCTTGGCTGAAGAAAGGTAACGTTTTGAAATATATAAATAAGATGAGGATAGTGGAGGAGGAATTAAGGAGTAGGTAGAAAGTGCACCTAAATGCTAATCTGTGTATACATAAATTATATGGGCATGGACTATTTTGTTTGCTAACAAAACAGAAAAAAAATAGTTGTTCATGCCTTAAGTATTTTTGTCAGAAATACATTTTGTTGGAAATTTGGTTGTATTTGTGTTAATGGGCATCATCATGTTTGAAACCTGCACAGAGCAGATTACTTACTCTATTTGATATTATATATCTAAAATATATGGCAGTTGGCAAGATGTCATAAGACTAGACAAAAATAAGTTTAAGGTGTGACAGCAGGTGTGATGGGAAGTGTCTATTTCTTGCCTTCAAGTGCCAGAGTACTAATCTTTGCCCAGAAAGAGAAGAGCTTGCAAGTGTGCCCTGAAGTTGTTCTAACTAAAACAAGGGGGGAGTGTGCATGCCAACAAAACACACACAGTGGATTGCTGTATTTTGTACTCGGTCAGTTTCAAAGGGGTTGTGAATTATAATCTCAAAAGTCCAAAACATTATCTGAGACCTGAAGTAAAAAAAAGTAAGCATTACATTAGCAGAGCCCTTTATAAAAATAACTCTTCTTTGAGGTCTGGATATATTTGCTGTATAATATCCTAGCATCAGTCATGAATCCATCAGTGCCCCTAGATGAGGAAAAAATTGTAAAAAATTGTGTAAATTGACAAACCAAAGGGCTGTTATGTTTCTCAGTGTATCCACTGGTCACTGCATTTATCCTGCCAGTTCTACATCAGTCTTCCCTCAATCCGCCTTTCTCTGCTTATCTTTCTGTGCCCTTGTTTTTAATCAATATTGAAGGAAGTTTTTGATGTGATCCAGATGAATGAATATCAGAGAAATAGGGATTTCATCAGCATACTGAGAATGTAGAGCCCCTACACTCCCTCTTACTTGTTCAACAGAAAAATAGCAGCTGAGTGGATTAACAGTATAGCAGTCCTCAGCAGTTGGGAAATAACTGCCCAAATCTGTACACTGAAATTTATCTAAAGAAAAATTGATGTTGATGTAGTATTCTGAATCTTTATTCATTTCCAAGATAGAATTACAGTCAAAAAACAGTCTGAAGCCAACTGGATAAAAATCAAGACCAGATACACTGGCTTCCCAGAAAATAACTTTACTGATTAATAGAAAACTAAATACTGGCCTACGTCATATATTCATAGTTAAGTATTTGTTTCTGTAAAACTGGCTGTTGTGCTTGTGGGGGTAGGAATCTTACTTAAAAATTGACAATGCTGTCTCTTTGAGGTACAGAGATGCTTAAACTACAAATAACTTACCTGTTTCAATTTTGTCATCAGAAAGGCAGAAATCCAGGGTATGAAATAGTTCTGCCAGTTCAGCTGGATGCCAGCTTCCCATGCACACTTACAGAAAATGTCATGCTTTTCTCTTCCCAGGTTTTCAGGCACAGAACCTGATGGTTTCTTAAAAGTAGCCTTGCATTCCACCCAGGTTTCTATTCAAGCTCTCTGGTACTTGCACTCTTTGAGGCTGGCAGTTAGTGTTCAGAATCTGGTTTTAATCTTAATTTGACCAGAGGAAATGCCAAAATATCTTGGAGAAAAAATGGCTTCATTTTATTGTCTCTTCTACTCATTTGGGTGCAATTTGAGATAGCTCTTGCTTCTATTAGCAAGTCCTCAAAAAAAAAAAAAGAAAAGACAAGTGCACATGTAGATAGACTTCATATTTATAACACATCTACATTTAGAAAACAAATTTGTCAAGTTCTTCCTTTACACATCTTGTGCATCTCTGCGTGCTTCTTGTGAGAAAACGTGAGTATTAGATGGGACGACTTTGTAGTGATATAGAAAAGATCATTATATAATCTCATAAAAGAATTGTTCAGAGAACTAAACTGGATAAAAAAATTGATATTATAAAAGCAAACCACAAACCCCACAGACATGTCCTAACAATCCTTTCTTGAATTTAAATTTTGCTCAGAATTTTGCCTGTTGGTGATTTATAATCCAGCAAGCACTTGCGTGTTTTTGACTATAACATGCATCTGCTATTCTGTGACATTCTCATATTCCCAGAAAAAAAGTTATTTTAAAGCCTTTGACTAAAGGACCACTACAGTTTCAAGGCATACTGGTTCAAAAGAGTACTGCAGTAAATGGAATTCAGATGAATATGATAACTTCACACTGACTGTCAACTAATTTACCTTTAGTAAAACATACACAAGAATTTTCCAAAGGGTTTTCTATGCTCTTTGGAGGTGTTGTTCTCCCCATAGTCTGTGGCATAGAGATACCAAAGGGTATATCTATATAAAAGTGAGTTGAATAATGCAGTTACTGTTTCCTTTACATCTGCACAGAACTGGTCAATGTATTGTGGACTTGATGAAAAGTATTCCTTGAGTCACAGGTGCAGATAGAGGTGCAAGTTATGCCTGATCATTATGTCATTTGAATTGTTTCCTAGATTGAAGGGAGAATTACAGAGGATGCTGAAGCACCAACTCCTCCAAACCCCTCTGGCCAGTGTCCCATCTGTCGCTGGAACCTGAAGCATAAGTATGATTATGTGGTGAGTTTAATGAAGGAAAGTTCCCCCATACTCATCCCTAGATCTCAGATCTATGCATCCCCACTGCCTGCCCCTCTCGTCTTTGGGTGGTATAGTAAAGATACTTAACTCCAGCTCTGCTTCTCTTGGGTGCAGCAAGAGCTTTCTACGTAGTAATTGCCTTGGCTGGTGGTATTCCTGGGGAAAAAGGATAAGCTCATATCGAATAGGAGATTTGGAATTACTCACATGGCCATCTGATCTGAAAAGGCCATATATCTTCTGTGCCCAGCTGCCTTTCAGCATTGCACTTCCTGGAGAATCAAACTGGAATGCAGCATTTAGTCAATGGATACAGGCCTGTTGTAATTCCAGAGAGGCCAGAAGACTTGACTAGATCAATTATATGACT
This sequence comes from Climacteris rufus, assembly GCA_013398175.1. NCBI lineage: Eukaryota > Metazoa > Chordata > Aves > Passeriformes > Climacteridae > Climacteris > Climacteris rufus. The sequence continues at coordinate 449,190 of VZRZ01005153.1, forward strand.
TCAAGCACTACAATTTCTTATTGGGTATTGTCAACTAAGTTAGTAACTGTTTCATACAACTTTTAAAACTCTTGATGAGTATGAAGGAGAGCATACAGTCTTACATACCTGCAACAGAAAAAATAGGTTTCATTCAAGCTTTTTGCAGGAAATAGTAGTGAGAAGTTTATTAACTAATGAGGGGATAACGAACACTAAATGTAGAATATGGGAAGGAAGTCCTGTAGTGCTTTAAAACAAAAGCACAACAGTCAAGAACACTTCAGAATAAGAAGCGTGAGATAGCAGATGGAGAATGTAACTTTACAAGAGGTCATTCAAACACAGAGTTTACAAAAGGACTAAGTTCCCCCCTTGCAAGCTCAAAACCCAGGACTGGAATTAGAAAAGAAGAAAACCAGACAGGAACATGCTGTTACTAAGATAAGGCAACAGAAAACTCAGAATAGGTTAATGTCAGTAGGATTAGAGAGAGAGATACAAATACACTGGAGAAAAAGAAATGTTTGTGAGAAAGTCCGTTAATGAGAGAAGGGGACTGAAAGCCACATTGGTTGCAGAATGACTAAGCTGCTTGCATGTAGTCCTAGCACACACACACACACAAAGGAAAGATTATGTTTTAATATCTGTGTAGTAATGGCAATCTTACAAATGTAAAACAACAGGAAAAAACAGATACTGAAATAACTTAAGCATTGAGTTAGGTACAGACCAGCAGGCCTGGACTGTGTGTTGCCTCAAGATATTAAAGGAATTAGCTAACAAATATATTACTTCTCTCACATGATTTTTTTAAAGCATGAGAAAAAAATTCTGAGGAATCACCAAGCGAAACAGCAATCAAAATACTAAGTAGAGGAGAGAGGAAGGAGAATGATGCTGATGATTACCAGTTGGTAAATAAAATGTTGCAGATTCCAGGGGCAGGGTATCAGCTAGGAGAAAAAGCAAATAACCTGTGGGATAGGACTACTTAAGACTAATGAATTATGAAGAACATGAGTATGGCAATAGTGCCAGACAAAATACTTTCAATTACTCCAGACAGATGCAAGATGTAAATGAAGTATGTTTAGTATCTTTCAAAGCTTGTATTGGAGAAATGGAGGAATTTAGAATCGGAGTGTTGGTCAGTGATTCTGATTCAGGCCGGGTGCAATATTCAAGAGGGAAAAAAGCTGGGGGCAGGGAGTATTTAGTGTTTTCTGGGCTGGTTGCTCAACAACATGGGAAACCTGGGATTCTCAACAACATGGGAGTACAGTAGATTTGCAGGTTATCATAAATAGGTGAAATGCCAAATACTATTAAGGTTTGGAAAGTACTGAAAAAGCAGATCATGTTTGTTTTGTGTTTCCCATGATCAAACTCAGGGATTCCTTGGAACTCTTCTTCATGGTTGCTGAATTGTTTTGTGATCAAAACCGACCAGTTATTTACACTGGAAATCACTTTTTAAAGGTTCATGTAGTTTTGTGTCACTTTTAAAGGCAAGAAGTCAACAGCATCACTAAGCTGGGTAATTCTAGAGATTTACAGAAAGCATTCTGTAAGTCACACATAAACAACTCCAGAGAAACTATAAACTGATGTTCAGGCATGAAATGAGCTATGGTGGTGGAAATTAATATATAGACTTATATAGACTCAGTTTCTGCTGCCATCTGTGGTAGAAGACTCCATTGAGTATCTTGAGAGATAATAGGGCTGTCAAGAACCAAAGAAGTTTTAGACAATGTGATGCTGTAGTGTGTGAGTTCCAGAATTAGAAATTGGTCACAACAGACAGTGTGAAACATGAGTGTTACATGTGTTTGTAGCGTGAACTAAGATTACAGGTTTTCTTCCATATTTAACTTTAATTCTTAGATCTTGATTTCTACTGTTCAGTAAGGAGGCAAGAGAAAAAGAAATGTGAGAAGAGATCCTGCAGCTAGAATCTTAAGATTTTTTGCTAAGTTGATTTCTAAGAAATTGTGGTGCTGAAAGACAATGTAGGAACATGTCCATCTCAGCTGTCACATAGATTTTGAATGCATGTGCATCTAGTGCGTATATATCCAGTACTCCTTCTAGACAAAAAGGTAGAGCAGTGTGAACTGGTATTTTGGAATTGTAGAAGTTTCTTACCTCATATTTAGAAGCATCCCTCTATGGGGTTGATGAGAACTAGGAGAAATTTGAGTTCTGGAGTAGACCACTTCTTTGGTTTGTGTAAGTCCCTTATGCTTTTCAATGTTTTGTACCGGTCACAGATTTTCAAGATTTTAAATGTTAAGCTGAATAAAAATGTCCCTTTTCTGCACTTAAGCACTCTGCTGTTTTATCCTTTGCTGCAGCAGTGATGAGCAGCAGAATCTTGAGATGCTTAAGTACTAAAGTGAGGGCATTTAACTCTGTGAGCAATTAAACAGTGACACAGTTTACTCACTGGTGGTTAATTGTCCTAATGTCTGTAAATTGAAAGCAGCTATTTTTGTTAAAGGTATAGCCTAGTTCATACAGCATAACCTATAAGCTGTGCTTGGTAAAAGTTTGGAATAGGTGGTGGTTCCTTTGAGATTGATAAGCTGAGATCAGTCAGTTGCACAGAAGGGAAAGTGTGAGCTTTTTTGCTTGGGATGCTTGTAATTGGACTGAATGAGGCACTATGAAAAGGGAAGTGTTGAATTAGCCCCTGAGGGAGCTGAGTAATATGACCTCACGGGACTTTCCTTTTGTCATGTGCAACTAGCACAGTCTAAAGTAGTGGCATAATGAGTTACTCTGGCTGTCAGAGAACTGGGGGACCAGTGTCTCCAAAGTTATTAATCAACTGAACAGGCATTGTGAGCACAAGCTGGTCATGATTCCAGCCTACCTCAACTGTGGTGTAGAGGGCTGCAGTTGTCTTTGCCGGTTCAATCCTGATCCTCTGCTGTGGCTCAGGATAACAGAGCTTAAGATATAAATTCCCACAGTTTGTGGTCTGCGCGTGTCTGTCTGTTCAGTGAAGCTGAGATCTCAGTTGATTTTTTTTCACATCCGTTGGAGATAAAAAAAATTATTAGGGTCATTGTAAGGATGCAGCTGGATTGAAACCTGCAATCCTGTTACAAAATGCCTGGAGAATAGTGTACAGCTCCCAGGAGTAGAGGAGAAAGGAAAAACTAGACTCTTGTATAATTGGAAATAATGACTGGTAGGCTTGTCCGATATAGCCCAGTAGTAATTTGGCTGTGCAGACAGAACTGTTCTTGTGGTAAATCAAGGTTTTAATGAAACACATGTAAGTCAAGGATCCTGTTTTTCAAAGTGTCTGCAGACATTAAAATGCAGATGCTTCTGCATTTTGGTTACCATCTATTCACAAGAATGTGTGGTATATAGTGCTCCGTTTGGCAAGTTTGTCCAGCCCTTTTAAAGAAGTGAAGGCTAAACTTGTTTTTCATTTCCCCTCTTATCCACTTCAAACATCATTAGTTTGAGTAGGCAGTAAATATGTCATCTTGCTTTGGCAACAATTAGGGGAAACCAAACTGCAAGCTTTGCCTATTAGCCCTAGATTAATTCAGTCCAAGTTGTTTTCATCAAATGCTGCAGATTACAGGGGTGGGAATCTGGGTCCAGCCTCATGGGAGCTGTCCAGTGATTAAAGCAAATCCGTGGTTACAGGCTTGGCTGTCCACTAGCACAAAATGTGAATTTCATAGAACATGACGGCACCATGAGAACTTGCCAGACATATTTTTTAATTTGACTGCTCCACGTACTTGTTCACTTCCCTGCACAGCTGCCCCATAAAGTTGGCTGTACCTGTCTGCTTTCTCCCAGTGGTAAGATACATCTGTGTGAGTACTCTGGGAGAGGCACCTGGCCTGTTAACTGGGGGGAACCTTCAGAAATGGACAACCTTTGGTCAAGTGTGCAGCATTTTAAGCCAAGCAGCCTGAGTGTAATTTGGAGCTGTAGCAGCTGGGACATAGATGATTTCAATCAAGAAATTACTGCCACACCAGGGTGTTGGTCAGCTGGTGACACTGTCAGTCAGAGATCATAACAGAGAACAGATTTTCTTGATTTTTTTTTTCCCACAGGGAGAAAAAAAAAATTATCTCCCTTTGGTTCCCACCACCCCCCCTTTGCATGGAAACACTTGATAACAAGCCTGTGACTCCATGAGGTGTGGTGGTAATATGAGAAATCACTTGGACCACACACACACCCTTCACAAGAGTGTGTGGCCTGCTTAGGCTTTCATGGCTGCAAAGACTGGAACTGCCTCAACCTTGCCATCACCTCCCTTTTGCCTGTTCTCCACAGAGTAACGCAGCAGGCTAGTAGCTGCAAGTTTTTCTCTCTCTAGGCACTTGGAGCTGAATAGCCCTTTTTTGCCTAGGGAAGTGTTATGTGTTAAATGGCAAATTGAGCTGTTGGTGATTTGAAGATCCAGACAGCTAAAGAAGAAGGGAAAAGGGGATGGAGTCTTGCACTGGTTTCCTGAATCCAATCCAGTGTATTTCAGGAGTGGTCAAAAGTCAGTGCCCTTGGACTGTTTGGCTGGCCTTCATCCAGTTTCTACCAATGCAGCTGGCACCATCTGGTCCCCTGCTTGCTGTTCTCCTTGGCAAGGCCATGTTTTAGCTAGGCTGAGGGACACTCCACTTCTGTTTTAACCATTGATGGCTTCCAGGAGCTTGCTGCTAGTTGCTCATCTGTGCTTTACTTTTTTTTTGGTTCTGTAGGGTGCCTGGTAAGTAATTTTGTGTCAATGAGACATTAAACGCAGTGTCTAAATGTCAGTGGACCTCCATAAAGTGCCGTGTTTTCAAAGGAGCTGTATCTGAAAATCATTCTGAATGTGTTCACTGTAGACACATGGATGTAGAAAGAAATCCACATAAGGGAAGAGGGAACTGTGTGTCATGATGATATTGGTGAGGGTGGTATTGAATGGGGAGGAGGGTGAAGGTGGGAAGGACAAAAACAAACCACAAAACCCCCAGACAAATAAAAATTTGTCTCAAAATTTTGTCTGTAACACTTGTAACCAACACTTTCTCCCAGGAGACTGGAAGCCATTTTTAAAAAGGATAGAAAGGAGGACCCTGAGAGCTATTGACCTGTCAGCCTCATGTCTGTGCCTAGGAAGTTCATGAAACATCCTCCTAGAAGCTGTGCTAAGGCACATGGATGACAGGGAGGTTGTTTGAGATAGGCAGCACAGCTTCACCAAGGGCAAATCCTGCCTGACCAACCCAGTGGCATTCTGTGATGGAGTGACTCCATCAGTGGACAAAGGAAGGGCCACAGAAGTAATTTATCTGGACTTCTGTAAAGCCTTTGACATGGTCCCCACAATATCTTTCTCTCTAAACTGGAGAGAGATGGACTTGGTGGGTGGACTGTTAGATGGATGAGAAGTTGGCTGGATAGTCACATCCAGAGAGTAGTGATCAACTGCTCAGAGTCTGATGGACATCAGTGACAAGTGGTGTCCCTCAGGGGCCCCTACTGGGACCAGTTCTGTTTCGTACCTTTATTAATGACATAGAAAAAGGGATTGAGTGCACCCAGAGGAAGTTTGCAGATGACACACCTGAGGGATGGGATGCCATCCAGAGGAACCTGGACAAGCTCAAAAAGTGGGCCCGAGGGAATTTCATGCAATTTAACAAGCCCAAGTGCAAGGTGCTATATCTGTGTCAGAGCAACCCCTGGTATCAACACAGGCTGGGGGATAAACAGATTGAGAGCAGCCCTGGGGAGAAGGACTTAGGGGAGCTGGCAGATGAGAGGCTGGACATGACCCATCCAGAAAGCCAATCATGTCCTGGGCTGCATCTAAAGCAATGTGGCCTGCAGGGCGAGGGAGGGCATTCTGCCCCTCTGCCCTGCTCTTGTGAGACCCCACCTGGAATGACGCATCCAGCTCTGTGGTTCCCAGCATGGGATGGACTTGGACCTGTTGGAGCAAGTCCAGAGGAGGAACATCAGCGTGACTAGCAGCATGGAATACCTTTCCTATGAGGAAAGGGTATTCCTCATAGGAAATTGGGATTATTCATCCTGGAGAAGAGCAGGCTTCAGGATGATGTAATTGCAGCCTTCCAGTACCTGAGGGGAACCTAGAAGAAAGGTAGTGACAGGACAAGGGGGAATGGCTTTAAACTGACAGAGGGTAGGTTTAGATTAGGTATTAGGAAGAAATTTTTTACTGTGAGGGTGGTGAGACACTGAAGCAGGTTGCCCAGAGAAGTTGTGTGTGCCCCATCCCTTGAAGTGTTCAAGGTCGAGTTGTACGGGGCTTTGAGCAACCTGGTCTAGTGGAAGGTGTCTGTGCCCATGGCAGGGGAGGTGGAACTCCATGATCTTTGAACTCCCTTCCAACTCAAACTGTTCTACGATTCTATGACAGCATCTGTCAGTATCAGTCATTACCAGAAGGGCGTCCTAAATTCCAGCAGCCCTCTTGACAGCTGAGCTGGTCTTGTGCAGTGGGGGTGGGTTAGTTAGTTAGATTTCTGAATACTCATTTTATATTCACTCATGATTGTTTGCTTTTGCAAGGGCAATAAATGAATTTAGGAATGCTCTAGGGAGCTGTTTGTAAAAGACCAAAGATGGGGGGGTAGGAGCAGGTCTGTGAACCTGTGAACAGACAGTCAGGGTCACCCAACATGAAAAGCAACAAGTCCTCTTTGTTCTTGCCTGTTGCCCTGGCTGGGGGGATGTAAAGTTCTGCCATGCCTCATTTGAACTCGTTCTGTCCAGGCACTCACTAGCAGGTCCCCTCAGCCCGCAGGCAGCCTCTGCATGGTCCTGCTGCCTCAACTAGGAATGTACTTGCAAGAGCCATGGAGGAGTAAAATCTCACCCAGCACAAGTCTGTCAACAGGAGGGGAAAAAACAAGCACAGAGTCTCCAGAGGTACTTTGGGCCAACTTATGCTGATGTCAGGATGTCAAGGGAACCTGCCTGTATTGGTGTGAGGGACACCTTTGCACTTTGCTGTGTGTGGGAATGGAGAGCATGTATGCATGTATGCATGAATGCTGGGCTGTTGTACTGTGTACAGTTAATGGGACACTCATGCAACAGCTGTTGCTGCTGTGTTTAAAAATTTGTCATTCCAGCCCTGTGATACTATCTGATCCTAGAGATCCCTTTAATTTTGTTTTTATTAAGAGTGCTTTACATTTCTAGAGCTCTTAATTGGAAAGGTCAACAGCATTGTAGTCTAAATGGGTTTTGAATCACAGATGAACCCTCGGCATGCTTCAAGTGCTCCTTCCATCCACCGTGACTGTTACAGCCCCACCTAATGCACACACTGAAGGACTGAAGGCAGCAATTTATCCTATTAGGTCTTACTCAGCAGCACATACTCTTTTCTTACATAAAGCTTCCTCACGCAAGATCTTGGACGTTTGCCCTGCTCTCCACCCCTCTAGAGAGACATGAGGGAAGCTCCACCATGGGAAACTGGATAAAAGTTTGAGGAGTAGATAGCAGAGAACAGTCCTGCTCTGAGGGAACAAGGAGGGGGTCAGAGGTGATCTAACATATCTGTGACCTTTAGGATAGCAGCTGTGATGGCATTTCAAGTTGTGTAAACACTATCCATCTGTAGGTCTTGTGTAACTGCCTGAGTACCTAGGACACATTATCTTAGCAAGAATCTTGGAGCAAGTAGTGAAACAGTGAAGGAACCGAGATTGCAGCTGACATCATGTGTTTACACTGGTGAAGTCAGGGGAAGACTCAAACCATCTGAGTGACCTTACTGAGCTAAACTGGCAGGCAGTGACAGCAAGCAAAAGCCACTTGTCAGGCTGCAGACAAAATGCGTAGGAAGGAATCATTGTTCTGTTTTGCATTGTTTTGAGTTCCGTACACAGCGCAAGGCTCAGCACAACACCTGGAGTCAAAGCAGTTAAGGTAGCTGGATACCTGATGGTTTTTCCCCTCTCTCTCCTTCAGGATGTCTTGCTGCTGAGTCAGTTTATCCGTTCTGATGGAGGGATGCTGCCACGAAGGATCACAGGCCTCTGTTTGGAGGAGCACAAGAAGGTTGCTGTCTGTGTGCAGATGGCTCACCGTGCAGGTACATAGCTCTGCCAGAGACAACTCCTGACTGTGGGGTACCTATAGAACACTTTGAGAGGGGTCTCCTCCCTAACTGGTATAGCTCAATGAGATGTCATTGTCCAGTCACCCAGCAAACTCGTTACAGTCCAAGTGCTGGGACAGGGTGATGGAACATAGACTACTTGTTCTACTTTCTGTTTCCTGCCTTGGCAGCAGACATTTATCCCTGTAGATGAGACCAGCATTGGAGAAAGAACTGGGAAGTGGCTCAATCTCTAGTAACTAATGATTAAACTCCTGCTTCTGAAATCACTTGATTTAGTGTGAGCTTGACCTACCCCATTAGTAACACGCAACTCTACCATCTGCCATGTGATGACTTTTTTGCTTTTCCCTGGGAGTGGGACCCAGGTTGACGCAATCAAGAGTGTTGTGATGATCTTTATGCCTTGTACCTGGGTTGTATCCAAGTTAAATGGACTGAGAATTTTCATAGTCAGGTTTTCCATCCTGGAGATGGAATTTGATTGGATACCAGTGCCCTATGTCCTCTGAAAAAGCCTCTGCAATGAGCCCCAGTGACAGTGGTTTTGGTGTCTATTTTCTCCCTATACCCAGCACAACTTCCCAGCTTCTCTTTGTCTGGGTTGCTCGTCCAGCAATTACTAAAGATAAAATACCCTTTCTAGTGTTATTGAGCTTTTCTTGTGCTGTCCCAGCAGTGACCTGGGTTGCCTGGCTTACAAGGTATAATGTGACTTCTGAATGCAATAGAAGCAAGGAGACACTGCAAAATATTCTCACACGTTTTTCTGTTTCAGGTTTGTTGCCAAACCACAGGCCTCCAGTTCCTGAAGGGCATGTTCCCAAAAAACCCAAGCTGAACAGGTGAATAGTCTTGCCTTTCCACATTTCTGTTTTTCAGGAATAAGTTGGAAGGGGAAAAGCAGTTCCTTACAACTGGGTAAGAAGTGCCTCAGGCAGCAGGGTTCATAAAGACTACTCAGCATTTTGGAGAAAAAAGATCTGTTACAATACTCTCTTGGCAGTCTTCTAAGGACAAGTCATATCTCATATACACCATTTATTCACATAAGATTAAAACTGCCACACATGAGAGTCTTCTTGCCCTTCCTCAGCTATGCTCACCTCCTCATCACTAACAATCAGTGAGGCAGGCACAGGAGGATGCTGCAGATGGAGTCACAGCACCCAGAGTAGCTGAGGTTGGAAGAGGCCTCTAAAGATTGTCTAGTCCAAGCTCCCTGCTTAAGCAGAGTCATACAGACCAGCTTACTCAGGACTATGTCCAGCCAGGTTTTGAGTGTTTCCAAGGATATACCTTGCTCAGTTCTCCCAAGGGCAGCCTGTTCCAGAGAACCAGCCTCACACGAGACAAGTCTTCTCTTACATTCAGACAGAATTTCTTGTTTCAACTTGGGCCCATTGCCTCTTGTCCTGTCACTGGGCACCAGTGACTGGGAGGAGCCTGCCTCTGCTTTCTTTGCACCCTCCCTTCAGGTACTTACAAACATTGGAAAGACCCCCCTGAACCTTCTTTTATCCAGGCTGAGCAGTCCCTTCTCTCTCAGACTTTTTAGCCCCCAACACCCGGAGGGTGCTGAGGCAGGGTACCAGCAGTGAGTGGGGGGCTGAGCACCCAACAGGGGCCCGTCACAGGCCTGTTGCCTTCTGCCCCATCCCCACTTCCTCCAGTCAACAATTCACCCTTCGCCTGCCCTTCCTATGCAACAGGGTCTCTTCCCCCTCCCTAGCCTGAATGGCCCCTGGCCTTTGGTGGGCAAAGGAAAAGCCTGCAGCCGCCTCCTACTCTGTGCTGGGCACTTGGAGGTGCTAATCCCCTGTTTATAACCTCACACTCTGTTTCCATGGGGATGTCAGAATGGTGTATGAACCTCGCATTAGCAAACCGTGGGGTTACCAGAGGCCATGGGGCTGTCGCTGGGAGAGCTTAGGCTGCTGATTGAGGATGGCTGTAGACTCCTGCATTTCAGGTCTGACTCTGCAGTGGAGATTAGGGACAGTCTCTTGGAAATGTCCCTGGAAGGCTGGCAGGCTGGTAGTAGGTATCAGTGAGGATCACATTAGAGGGCTCCACATTTGGTGCAGCCCTGTAGTCATCAGATACTTCAACTGTGATAAGTTCTTCCCCATATCTTACAAGTGTTGGGGATTCTGTAGTATCTGTGTCTATCTGGCAGCTGTGGGGTGGAGCACATTATCTTGTTAGCATTCACACTGCAACCCTGTGTAGCAGGTTGAGACTGGAAATGGTAAGTGCAGTATCTTGCTGGAATCATACCAGGACTCCAGATCTGATGCCCTGACTCTTACAAATTGTTCCATAGACTTTTAGTGAGAACAAAGAATTAATACCTCCGGATACATTTTGCATGCAAGTAGGTGTGCTACACCTGAATTAATTAAATTGGAGATTAGTATCCAAGCCTTCTCTATTGCATGCCTAGCCCCTCCCTACACCACCCTTGTTTTTCTCTTCCCAGAGAGGGAATGTAGCAAGCACAGAAGAAGCAGTTTAGGAAAAGCGCAGAACTGTTTGCTGAGGATATGGAACAGCATTGAAGTAAGCAGTCTTTGAGGTCTGAATGGAGACAAGAGAGTAAGATCAAGAAATCGGATTGAAATTTTGGTGGTGGGGCTGAAACTAAACAAATGAGTCCCAAGAGCCAGAATGGAGTGCAGCAGTACTTCAGGAGTGCTCTCCTGGCCCCTCATGATCCTGTCTTCTCAGCCTTGCTAAATGTTGGCCATTCTTTAAGAGTTTTCACTGTGTGAACCCTCACCTGTACTTCCCTCGTTGCTCTCTGGAGCAGTAGCTGGCACTGCACAAGGCAGGAGTTACAAATTGCTTCCTTCCTCTAGCCTGAAGTGTACCCACATGCTGAATGACTGAAGTCATTCAACCAGTAGTTACTTTGGGAATGAAGCCAGAGCTCTTATCAGAAGTTTCCCACATAAATGACTTGTCCAAGCTTACCTTGTCTTTGCCTCTGTACTTGTTTCCAAAGCTTCCTGTAAGTCTGTAGTAACTTGGGAACCTGTGGTGCTGCCAAATGCAAGTGAGCTGACAGGAGAAAAGGGGCAGAATTGGGCTTGGACTTTGGAGTGGAATAAGCTGCCTTGTTCAATGCCATGAGAACATGTCTGGGTCATCCTCTAAACCTGTTTGGCATAATATCAGGCATAATACTCACCCGACATAGGTTGTTCTGTCATTGTGTTTATGACTGCTGGATTTTTAAGTGCCAGTTCAAGAAGGGATCAACAGGATCTAAAGAGAGTCTGTTATAGCAGGCAGTGCATTACACAGTTAAGTGATGTATTTTCCAAGTCTTTGAGCTTCATCTCTCTTTGAGATTGTTGTATTGGCTGTTTTAGCCATCTTTACCACTCTGCTTAGATCAGAGGTAGCAGTGCTGCTGTAGCCCTGAGAATGTCAACAGGGAGAAACTGAGATGCCTCATAATATGCTTCTGCCCCTTGTAAAAGCTTTTTCAAGACAAAAACACAGGTAATGTACATTCCTTAACATCATTTTAACTAGCCCTTGTGCTTTCCGGCTCTGCCTGCAGTGATAGTTTTTTCCTTGCCCCAGTACTCGTCTGCTCTGTGTGTGGTATATATATATATGCTCTTCTGCACCTCTTCGCCTGCAAAATAACCTTCACAAGCCACACTTTAGAAGCAGATGGAAGTGCCCATGCTGTAGATGCTGGAGCTGTTGAATTCCCACCAGCTCATTGAGGGATCTTTAACCTACCTGTGAAAGGACTGGGGATCCTGGCTCAGCAGCTTGCCCATTGCTGTGCACTGATGTTTGCAGATGTAAAAAAGACATCACTTCCCCTGCAGGAGCCTGGTCCTCTTTGGTCAAAAGAACGTAGTCATGCAGCACCAAGCCAGCAGACAGAGATAAACTTGTATTAGGGCTGCAAATTGAAATGGATAGTTCCCATAGGTGGCTAGTAGTATCTGGTATACTGAGAATTTAGGCCATTCCCAGGCATGTGGCCTCCATTCTTCCTGTCTGTCGCCGTCGCTCATCTGCTCTTCCTCACTTGCCATCAGAGCTTGCATTGCACATGGAAGAAAGCTTTGCATACAGAAGACAGTTCCTGCTATACTGTTCTAAAATGGGAAGGTGGGAGTTGAATAAAACACTAAAGGCATATTCTGTCTCAAGACTGTGACAATAAGCTTTGTCCTGCTGAAGGACACCGTTTCAGAGTCCTGCCTGTACTTTTGTGTGCTCACCTCTTCTGCCCTGAAATTCCTCTCATTGCCAACCTTGTAAGTAATTTGTTGTCTGTCTCTTTACTCTGAATTGAGAAATCTTTCACTTTTCTAAAGGAGGGACTTCTGAGGAGTCACTGTCTACTCTGGATGTTACCCCACATACTTCTGTGGAATTCCTAGTGTCTGGGAACTGCCTGCTGTCTTACACCGAGCTGAAAAATGTTTTGCTGATGGTAGAGCTCTTGACATCAGACTACATTAGCTGCTAGAGTGACAGAACCATGATGAAAGCCTACGATAGCCTTAGGGACTGATTCCACTTACCACCTGAGACTGCAGGAGATTCATCGTGGTAAGTGTAACTTGAAGTGGGAGTCAGAGCCCAGTACCTCCACCATGATACAGACCTGAGCATTCACTTACTGCACGTAGACTCAGAGCAGCAACCCCTGTCTGGCTGAAGTCTGGCAGATTACTTCATTTGGATGATCAATCCCTTTCAATTTTTTCCATTGTTGAAAAGTTCTGGTTGGTGGTCCCTTTGGCCAGGCTTCTTCCAAGGCTGTGTCAGTATTTTTGAGAGCAGCTTCATTTATTGCCAAAAGAGGGACAAATGAGCCTGATGAAAAAACCTGATTTGTCCCTTAGAAAATGCACAGGCCAGCGGCACAGGAGGAACCCTATGGCTCCTGGGTAAAGGGGCTAAGGAACTGTTTAAAGGACTGAGGAGCTGTATACTTTTAGTGTATACTTTTGAAAGCACCAAAAAAGTGGCTCTTCAGCTATTTCTTTACTGCACTTGTGGCTGTCTTGGCCAGAATGTTTGGCCCATGTCACTGTCACCCTGATTAAAGTGACCCTGGTTCAAATCCGAAGAGTCTGGCATGCGCTGGCTAGCACCTAGCTGGGATTAAAAGGTATCATGCCACCATATGGAACTATCAGCAAACAGTCTTGTTTTAACAAGGGTCAGGGGTGCTGACATGCCACTGATGTAGTGTTGTGAAGTGTGGATTTATCACCCAGAACCCCTCTGCCTCTCAAGAAGGTGCTCTTCTGGTGCTTATTCAGTGATGTTTTCCACAAAGCAGAATTCCTGCTCTGTTTTCTGAACTGATTTTATTATCTCAATTGTGTGAACTTTGGACATTCCCTTCTGCATGCCCCAGATTTCTCTGCAAAGAGATAAGGATTTCCCTGCTTTGCACTGGGTCATTTGGCAGCTGGCCTTCCTCTACCCTCTCCATTTCCTTATACTGTTTCCACTACTGGAATTCAAGAAGAGCAGAATGCTTTAGGAACTACTGACCTGCAGATCCTGCCTTGTACTTGGTTATACAACTCTCTAGCATAGTATGGAACATTCATCCAGGATGTCATGTAACACAGAGGAGGAGATTGGGAACTGCAGAAGAAGGCATAACATGAAAGTGAAATGCTGAGCTTTGTGGTCCTGAGGGTGGTAGGAGATGTATAAGAATACCTTGTGGACAGAATTCAACTGGGGAGCATTCCATATCTCCCTCTTCTATCCCCTGCAGTTGGGACACTGTACAGGTCAGACTTGCCATGATATTTCTCATTTCTTGGACTTTGGTTCTTTGCCTTTTTGCTTTTCTGCCTGATTTGTTTTTGACAGCGATAGCTCATAAATGTTACCACTTAATTGCTTTACTAGCTATGGTGCTTTTGAAGAAATGGCCATAGGAGTAACACACATCATCCATGAACTCTTGAGTCTCCTGTCCTCACCTTCTCTTACCAGTATTTGCAGAAGTTGGGCGTGGAAAACAAATGAAGTCTACCCTGTCAATGCAGTTAATTTTCCTCATATTTGGCCCAGTCTGGGCTTTCCCTCTTTCCAGGGGATTATTCCACAAGCAAATCTGTATTGCAGCCAAGGATTGTCCACTCATCCTCAGCCTGTATTCTCCCTTTCAAAGGTTCCTGCTGTTATTGCTGCATCTGTTCATGCTCCAGCCTGGCATGTTCCAGTTAAGGGCTGCAGCAACAAAATATTTTCACTCACCCATGAGGCTGAGGAAATTCTAAGTGATTTCACCAGCATTGTGTAGGGTGACAGACTGTTCCCATACTCCACAGTTGTGTGTGCAGACCACCACATGCCAGAACCATTTGGGAAACGGTCAAGCTCAGCCGTAGGTCAAACTTCTTTCTTTCAGTAATGGAAACCTGAATAGCTCAGCAGTTTTCTTTTCAACATGGATGTATTCACATGGAAAATGTAGACTAATGTAGACACTGTATCCAGAACAGTTCCTGAATTTAAGCCAGCATCTAGATGCTCTCTTAATATGAATATAGCACTCAAGTTCTTCTGGCAGGTCCAAAGTATTGGTTAAAACACAACACTGTGAAGTTGTTCCCTTTCCAAAAGGAGTAGGGAATGTCACAGGTTCCCTGAGTTTGGGGTCTGTCAGCAAGAGGTGATGTAAGATTGTGGAGAACTTGATTTTGAGTGCTCAGCTGCCACTCCATTTTCAGCTTCCTACTGGAAGAGCATGACTTGGCACAGATAGTATCCAAGTCATTCCCTCTTCCATCACCTGAACTGGAGGAGTTACTGTGCGTTAAGAAAGAGGCAGGTTCCATTCAAATTCCTCATGAATTACCAAGTTCTCAGGCTCTGTGGACACCTCTGGTCCCTGGGAGCAGAATCTGGTTTCACTGCTATCAGCATTGCACTCCAGCAGCATGTGGTTTCTCTCATCTGCATGGAAACTGTGCTGTGCATAGCATGTGTATTCAAAAGCAAAGAGCCAGAGCGGCTGCAGGTGAGCAAAGCCAAGAGGTGTCATGGGAAGGGATGTGGCAGGGAGGAGGCAGTCTCGCCAGCACTTTGATTGAGTGCTTCCTGCAGTCTGTAGCCCTCTGCCTTCTGCTCTTAATCCAAACAAAAGCCATATTGAAAACGTTCAGCACGGGTTCAGAAGTTCAGACTCGAACGGTACCAACGCGGCCTTTGCTTGGGCTGTGTGCGGGACTGCGGCTGCCGCGTTCCCCTTCCCCGGCACATGGAAGCCCTGCTCCTAGGTCTGAAGTGACAGCCTCCAAGTGGGAAAGCCTGCCCACTGAACAGAATCCATGGAAACAGACTTCCATATGCTCCAGAGATTTTAGGCTATTACAGTGACTGCAGGTGATTAACCACAGTTGTTTCCATCCTGCTTATGTCTTGCCTTTTCCCATCAGGGAAGTCCCTCTAGGGTTCCCATCAGACTTTATCCAGGCTACTCATTTGTGCAGTTGGAATGTAGGGATTCTTGTTCTTGCTCAGGACCCTACCATACTCAAGGGGGCAGGCAGAGCCCCAAGGTGTTCCAGTGCTTCCCAAGACTGGCAGTTTTGTTCCCCTTTGCCCAGAGTGGGAGCTCTGCACACTGAGGTAGCAGGTTAGGACACTACAGACCAGCTGCATTTGGCATCCATGTGGAGGGTCTGCCTTGACAACCCTCAGCTGCTCGAGAAAATTCAGACTATCTGCCAGTGTGTGTTTGTAGATTATTATAAAAGCTCCCCAAGATAAACCTTGTTGGATACGATGAAAAGTTGGGAGACCTGGCTAGAAAAGGGTGTACACTATCTTATATGGATGGCAGAGTTTGCAGAAAAGTCCTGTGTACTGGGCTTTGAAGCTCTCCTGTGTGAGTTTTGTGGATTGTTTTTACTCACAGAAAAAAAAAAAAATCTGTGAATCGGTAGGAAATGGAGTTAGTCAAAGAGGAGAAGGAAATTTGTAGACTGACTGCTCCCAGGCATCAGGCTTTTGCACTGCTGAATCAAGGTAAAAAAAAAAAAAAAAAGGCAGCAAACAAAATAGGACAAGTTTGAGTTTGGGACAAAGCAAGTATTAAAAGCCCTAAAAGCAAATGTGCTCCAGGAAGGGAAAGCGTCCAAATGTCTGTTTCAGCTAACAATGAAAAGCCCCAGCCTGCAGTCCCCAAAGGAAGCCAAAAGCCTGGACCAGAGGGCTGGATTAGACCTGCTCAAAAGAGAAATAACAAAAGCTTTAAAATCAGGCCATTACTAAATCCTCCTTCCTATGCAGAATTGGGGTGTGCACTTCCAGCCCCCACACAGAAACAGAGGGATTTCTTAAAAAGCCACTGTCTGTCTAAACCTGCGTACAGCATTGATGTGTATCTCACATTCACACATTCACTTCTCTTGCAGTGAGATCATTTATTATCACGGGAGCACTTTCCCGTAATCATGTGGACACGTGACCAGAATTGCACTTGGCACACTGATGCATTAAAACAATTTGGGATTTTTTTTCCTCCCTTGCTGTAAGTGCAGTCTTGCGATACCAAAACCTGTGCTGTGGCACTCCCCCTGCAGTGGGGGCAATACGAAAAGAAGGACGTAGTCCATGTGCCCATCTAACACCCTTACAGCTTCTCCCAAAGGAGCTGCCTTGCCGTGGTTCTTTGCCGGATTCCAAACGGGAGACTGTGTTTGGTCTCTCCGAACTCCCTTTGCATGTGAAATTAGAGACAGGAAAGTCTCTCCTACTTCCTGTCCCAATGTTGTTATGTAAGGGATTCCACTAATGCACTAGCATAGCATTACAGGTCAAAAGGGACGAGTTTCATGCACGCATAGGAGAACAACTGGCTGGATCTTGCTCTGTGTTGTCACCCTCCTGCTGTTGCTTCTAGGTGTTTTAACTATCATAAACTCCTCAAAGCAAAAGCAGAGCATTTTGAAAGTGGCTTGATTTCAGAGGCAGAATGCTCCACATGTGATTAATTTTTCAGTTTGTGCTCTTAGGGAGTGCTGAGGAGGAACGGTGCTAACTGGGCTGCTATTATGCAGTCTGTAGTTGCCTGGCATAGCAAGCTTGCTTTGTTACAGTTCTCAGGAATGTGCCAAATGCCTTCAAACAAATGCATTATATGGTCTCTGTCCAAAGTTCTTAATATCTGAGATTTGCACGATACAAAGAAAAGGTAACAAAGCTTTCTGAGGGGAGGATGACTGACTGAGGTTACATTAAAACCATGGGATTACTCAACAGAGGCATGCAAACATTGCTGGACAAAGTTTATCAGTCTGTTCCAAATTCTAATTTGTTGGAGCATTGTTTGTGCAGATTATGCTAAGGTTTTACTTTGAATCTTTATTGTCTGAAAAGACTCCTCTTTCTCTAAGGACCTCTATTCCCCTCTCTACTGGTAGCAAAAGATTTAAAACCTAACAAAACTCCAGGCCACCCAGCCACAGGGTAAGATTTCCAGTAACTGATTCTGGATCTGAAATCCCTTGCCTGTTTGCAAAGCCAAGTCTAAAACTTCAAATGGTAAAAAACAGAGGAAATTTGCCAAACGTTGCTCTTCACAAAGATTTGTAGTTGTGATAAAAATTCCATTCTAATACCTCTTACACTGTAGATGCTGACTTCCTACACCAGCAACCTGCAGTAGTATTGTACAGAGAACACTAGAGCAAATTTGGACATACAGAAATACAAGACTAGACCAGAAACCCATTCCATGCAGAAGTTATAACCAATTATCTCCCCAAAGTAAATTAATTCCTTTTTAGAGGCTTTCTCACAGAATTTAGCCCTTGTAATTAGTTTACCTTATTGAGACCAGCTGTTGAAATAACACTTCCCCTAGAGGCTGGATGCATTCAGGCTTGGCCTTAGTTGCAATGAAGGGATTTGGCACTCTGGTTTAGCTGCAGGTAGACAGCTTGCCAGCAGCCTGGGGACTGCACCTGATTTGTTTTGTGCAACTGGAAGTCAAACAGGTGCCAGTGGGTTCAGTACAGAGATGAGCTTAGAAATTCCAAAACAGACAAAAACTCCTTCCCAGTGGTCCCTTCTGAATTGAAGGATCTGGTCATGATTATTCCTTTTATAAAGAGGCATGTAGGGATGCAAAGGCAACAGTGCCTGCTTCTGCTTCAGTTGGAGTGTTTTCACAGTGATCAGTCTCAAACTGAAATGTGTTTGTGTTGTTTTGACAGGTACCTGACCCGCTGGCCCGTCAAATCTGCAAAGCCCATCTGGAAGAGGGGCCCTAAGTGGTGCAAAAAGCCCTTTCCAGTCGGACACCCTTTGCTCAAGGATAATGTCACATATACACAAAAACCTCTCTGTTTAAACCACTAGTGGCCAGAACTGGCATAGTCAGTAAGCACGTTTTCCACTGTTCTTTTTTTTTTTTTTTTTAAGTTTTTCAATATCTCCAATCTTCTTATTCCAAAGTTGTCCTTAGTACTCTATATTGTCTCCAGCTGCTGTCTGTTCCTTTAGGAGAATACAAGAGCCATCAAAGCAAAGTTCAATGTGCAGGATGATTTGCAGAAAGCAAGGGGCAAAGACTTCTACCTCAAAGCCAGAAACGATCTGAAGGCTTTTGTTTTTTTATGTTCCACAAATGGCTTTAGAAAAGGACACCTTCTTCTTTCCCCAGCAGCAAGTGGTGTTTCCCCATTAACATGTGTTTCAACTCAGATTTGCCTCACTTGGGCTTTTGTACCTCTGACACTGATGGAAAAAAATTTCTCTGCAGCACTGTATTTCCTCAGCAGTAACAGAAATTGTTAATGACTACTGAAATCAATTTTTTTGTTACTATCATCTGTACCAGCCATCATTTGCAGCAGAACACCTGTGGCAGTGTCAAACAGGTGTGTGTCTTATGTGCCCCCTTATGGATTCCTGGCTTATGCTTCACTCCTGAATCTGGCAAATACACAATGTTGACATCTTTGATGACCTGGCCTGCTTTTTTTCCCCAACAAATATATTTTTCATAAATCATCTGTGTCCATGATAAGGTTCCTGGGATAGTTTGGAGCTGATAGGTGTGTATTATTGTCCATCCTGTAACTAAAAGGTGGCACCGTTGCTCTCCATGTTTAGTACACATACAGATTTTCCACCTACTGACCACCACTACTTATGGGCCTGGTATGAAAGGCTCATTAAATTCATCATGGTCATTATTGTTTCGGCTCCATTTCTTTGGTATTTATTTGGGGCTACAAATCCACACAACATTTTTATGTACTACTACGCCACTTAACCTCGTATTGCTTTTATCAGAATCATCTGCTAATACCTATCAGCATGGACAGGAAAAAAGGGTAAGGATAAAGCCATATTATCCAGGAAATTAAATTAGATTAAAATGGTTCTTTTTAGCCATATTTTGTGAAATGAAAGCCCTAGATTCAGTCTTTTGAGCTGGCCAAGACCTTTTGCTTTGGGAGACAGAGCCAAGACTTCATTAACTATACTGAGATAAAAATCTCTGGCTGACTGTCTCTGTTTTATAAAGCTTTGAAAGCTCCAGCCCTTCAGAAAGGAAAGTATTTTCTTTATTCTCGTACATACAGAAGTTACTATGTCTTCTAGCCCAGGTAGCTCTGCTCAGTGAGCTTTGCTAATGGAAAAGTCACTGGATTAAACCATTGTCTGGAGATGAACCTGAATGAGAACATTTTGCAAAAGAGCAGGTGATGCCCACAGCTATTTTTTTCCTACAGTTTAGTGACATGAGCTGGAAGGACCCCTCTAATTTTGGTAAAATCTTACATCTGAAAAGCAAAATACTCTCTTCAATCTGCCTTTCTACAGTTCAGGGTTTAGCACAGTGTGCTGGTTTTGCACATCATACAGATCTCTTACAGTATACATCAGCTCTGTACTCTGACTCCAGCTCTGCTTTTGTCATTCATGGGTGACAGCAGGTATTCATTCATGTCCCCAAATTAGTTCTTGTGTAAGCAAGGTGCTTTTGTAATCAGACAGATGGCCAAGGTTTGATTTCTGACCTAGAGCTTGCCTGTCAGGGAAGAAAATGCCATTTGTTACTATCTAAAGGATCTGCAGTGACACATTACAGGGAGAGCTTGGTGCTAATAACGCCAAGGTTGTGTTCAATCCCCATACAGGCCATTCACTTAAGAGTTGGACTCGATGATCCTCGTGGGTTCCTTCCAACTCAGAATATTTTGTGACTTCAATCTGGAGTTGCAGGAGGATTGCATACAGTGAAGTCCTAGGAAAAGAATCAGGGCCAGAGTCCAGGCACAAAAGAATCCTGCTCAAAGTGCACAAGTTTCACACTTTTATTAGAACAAGCAGTAAACAAAAATCTCCTACATAAAAATCTAAATCTTTTCTAATTCTTGAGTCCTCATCCCAGATGGAAGAGTCACAGCATGAAGGGCAGATCAAGGTTCTTCTCACCAGTGCCGAAGTAGACGTAGCCGAATTGCTTGGTCATTGGGACGTGGTAGAATGTCAGTCCCAGCCACAGCAGGCTCCGCAGCACCACCACAGTGCCTCCCTTCTCTAGCTGGATACTCCAGGAGCCTGTGCAAGAGTGTGTGCAAGTGAATCAGTGGAAAAGAGAAAGAGGCAGCATTCCTGGAGCAAGCTGTCCTAAGCTGAGAGAAGGGCTGCCATGGGTTCTGCCTGACCAGCTAACAGTGTGCAAGGCTGCACGGGAGTTTGGGACACCTGAAATGAGGGAAGCCAGGGAGATCATAAACCTGGAGGCCCTTTTTTTCTGTTGTCAGTTCAGCACTACAGGCTGCCCTTGTTTCCACATGTTTGTGTCTAGGTTCACATAGCAGCATATTCCCATGGCTGTGGTGGTAATGTCATATGCGTCACAGGAAGGGACCCTCAAGCTCCAGACTTGTATAGTTGATCCCCAAGAGAGGCTGCAGCTATTCTTGGCTGCTTCTGAGTGGGCAGCAGTTACTCCAACAAGCTCTGCCACCTACTTTGTGTAGCTAATAGCTATAGAGAGCCAAGATGAGCTGTAGCAATCCTGCATAGGTATGAAATTTGTCCTTAAAATAAACTTCTAGCATTAGTAGTGGGAAGAGGAAGGTACTTTCCTCCTTTAGGGAAGACTGGTTTCCCTGATGCAGCCATTGAAAAAAATGAGAAAATTAAACCTAGGGTGTTTCCTATCTCTCAGAAATTTATGGAAAAGGTTAATTCTCTTCAGTCTTTCTTGGCTCCACCACTGAAGAGGATGTGCGTGGTAGGGGCAAAGGGATTAGTTTCCACATTAATTTTGCTTTGGCTTCGCAGAGGAGGTTCAGAGCCAGTGTGAAAATGCAGTTTCTTCTGGATGCAAGGAGCTCAGAGCCACTGAGTATTTATTTTGCATCTGACACAACCTCCTGGGAAATGTGCCAGAGGGAAGGGACTGAAGCATCAGCTTCGATTCAATGCCGGAGGGCAAGGAGCTGCCAGGAGAAGAAAATACCAGCTTCAGCACCAAATCAGTAATGCCTAGAGGCTACAACATAGGGAAGAAGGTTCTTGCTGAATCTCCATCTAAAAGGAAAAGGAGCGGGCCCAGATTTTTTTTAAAAAAGCAGTTGGAACTGCCAGGCAACTACTGGCCTAGAGTCAGCCTATCTGCACCCAAAGCCAAGATCTGCCAGTTCCAGAGAACGCAGAAAGCCCATAATGTGCTGGGCCATTTAGGCAGTATTCATCTTTGTAGATAATTTTAGGCTCATTAATTTTAGGCTCATCAATTTATGCTATGACTCATGCTTACTCATGTCATGGTTAGCCTGGGGAAGGGCTTCTGTGATTGCTGTCAGCTGCCAGTCCTCCCCCTCCCACTCACTTGTGACTTGGCCAATTTTAGTCACATCCGACAAAGGGCTGAAGGGCTTTAACACTGCAGGTTCCTACAGCAGGTCTGCCCAGGATGTGGCCCAAGGGTTGACTGCAGCTCCTGGAGCTCTGTTTGGTCTGCCAGCAGCTGCGAGAAGGCATAGCCTGTTAGGCTTGCCTGGCAACCACGAGGCAGCAGCTAGCTGGGCAATCCACATTTCTGTAGCTTTGGGCACTTGCACGCTCCCCGCAGTACATGTAGTCTCCTATGCAGTTCATGTCGTCTCCTATGCAGTTCATGTCAAACTACCGTAGTTGAGAGCTTGAGGGAAGGAGGGCAGTTGAGGGGAAACGTGGTCGCTGCAGAACCAGAAAGGAA
Organism: Climacteris rufus; assembly: GCA_013398175.1. Lineage (NCBI taxonomy): Eukaryota > Metazoa > Chordata > Aves > Passeriformes > Climacteridae > Climacteris > Climacteris rufus. The sequence goes on from VZRZ01005153.1 coordinate 471,548, forward strand.
CAATGCAGTTCAAAACTCTGTAAAACCAGGTGTTGCAAGTTGTGCTGCTCACCTACTCTTCACTATGTATTTCTGTACTTTAAAAAAGTTTCTTGGGCACTACTGTTTCCATTGTCTCCTTCAGTAGCAAGTTCCACAGGTTTGTTATAATATGCACAAGTCCTGTGTCACTGATTCATTATCTTTCCAAGTACCCTCTTCAGTCATGTGCAAACATGGAACTCAGTGAACAGCAAGAATACCTACCTCCTTTCTGACGGACTGACTGGAGCTGGCAGACAGAAGTACAAAAGAGACATTCACAGTCTTTTGACTTGAGAGATTTCTGCTTTGAAGAACACTTCTCACTCACTGTCCTCCATGTTTCTACTAAAGACAAACAACTGGGACTGCAGTAAAGCAGAGCACTACTTAATATGGGATGGTCAATACAGGTGTGTGCCATCTCTTCACCTTCCTTGCACTGGAACATTCTTTACACAAGTCTTAGGTAAAACATAAGCTAATGTCTTCACAAGCAGTGGTTTCACATACAAGGCAACCCCAATCTCTCATCTGATCTCCCCAGTGCCACTCCTATGGACACAAACTGGACTGGATCTTTTTCATACCTGGAGTAAAAATGCCTATTATGGTTCAGCCACTGAGATTACAAATTCTGTCTGAGAGGGTCTCTTATAAAATCTGCATGTTCTTAAGAAACTTCACCACTTCGATAGCATAGAAACCCAGATGAGGAACACTTCTCTACAAGGGAGATTGTCCAGTGACTGAAGTACTACAGCCATCTGCTGTCAAAGGACAAGCTTTCAGTTTCTTGAACTTTGTCTCTACAAGTTTTCAGCATTTGCTAGTGGCAGTAGCATGACTATGCATAGCAGTGTTGAGCAACAAGTAGCAAGCAAACAGGTCTGAATGTAATAGTGACAAATAACTTTCTCAATTTCTCTTTTGAATGACTGCTCCCAGCACAGGGTCCTTGCAGCTAGAACTTGCAGAAATGATCTACAAGTCCTTCCTCCTAATGGCAGTGGGCCCTGCTGCAGTTTTACATGCTGGTGTGTGGGGAAGGGAGGGATGACACACTGTAAACTTTTGGAAAAATTTCTCTGACAAAAAAGATAATGCAATGTGGAACTCTCATTGTCTTTGATTTAGGACCAGTCCTCTGAGAAGCAAGTCTATCAAGAATAGGACCGTGCCTTGCCTTGCTGGGTGGTGAAAACCTTTAGGGTTTATCTGATTTGGTAGTGGCTCCCAACATACTGGAAGCATCTAACAACCTAGGTACATGTGATAGCTTGTATATATATTTTCACCTGCACACATGAACCCTCTGCCCCAAACTGTTTACAAAGAACAAAAAGAAATGCCTGGAGCATGACAAGAGGGAAAGGTAAGAGGGAAAACAGGCATTTTAATGCTCTTAGGAACTACATCTGGATTCAGACATCTTTTGTTGGACAAATTCACAGAGGAGGTAAAGTAAATCAAGTTCAACATCGTTAAATCCCCATATCTGTGCTCTGGGGCAATAGAGCACATGGATCCATGATCTCCTCAGAACATTTACCCAGTGACACACAGGCTTATCAATCTCAGCAGAGTATTCACCAGCAGTTAACTCTGCTGATCAAAGGAACTTCCCATGCACATTCACACCTGGCAGAAATGGACAAATGTAATTGAAGACAGCTCCATTCACTTTCATGCTGTATCTCTGAAGGCTGTGATGTGCAGCTGCTGCATTTCCCTATTGTCTGTCCAAGCTGCAAACTCTCAAAAGGCTCAAATTTGTAATTTCATAAATATGAGACCTTTGGGGCATATTAATTATTTTTTTTTTCTATTTTCCCACTCTTCTCTGGCCCTTCATGTAGTTCTACACAAATACGGACAGTAAAGTTTTGCTGATGCTGCATAAGCCTTCCTGTGAAATGAGGGCCTGAACAAAACAAGCAGGTTACATAAGGGCAATCCCAGCTGGACTGGCACAACACAGGTTCAGAACAGGAAAAAATTACAAGAAGCTGCCTGGAATTGTAATGTCATTTTCACTGGGATCCTGTTTTCAGCTAGTATGATGATTAATCATAGGGCTACTCTTTATTCTGCAGAGCCAAAGAGTAGCAGCAGTGCCACCTTCCAGCTTTTACTAACTGGATCACTGGGGACATTTTTCTAACCTAGTCATCAAAGGTGATTTATTCAATATACTTTTCCAGACTGGACTTTTGCAACACACAAAATCCGTTCAGAAACTGCATTTGATACACAGTGCTGGTGTATCTTCCAAGAAGATATTACATTAAAGTTCTGGAACCTAACAGAGTTATTTGGATTTTTCATTAAGGGAAGAAATTAGAACCCATTATCTCAGTACTTTTTTTCCCTATACCTCAAAACATTAGCATTCCTCAATTAGTATTTGAGGAAAACAAAAAAAAAACAAAATTTGAACTCATAAGACGTGGAGAAAGTTGTTCTCTTGGAAAGATACAAGACAACTGAATTCTCTTCAATCACAGCTCAAATCTCACAATATTCAAACAAGATGCTTTTCAGGCCCACCTTTCTTGTAGCAGTTTGAAATATTGATGTCACTCCAGAAATACTTTGATCAGTAACTAATGAACAGTATGCAATGATAGCTTAAAATGAATATGCCACCTTCTCTTCCTCAAGAGAAAGTCTTAGAAATACATTTAATAATACAATATAAAAAGAGATGAAGTATGAAAATTAAATGCTATTTCCATCCTTTTTTTTCTTTTTCTCTCTTTTGTTTTTTAACTTCCCTGCTATTACAGATGGTTCTTAGAGTAAAACCATTGCATAGGTAGCTGTAGGTCTGTATTACTATAAAAATGCAGAAGTAGGCTGCTAAGTCCAAATCCTCTCATCACTGACTGAGAATATCCCATGGCAGTTCCTGTGTCAGACAATATGTCTCTTACTGAGAGATTGGGAAGTTCAAACCATCGGTCTGTAAATTACACCAAGATACCTAGATAAAAGTTGTCAAGGAAAAAAATGATTAAAATACTATTATTTTCATTGGAGGGAATACAACGAGAACTAGGAGACAGCAAGTCTAGAGTTAAATACTGATTTTGACTTGCATCTCCGTGTGTGCTGTCTCTAAATCAGGCAGCAGAGTTAACTTCACTCATCATGTAAAGCTCACTGAGGTGCAGGGAACTGGCCATTGCTCTCACACTAGAGATTCCTACCAGTAACACTGCTCTGGTGAGGTTCCCACTCTTCAAAATACATTTTTTAAAAGAACAAGTTAATATTTAAACTGCACCCAGCAAACATAAGAAAGCCAAGGACTTGAGCTGAAAATATTGCCTGCTGCTGCTCCAGAAGGGAAGGGAGGGAGCTGCTGTGTGGGAGGAAAGAGCATGGGAAAAGTATCCGCTGGATGAAGATCTGGAGCTTCCTATTCCCACTTTGGATCAGGCTGCAGCCTCCACCCCTCCAAACACAGGCAGGAATTCTTAGGAGTTCCTTACATCTTTCCCAAACAAGAAAGTGCTTTGAAGATCCTGATGCTCACCCAGTGTTAAACCACTGCCTTTTTTATGGCCCTTCAACAGCTGCCAGAACACCAGGGCTGAATTTCAAAAGTCAACCTCCTTCTCAGCTTCTTCCTTTCCAGTCGCCAATAGAAATCCCTGTCTCATCCCCCATGTCTGCCTCGGCTGTGGGCTGAATCTTGTAATCCACAGAAGCAATAGGGTGCGTGAGACACGAGCTTTTAAACAAAACCCTTTTAAGAGGGCTGTTTGCAGAAGAACTTTCCTGCCGTAACTGGTCCACTTTCAGTATGACCTCTCATAACACTGCTGCTTTGGAGGTGATTCAGCAATGCCTCATTTCAGTGCAAGCTTGAGAAGAAACAGCTTTAAGAGCTAGACAGCCTGATAGAGAGGCTCCACGTTGCAAAAGCTCACAGAAGGTCATAAAACTGACATTATCAATTCCTCTTCAAAGGAGGAAATGTCTCAAGGGAAAAGCAGCTACAGCGTGGTTGCACTTACCATTAACACAATATGCTGCCACAAGAGCAGGTTACCACATTCATTGCTGCAGTTAGTCCTGAATGAGAGTCAAGTATGGACAAATATTAACACCCAGAGAGGGGCAACACAACCATTTCCCTCTGCAAAAGCAGCTGCTGCTTGGCTGTAATGACCCCAAGCACTTAGAGCTGACAAAGTCTCACTACACCCTTGGGATTTAGCTTCCATTTCCCTCCAGCAGAAAATCCTACACTGGGACGAGCTTCCTACTTGTAATTTGCTGTCTGTAGGGAACAAAGACAAATTGCAAGCCAGAGCAGCTGTAAGGAAAGGTCGCCATGCTTTGGCTCTCAATAAATTGTGCCACACGGACGTTTCACATGCGGCCTACCAGCCATAAGGACATGTCCAAACACTCCTACGTGGGGCCCAAACTCCTTCGTGCCACTTACTGGCTGCAAACTAAATCCCTTTAATTTGCTTGACACACCACCTGCACCCCATATGTTAACACTGCTGTCAATATTTCCAATTCCCCGTATAACTATTTAATAATAATTAAATAAAAACACAGACTGGTTGCAGGTTTGGTACTATTTTAAAAAGCCTCCAGAGCCAGGAAAGCACAGCTTACAGTCAGATGCTGCCAAGTGGCTCTTGCATGGTCCTAATGCCTGCCATGTCCTTGACACACAAAAACAACCATGCCCAAACCTCAAAGTAAAATGATCTTACTTTAGAGGCTTTCCCTCTCCATTATCCTCTCCCACTGGGGATGCCTCTGCAGTAAAAACGATTTCAACAGGATCAGGCCTTCCGTTTCCACATGAAGAACCTGTGTCCTGCTGACAAGGAAGATTCAGGGATTGCAGTGCTGTCCCAGATGCACAGCATTTAGGTACCTCCAAGTACTGGGTGAAATTCAGGACATACTTAGACATCTGACAACAATGCTGCTTAATCCAGTTGAAGAAGCCTCTGCCCTCAAATCCTTATTCCCACCCTCATAATTCTTCCATCACAGAGACTCCAAAAATGTTTATTTACTGCTCAGTGAGCCAGGTCAGGGAAACGATCTAGATGAAAAATACACTAGACAGAAACAGCATTATTTTTCCAGCTGGAATCTGACGGCACAAAAGAAGGGACAATACACAAATATAAATGAGCAGCAGAGGATGGGAAGGACTGAAAAAGCTAGCACTGAAGTAATACACATCAAATTAGACCCTCCCTTATAGCTCTGTTAGTTTGCCCTTTAGTCCTGAATCCACCTGATAAAACAAAAAACAAAAAACAACAACAAAAAAAAAAAAACCCAAAAAACAAAAACCCAAAGGATACTAATTAGGGAAAAGATGCAGACTGCACAGAAAGCATCAGAATAAAGACTTGAAATAGGGCTGCGCACTAGAGGAAACAGCAAGACAATATGCAATCAAAACTTCTAAGGAGTAGGAAAAACTGATTAAAATCCATGCTATTTGTATTCTAACAATACAGATCACTGTATCTTGGGTTTTCTGTAGTGAACGTAGAAATCTCTCAGAGCGGCAAATCACCCTCCTTCCAAAGCACAGGTTTATGCAGGATCTCATCACACTCCATATTTCTTGTTCAGCTGGTCGCTGTGGAAACGTTTTCGGAGCGTGCCAGGAGTCACGTAGCATCTACCTGGGGAGCCCCTGCATTAATCCGTCACCTTCGTGGGCTCCTCTGAGCCCATTGGTTGGTAGGAAGAAAAAGGAGTCTCTCGCCCCTCCCTGCTCTGAATGAAAGACGCTTCCTCTAAATCTTGCTACAGGATTTCAGGCTCAATTCAGCTTCTTTGGGGCTTTTGTCACCAAACAAATGTGATGTCTTTGAAAGAAAGATTAACAGTTTGATGAAAGGATGCAATGGGCAGCTTTGTTCTAGCCTGCTTCCCCTAGAGCTTTTGGTCACTGTCACTTTCTTACCCACGGGAGAATATCTGCCTGACTCTCAGAGGAGATTATGGCCACCTTGTAAGATTTTTCCTCTCCTGGTAACAAAGCACTGGCCACTTTGAGGAGGTGATAATGATGAACAGGGGCTGGATTAGGGGCAAAGAACCTCACATTGATCTCTGAATTCTGAGAAAACACAAAGGAGTCGATGCTGGGATTCAAAACCCACCGAATGCTTAGAGCACACGGAATTCGCTCTCCTGCAGGAGGGGCAAGGCCACAAGCCCTGTCAGTCCCCCAGTTGTACTTCTTACCTCATCATCAAATTAGCAAGGCTAGTTAAAAGGGCTTGGGATGAGGAACAGATGGCACGGATTAAAAACTGTTGATGTTTTCTTACTAAACTAGATACAAATTCTGGACCAAATTACCCAAAGAGGTTACCGGTTTCTGAGAATACTGTCACACTGAGCATATCCACACAGCACAGTGCAGTGTTGATATTCAAGCTAATTCTGAACACTAAAGATGGCTAAACATCTTTCAATGCATGGGATAGCCTAGCTATTTCTGCTCAGCATAACTGCTGCACAAATAGACCTACAGATGAACCGTCTCTTGTCCTTTTCCCGCTACACACTGCCACACACCCCTTCAGCATGCAGAATTTCAATCCATATGATACTTGTGGACAGTAAAACAAGATGATGCCAGTCAGCTTCCTCCCTTCAAAAGCTCTGTGGCTAAGGGGACAGCAAACAGCAAAGCAAAACGATATGCAAGGCTGGCACCAGTGCCAATGACTGCACAGATCGGAGCTGCCACTCCTTGGAGCCCCTTCAGAAATAGATCACTCCAAGCAAAAGCTGACCTTGTTCTGACTTCAGCTAGGATTTCCCCCACAAGTAATTTTTCATCATTCCCTAGAAAAAAATTGAGGCCAAGGCTGACTGATGTGATAAAACTACAATTTCTGGTTCTATGAGGCTTTACCAGCATTTCCCATCATTTCGGCAAGAAGTTCATCTCCTTTTTAGGCCCAAGGAACCAGGAGCTGAAATGGAGGCAGGGTGGGTCATGATTTCTTTCACTGAGGAATAAAAAAAACTTTAAAGGCAATCCCTGGAAAGTTGCTACAAATACTCTGCTTCCATCCTTATTCTTTCACTACAGCAGTCAGAAGGGCAAAGGACTCCACCACAGTTCTCAGTTGATGGGCAGCCCTATTCCAGTATAAACTCATCCAAGATCTCTGACTAAACAAGACCCTGAGGTGATATAGACCTAGGACCCAAAGGCAGTGAATGCACTGCTTTATTACCCATAGACACAAAGCCCAAGGAAAACAGGCTCCTTTCCAAAAAGCAAGCCAGACCATGATCAGCCAGTCAGAAGCTGGCTCGGGAGTCCTCCTGCTGTGCTGCCATGTGAGAGGTTCCGGTCTGATCTTGAACTCCTGAGTAGGAGGGACAGCATCTTGTCTTGCTCCCAGGCAGGTTTCTTGTGTCACTGCAGGAATGGCCTTAACAGCCTCTACACATCACTAGTAAAAATGAAGAGTGACCCTACTTTTGAAGGATGTAGGGGACATGCTTATATATTTGTGCATGTACATGTGCATGCATGTGATCTCTAAGGATGCTGAGAAAGCTATTGAAAAGCCCAGTGACCATTCCAGAAATTGCCTAAGCTTGAAAGGGAGAGAGTATCTTCTCTATACCTACAGTTCAGGAGGCCAGTATACCACACACAGTCTGGAAACTCAGGCCATACCTTTTCCTCGATTTGATGCTGCTCTTGGTGCTTTTCTTTCTCATTTTACTTTCCTATGGTTTCCTTTTCTGTGCTCAGCACTGTCAATGCCAGCACCATAGTGCGCCCTGCTGGAAGGCAGCAGCTAGAGCCATCCTGGAATTATTTCTAGGGATGGCCGACTTCAGTTTGAACAGAAAACTTCAGGTACCAATGCTTTTACTAATAACCCACTGAGCCAGCTACTGGGTTCTATTTTCAAATCAGAAATCCTACTGTTCTGATGCACGCTCATCTGTTTTTTTCCTTCTCTAACACTGTGTTCTAAAGCTTTTTTTGTCAAAACCACTTGTATTAATGCCAGGTAACTCCATGGGATTCTGTAGCTCAGTTTCACACATTCACCAAGCCTAAGAATCACATCTCCTAACGAGGAATGAGGATAGCTGTGAGCTGTGCTAGATATTTCAGTCTATATTTTGGCTACCTCTTTTTATCCTTGCGAACACGAAGCACTGCCCTCTCATTTATTATGAGTCTTTTAGTTTGGATTTCAGTGAGACAGCTTGAAAAGCCTTGTCCCCGTGTGGCTCTTGGCAGTCTAAGGGATAAAGTGCTCTTGCTCTCGGCTTTCACAGAGCTGGGGAGGTGCTGCTTATTGTTAAGCAATGAAAGGGGAGGGCTCAGGTCACATCTGCGAAATGTTAGTGGAGAAGGGAGGCTGGGTGAAAGTAGGTGGCCAGCACAGCATAGCACTTTGCTGGATTTTGCAAGGCCACTAGGGAGATAGTCAGCCATTTGTCTTAGAGCCTGATAACAGGCCCTTGCCTCTGCTGGCTGGCTGGGGGCTGTAAATACCTCTGCAGACACAGACTCTTCAAATGGCTGGAGACCGAGGGTGATAGGGGATTAATCGCCCTGAAGGGAGGGGGAAGGGGGATCGAAAGCGAGTTAATTAGCTGTGTTAATGCATGGAGATAAAGTAGGGTCATGCCTCCTGGCCTTCTTCCTTCCTGCAGCCTGACTTTTGGGACAGCCATGATGGGGCTACCAAAATGGCCCTTGAGAGCAGCCACAGAAACTATATCCCACTTAGAAATGCAGCCCCTCCATCTTCAAGGACCCATTAGGCACCAGCTTTTGCTAAACCGATAAAGACCACGCTAATGAACCTTGGATGACAGGAGGTTAATGTTCTAACAGGCTACTGTTCAGCAAGCTTACAAAAAAGAGAGTGCCCAACGTTTTCAGCCAAAGAAATGGCCACAAATCCCTTTGTCTGTAATGCTGTATAAGGAATGCTCCAAATCTGCACCTTCAGATGAAGAAATAGACCTACAATCCAAGGGGCTGTCACTTCCTCCACAGTCAAAATGGTAAATGAGCTGAAATGATCTTCTATCTAGGCACTTCTTCTCCCCTACCTTCGTCTTGAAACAGGAACTAGACAGGACTCAGTATGATTCACCCTGCCACTGTATACCCATTTAGAATGATGCTATAAAATCTCTCCCAGTATTAAAGATCCACAATGGACAGCAGTAAGTCAGGAATCTCCTCAGTCCTCTTTTGAGCCCTCATGTATCATAGCTCAGAAAGCAAAGCCAGCTGTACTGAGCTGACTTGCACTTAGACTCACTGTCTCAGGAACCCATTGTCACCTTTGTGTTACTGTCACTCACAATGAAGAAGTCCAAGCTGAACATCACCTTCCATGGCTGTCATCAAGTTTATGGCCAGGCATACCAGGAATCTGGACTCCTACATACCACTGCCCATTAAACTGAACTCAGTTATGCATGTCTGGGACTATCAACTTGTATTTGCATTTGACTGAAACACAGTTCCCAGGAAGACATCCAACATGATGTTAAGATATGAAGAGACACAGGGTCATCCATTACCCTTGCTAACTGGTAATCATTTCACTGTTAAAAATTGTATGTGATTGTTCATTTTAGTTGTTCTGGGTATAATTTTTAGCTGCTGATTCCTGTTATGCCTTTCTCTGCTATAATAAATAGATCTTCAGTACCTAATACTTAAACTCCACAGAGCGTTTACACAGTGTAATACTGCCATTCTCATAGGCTTTTCCTCAAGATAAACAGATTGAACTGTTTATGTCTCTCACCAGCCCTTGAATCATTCTGTGACTCTTTTCTGCAACTCTCCAGTTTTGCAATGTGCAGTATTCCAGTTATTATTCCACTAACAGTATATTCAAAAGTAAAGTCACCTCCCTGTTCCTATTTGCTACACCCTTGTTTATGTATCTGCAGATCAAGTTACCCTTTTAAGTCTCAAGATCAGCCTGGGAGCTGATGTTCAGTGGGTTGTGCCTGGATTTCCTTTCAGAGCCACAGCTTCTAGAATACAATTCTCAAAGTCTGACTTACAGTCCTTACTCTCAGATATGTGACTTTGCAGATAAGTACATCAAAATATACTGTACTTAAGTAAGCCCAGTCTTCCAGATCTCTCTATCCATCCTGTACTTGTCATTATTTGTCTCTTCACCAATCCTTTACTTTTAGATAACTTATAAATAAGTTAAAGAATATCAATATTGGCACTGGTTCCAGCTGAAGCCTTTTCTGACCTCTTCCAGAAATATACCCACTCAGTGATTTCTGAATCACAACTACTAAAATAGATTAAGTTTAGGGGAATAATTCTGCAATGCTGGGATTTATTAAAGATTATTATGCCACAAGTCTCCCAAGATAATGATTTCAGAAGTATCTGACTCGGCCATTTTAATGTTTTTGACCCACAGTAAAGGTTGTTTAACTCTACCTTCCCTCTACCCTCCCTTAGCAAACATTCTGAAAACTGTCTGAAACAGTATTTTATTGTCTTTTCTTGATGCAAGTCCATATTCTTTCCAAAAACAAACCAGAAAAAAATTGAGCTCTTCAGCCTTTTTACATTCTTATCAGCCTTTTTACCATCACCATTTAGTGACAGTTTCCAGTACCATTACTATGCTTTCTTTTCTTCTCAGTATAGTTGAAAAAAATCTGCCTTACTGTTGTCACAGACTACTCCAGTTTTTCTGGCTCCCTTTGTCATTCTCTACTCATTATAAATTCCAATTTATATCAATCATTAATCGTCCCAAACCTTCTGCATTTCCCTTTATAGGTATTTTTTTATTCGAATTTCTACTTTTATTCTGCAAGTGAACTGTGGTAGGCTTTCAGACAAAGGCAGCTATTTACTGACTGCGGGTCATGACTTTTGAAGAAAGTCTTCTCATATAAGACTTTCCACTCATATCTTTTCCTATCTAGACATGCCTCCCCGCCTACATCAGTTTCTAGCAGTGTTCTGTTGGTGTCCCTTATCTCCATATCAAAGTGATCTGAGTCACTAATCTGTAACAAACCCTCAGAGTCGAGTTATGGCTTTTCTGAAATGTAGTTTGAAAGTGCCAAAGAACAGAATTCTCCATCCCCTGTCTCACTTCCTTCCACGGTTTTAATTCTACACTTGCACCTTAGGCTTTCTCTCATACCCTTTCTTTATCCTTGAACAATGGAGCATAGTCTGATCTGATACCAGGGTCACAGTAAAATCAACCTTCCCCCTCCCTTTTCACTTTCTTCATCATATCAATGCCTGAAAAGTGACTAGTATTTCATATCTCCACAACATTAAGTCACCAAGTGAAAATGCTGTAAGCATGCTAGGAATTATTGCTATTTGTTTTGCCATTCCATTATCTACAAGCACGTGTAAAACTGCCACAGCCCTAGTTCCTGAAATACTATGTCCAGGGTTCCAAACTCCATGCAGAAAGGACCATGCTGGCCATGTGCCAGCAGCTGAAAGGCCACATCTAATTGTGCATAAAGTTGAGCAGATTGTCTGCTTAGACTAGAGCAAACAAGCTTATCTTTAATGCAGACATATGGCCAGCAAAACCTACAGATCCCAGCATGCAATGTTCTGGCCAGCTGGCCATTTGGATCAGGATGAAGCATTACATGATCTGATACTGTGGTGACAGAAGATCAGCAATCCCTCCATGTTCATGCTGTTGAGACAAGGTTCTCCTTTCCCATTTTTCTCTAGAATCATTAAAAAAATGCATTCTTTTAAAATAAAAGCTAATTCAAGCAGTCACTTGTCTGTGGGAGCTGAGACACCAAGAAAAAACAGACTCACACGATTATTAAAGGAGGAGCAGCAACATATTCTGAACTCTTAAAGTGCACAGATAACCTGACAGATAGACACACAGACAGAATCTGGAACCTGCAAACACCACACACATCACTGATAAAGATAAGAATGGCAGACAGATTTATTACAAAACTCCAGGTTTTCCAATTCTGCACTAAACTCTGATTTTACCATTGTTGCCTTTAGTCAACCCAGCTTTATCTTCCTTTCTTCCCACCTCTCAGCTGTCATATAAAATGTTCTCTCTGCCTCCAACTTTCCATTCTGAAAGACACCTCTGCTCTCCTATAACGACACACCATATATTTCATGACAGTTACCCCCCTGACAGCCATCACAGATGCTAAGTCTTCAATTAATAGAGAAAACTATTCCAACAGAGTTATTACTTTTAGACAGGTTAAAATCAGCCCTTAATCTCTCAGTTCTGTTCCTTAGGTCTTTTAAGATGCTAGGGGAATTCTAGCCAATGCAGGCTGGGAGCATCACTCCAATGTCACTTACTTCCAGATCAATTCTCATGTATTTGTTGAGAAAAGAGACAATTCTAGCTTCAGTCACAATTCTAGATGCAATAAATCTGAGAATTCCTACTTCTTCTCTGATACTAAGTGTTCAAGAGAGGATCTAACCAGGAAAGGCAACAAAAACTTCAGGTCAAAATGAGGGGATTTGCCAGAACTATGAACAACATGTCACTAAACAGAAAAAACACTGTCTACTTTTTCTGCTCTGTCAGGACCAACATGCACTGTCAGAGCTGAAGGAAAGTAATCTGAGAACTTTAGTTTGAGTGCCTCACAACCAGGAGTAAGTGGCTTTGGCAGAGCCATGCTGATAAAATCAGCAGAAAGCCTGTGTCTGCCCTCTGTTCTTTTTTGCCCCCCACATTTTCACAAGCAACGAGTACTTTTAGGCAACCTGAATGCTTGTTGAAGGAGGGTGGGTTGATCTTTCTTTAATGTCAGAGCTCCTATCTGCATGTGATAGAGTGCAATTAGAGAGGCTGCATACCTTGCTGATCCTGTAACCAATACCTGCTTTACCTCCTTCACCTGACAAGCTCATCCCCAAATTCAGGACAGAACAGACAGAGCTGCAAAGGCACCACGACGAATCTTCTCTTCCATTAAGAAGCACTCAGCTACACTTCAGTTCAGGTAGTCTTTGGGAGGTAACTTTTTTAAGAAGACTGAGATCTACATTAACAGCACCATTCTCCCGGGAGGGGGCAAAGGTTCATGCTTACACAGACATCAGGTTGCCAGGAAGACAATCATGACAGTGATATGGTTGAGCCCACTTTCTAGCTGACACTGGGTAAAATATAGCTACAAGTCTAATTTGATTCAACAAAACCACCATCTTCATGTCTAACACACAGTGTGTCTCCCTAGCACATGGGACGGAGTCAAAAAGAGGGGGGAGCAGGAGGAAGGCAAACAGTAGCAACACCTGAACTACCATACAAAACTGCAGCTAAAATTTTCCTAGGAGGTATCTAGGATCTAATCCCCCTTGCAATACTCCTTTGAGTCAAAAGGGCCACCTCAATGAGCCAGCATATCTTAAAAAGTGCAGTCTCTCCAGACTACACCTCTGGAAAACGACTGCATCAAGAACACTCCCAGTCAGTTACAGAGTGGTTTAGATTTTAGCAGTTTATGTTCTGTACAGTCAAAAATCTTCAGAATTCAGGCAGGAACTCACATTTTCAGGTCTTTTTCTTTTTTTTTTTTT
>VZRZ01005153.1:485232-527312 GCA_013398175.1 Climacteris rufus
TTTTTTTTTTTTTTTTTTTTTTTTTTTTTTTTGCCAAAGGGAAGACTGGGAGGGAGGGGGAGGAGAGGAAGGGAAGGAGAGAGTCTGAAAAGCTATTTACAACACTAGTGATTCACTGTCCTTCCACTCAGTTCCATCTGGCACAGGTCACCTACTATGCTGTCCTACTACTCCAGGATAGGAATGAAACAGCAAACCTAAATTCCAATTGTTTCCCTAGAATCTTTCTAGACAGAGGATGTGAAAACACTTGGTCTAATAAAAAAAAAAAAAAGCAGCAAATCAGCAAAAAGCAGTTACAAACAAATAACAAGCCATTTCCATCTCTTTAGAGAAATATCCTGCCAGAGGGATCCCTGGAAGAGGCTTTAAATACATTTATAGTTGTCCAGCAGAACAACAGAGATGTGAACTGAAAATACAATCAAGTATGCCTGATTTTTTTTCTCCTTTCACGGTGCATAATCCCAACAGATTACAGACTATTCCACACTACAACATTTCCAACAGTTTATCAAAGGAGCATTTGAATTTAGCCTCTCCAAGATACCAGTTTAGTGTTAATGAGAGCCCATTTAGATAAAGAAGAGCAATACTGGGTTGGACAAGAGGTGTGAAATACTTCAAACCACATAAATTCCCTCTATCACTGGTGGAGTTATCTCTCCCAATAGGGACACCAGTTGTCACAGGCTTTACAGAAGTCAGGAGGGAATATGGCACTGAGGCAGATAATTTAACTGCTGGTGTGGTCAGACTTCTTGTGAGGATGTGACAGCCTTGGTACCTTACATCTTACCATTGTAAGCATTCAGAAGGAATTATCTACAATATTTAGTAGAGGATAAAGTTCCTTCACAGAGTCACAGAAGCGTCTCCCAAGCACACCACCTCTACAGTAACGCACACCGGTCCCTTCGGTGTTTCCTAGACTATTCAAGCTGCCTTCTCTATCCTTGCATCTCTTGATTTTGCTACCTTTACCTTGTGGGATATCATGCTCCAGAGAATCTAGAAAGTCAGTGGATGGGTCCAGGTCAGCCTTTTCCAGCAGGGTTTTATTCTTCAGGTTAACAGGCTCAGTGAAATGGAAATAGGAGCTTAACTTTTGTGCCTCCACCAAAGACAGACCTGCAAACAGCCATTGGTGACCATTAATGCAGTGAACTAGGGTAACATTCATGATACTATCGAGTATAACATTGTTTCTCTAATGCCCGCAGCATAGGACAGAATCACAATCTCTCTCCAGCAGACTCCATGGAAGGCTTGTCAGACACAGGTCTCAACACTCCCTGCTGCTGTGCATTGCAGACCATACTGACTGCAGTCTCAGATAACCAACAGGTACCGAGTTGTGACCAACTCACTGTGCCCATTTGGTCGTGCCCTATATCTAAATGGACAATTCACTACATCTGCAATTGCTAAACACTGACATAAAGTACAGTTTATACAGAGAAATGACTCGGGTTTAATGACTCAGAACCATTGGTGACTCTTTTCCCACCTCCCAGTGTTGAATCATGCACCTGAACATTAGTAGCACTGGATTCTCTCCTCCCTGTTCATCTTACCCAAGGGAAAAAAAAAACAAACAACTGAAATCAAAACATCAGCTAGAAAAAGTCATCTTAATTTACAGCCTTTATGATCAAAGTACAGTTGATCCTGATAAAGACAATAAGAATTTACCTTCAAAGTGTCTGTTTTCATGCACGGGCCCAAGAGGAGTCTTCACAAATGCCCCCCGGGGGACGATACCAACTGCTCTGTCTATCTGTTCTATCGTAGCTATGAGGCGGGCCTCCTCCTTGATTACAGGCTTTAAAGAAAAATAGGGAAATTTTAAAGGCAGGACTCTCCTTGTTTTCATTTCTGAAAATAAACTTGAGGTGACACAAGGATTTATCATCTTGGAATCCAATGGCACAAAGAGGACTACAAATCAGACATATCTCTCATAAGATATGACAGAAAATGTGGCTAGGAGCAGACAGTTTAGACTCACCAGAGAGCTAACTATCCATCCCTTCATCATTTCTTTCCTCCTTCTGAAATTAACCTACTTATGACTTGTCTATTCATTTATAAAGAATGGTGCCTGCGGTTACTATTACAGCTTCAGAAACTGCAGTGAGGATCTGTACTGATTGTGCATAATAAAGTATAAGGGATATATACTATTTCTGAGGCCTGTTAAACTCCAGGAATACTGAAGTAAGAGTTCAATCAAGAAGTTGTTGCTACACAATGGCCGTGAAGAATTACAGACGGAGTTACAGAATATTCTGAGTTGGAAGGGATCCACAAGGATCATCAAGTCCAACTCTTAAGTGAACGGCCTGTACAGTAATTGAACCTTAATCCTTGGTCCTATTTGTGCCATGCTTTAGCCAAGGGGAAATTGTGTATCTTTTGCCTGACCACAGGCTGAGGCTGCTTATTACACCATTGAGGAGAAGCCACCTTCTGTTCAGTGTGAAAGGCACAACTGTAATGCAGATAGTTTGAAAGCGTTTTGCTGTATTTACCTCCTTACCACCTTCAATCAATCTTGCAGCAGCTTCTGCGTTTATCTCAGCCAAGCTGTACTCAAAAGAAGGATCCCCCTGAAAGCGGCCCTTCAGCTGCTCAGCCTGCGCAAGCATCTCCTTGGTGGCTGGTGTCAGGAGACTCCAGTCCAAGCAGTTCAAGCTGCCAACGACAAGCACGACGCGGGGCGGAGCCCGTTAAAGGACAAAGCTCGATGCCACCTCGCTAGGCCCCTCAGGGCACCGCGCGGCTCCTTCCAAGAGAGCCGGACAGCACCCCTCGACTCCCGCAGCCCCAGACCGGCCCGGCCGCTCCCCGCTCCCCGGGCCGGCGCGCCCGGCCCCGCACCTGTAGAGGCGGCTGCGGGGCGCGGCGCGGTCGGGCCCCAACCCCTCGGCGATGTAGTAGGCGCCGCGCAGGCCCTGGATGCAGCCCCAGAACCAGACCCGCTCGAAGCGGTAGTCGCGCTGCAGCAGCGGCAGCGAGGCGCCCAGCGCCGCCCGCTTCTCCGGGCTGAGCCCCGCGCCGCCGCCGGCCACCAGCGCCAGCGCCGCGGGCAGCGACTGCGCCTCCATGGCGCTCCGCGTCCCCGTTGCCGGGAGACCGCCGCCCGCCCCGCGTCAGCGCCGGGAGGCCGCGGCATCCCGCGCTTCCGCCGCCGCCGCCGGGGACAAGGCAGGCAGCGCCCGCGGTGCTGTGCTCAGCTAACCCCGCCCGGGACCCGGAGGCACCGACAAGGAGCAACCCACCGGGGTGCAGTTGTGGGTGTCCGCCTGTGCATGTGTTCCTCGGTTTCAAGAGGCCGAAATCCAAAGCCAAGTCCAAAAAGCAGGAGGGCGTGTATTTGCATTGCGTCTTCACTGGGATACCACAAAGGGCTCAGTTTTCCTTATTTCTTAACATCGGTAACAGGAAAAAAACCTCTTGAAGCTCACTGCTTACACTGTCATTCTTACAGATCCAGAGGAGGGCCATGGAATTGATAAGAGGACTGGAGTACCTGCCCTGTGAAGACAGGCTGAGAAAGTCAGGATTCTTCAACTTGGAGAAGGTTTTAGGGAGACCCCATAGCAACCTTCCAGTATCTACAGGGAAGCCAGAGAGGGACTCTTTGTCAGGAACCATAGTGATAGGACAAGGAGTGATGGGTAGAAATTGAAAGACAGGAAATTTAGGCTAGATATTAGGGAAAGGTTTTTACTGTGGGGGTGATGAGACACTGGAACAGGTTGCCCAGGGAGGCTGTGGATGCTCCAACCCTGGCAGCATTCAAAGCCAGGTTGGGTAATGCCATGAGCAGCCTGGTCTAGTGGGAGGTGTCCCTGCCCATGACATGGGGGATTGGGACTAGATGACCTTAAAGGTCCATTCCAATCCCTTAACATTCCATGATTCTGTGATCTTATCTAGTTCATGTACATCTATAAATAAATGGCTTATTTATAAATTACAGCATTTGGATTGCTCTTTGGCAGCTTATTTTGCTGAATCACATACACACAGACATCCAGGAANTGCCATGAGCAGCCTGGTCTAGTGGGAGGTGTCCCTGCCCATGACATGGGGGATTGGGACTAGATGACCTTAAAGGTCCATTCCAATCCCTTAACATTCCATGATTCTGTGATCTTATCTAGTTCATGTACATCTATAAATAAATGGCTTATTTATAAATTACAGCATTTGGATTGCTCTTTGGCAGCTTATTTTGCTGAATCACATACACACAGACATCCAGGAAACAGCTCCTGCCCTAAAAATCTTGCAGTCTGGCTTAACACAAAATACAATAAATAAGTAATGAGATTGTGCAGCTGCTTAGACAAATAGAATTTCTGTTTGACGTCTTCAGGAAGTTTAAGCTTTTATATGTGTGCATTATAAAAATAAATATGTGCATGCACTTACATTTAGATCCATTGTCAAGTCATAAATTCTTTCTTTTTTGTCAGTTTCCTGTTCACTTCTAAAGAAAACACTGATCC
Source organism: Climacteris rufus (assembly GCA_013398175.1). Lineage (NCBI taxonomy): Eukaryota > Metazoa > Chordata > Aves > Passeriformes > Climacteridae > Climacteris > Climacteris rufus. Next base: position 489,753 of record VZRZ01005153.1, read on the forward strand.
TGGGACTGCTGCCTGTAACAGTTGTCACCTGATTTTTTGTCAAGTGAGCTGTTTAATGAGCTGTACAGCACACAATCTGACCCATTAGCTTTACTTACCCTGCACAAAAGGCAACTCAGATTCCTGAAGGTTAACCACCTCTCTTTGACATGAATCAGGCAGAACACGTAGGAATGACCTCAGACTTTTTGTCCACGTTGCCACTAAACTGTGCCTGATTTGCTCAATGGAATAGGAATTTTCAGGCTTTGTGGACTCATTTAATCATTGATTTCTCTAGAACTGTGTGTTAATATTTTATGTTAGGGCTATGATCTGGCCAGTAAACAGCAGAACTGCAAGCCAAACTCATTTCACATGACTCAGAGAGGCAAACCAAGATCATAATGAATTTCTGCCACTGTCAACCACAGCTGGATTCAAACCAGATGCTAATAGCTGAGAGGCTCTTTAGCCTGTTATGGATCTTCTAAGCCACCTAGTCTCTAGTCTTTGCCTGTCCTGACTGATGAGTATCGAAAAGGATGTCTATAGCTTAAGGAAATTCTTCCTGGTTCAGTGAAGTCTGGTGGGTAACTCTGCTCTCCTTTGTCTTGACCCCAATTACTAAGCACTGATAAGGATCGGGAAGTAAGTGGTTGCATTATTTAACAAATGAAAGGTCACAAGCACTGCTATTCAGTAAGGTCAAAGGTTACCATCACTGTTATTAAACAGTTTGAAAGGAGTTTCTCCTATTCCTTGCCATCCCAGACTCAAACAAGGAGCTGCTCAGCAGTAGAAAAGACAAGAGAGAAGAAAGGCACCAGGCATCATTCAGTTGGCACCTGTCTAGGTGACATTTCTGAAACACCTGCCCCAACAAGAACAAGGGAAGGTGCCACAGTAGAGCAGCTCCCATCGGAGGACTGAGCTCTCCTGCCTTTGCACAGAAAATCCCTATACCTGTGTGCCAAAGAGCTTTAGCTCCTCCCAGCTCCACTCTTTAGAGCTGGCATCTTTTTGTGGGGAGAAATCAATCTTGGGCTCCCTTCCACTCATCTCAGGCAAGGTAGTGAAGTTTTCGGAACTGAACATCTTGAAATACATGTAAGTTGCTGCTCTGTGCACAGTGGCTCCTGTATGCTTGCACAGCTTCATAAAACCTTTGAAAACACTTTTAGTGACATAGTAGGAAGTGAGCTCATCTTCCTACACATTTTTAGTATACCTCATCTCCAAAGAAAGAAAAACAGCTATCATTTCATGTCACTTCCATTTCTGTTGGTACAGATTAAGAAGGCTGTCCTCAAAATTCAAAATTGCAGAACAACTGTTGCACTGTCCTGGGCATCCATTGGGCTGATACTGATCACAAGTTATACTCCTATCCATAATCCACTTTTTCATGTGGTAGGGGCAAATCTGCAGTTGCTTCTGATGCAGCAAAAAATAGATAGGGGTCATTCCTCCTGGTGATGAGTTCTCCTGGAGGTGTGTTGAGTATAAAATCTGATTTTCCTCCACATTATCTCAAAAGTTCAGACTGTCTCTGACTTCCTAAACATTGCAGCTTTGAACCATTTTCCTGCATGTAAGTCATTACTGTTAAGGATACTAAAAGATAGTAAAATAAGTGAGGAAAGTACAGGACTTTTTTCAATAAGGAAGGAAAGATAGATGGCTGCTTGTCAGAAGGGGAGGAGACTGTGGATGACAAACAGCTGAATAAACTTCAAGAACTGCAAAGTGAAGCCTTGAGCTATGCTGAGTATAAAGTAAGGAATTAGAGCCAAGTAACGGTTTAACAGCAACAGAAGGGATCAGGAATGTCCCTACCTGATATAGTACAGACACTTTCCTTTGTCTTTGAGATTGTACTAAATAAGGAAAAACTCTGGGAATACCTTGACTGCACACTGCTTAAAAGAAAAGGATGTGGGTCTTTTGGCTTGTCCAGAACCAATGCCCTTTTCTCCATTAGTGACACCTGAGCTAGCTGTATGCAATCATGGGGAGATGCAAAGAGGAAGGGGTAAAAGTGCAGTGCATGCCATGAGCTGGACTCCTCCACTTCTGGAATGCCTGCAGGACTACTCTTGGTAACAACTCATCAAGAAATCAGCCTAGTAGGTCAGGATGGGAACAGCTGTGCTGAGATATAGAAGAAATCTGCAGGATGACTGTGACAAGCCTTCCCTGAAGGTTCTCTTTGGCATAATGCTGGGCAGGCAATAAGCCCCAAAAAAGTGGTTATCCTGCCTACCTCAGGAAAAGGCAGGCACAAGAGCCAAAGGATTTTGTCATTTTGTGACATGAAGTTTTCCATGTCTTTAAGGTTTGTTTCATGTTTTTCATCACTCCCTTACTAGCATCTATCGTCCTGACTGTTCTTGGCACAGGGGGCAGGTAGAGTTTACTGGGGTAAGAAGGACCAATGTGCTGATTACATCATCCTGCCTGGACATCACATGAGTAGCTGTGATACTTCTAGCTGACAGCTGAACACACGTCTGTCTTGGTTGCTTTTCAGGTACCCAGAGGAGTGAGATGCAGCACTGTGACCTTGCAAACACCATGCTGCCAGTCAGACTGCCGACAGCCTGAGGAGGAAGGTGCTGTTGAGGAACCCTGGGAAAGAAAAAACAGCACAGTGAAAAGTTGCTGCGTCACTGTAGTTCTGACTGTGGTTAGGCTTCAGGAGGATTGAATGCACTGGCATAGGTGTTATCCACATTTCAGGCTGCCCTTCATTCTAATGTCTTGGCACTAGGGTTTCATATATTCACAAATAACTAATACAGGGTTTTTTAGACATCCCAGAAGGATAGGCAGTGCATGAAAGATTGCTGAGTTGTTTTGGTGGTTCCCTGGAAGCAACTTGCTGACTATGGTTCCTGGTCTTTACAAGTTCAATTTTAGGGATAACATTCATTCTTATCTCTACAAGCTACAGTTGCTACAGCAAAATGGTAGAAGAACATATCTTATAATGAAGGGACCTGAATGATTTAGGCTTTTCAGAGCCTTGACCAAGACTACATATCACAGAGACGAATGAATCAGCAGCCAACTGTAATCACAGTCTTGGTGTAGCAAGTTTTAATCAACTTGTCCTTGGAAGAGAGCTCAGCAAATCTGAAGCTTTTAGGTGGGTCCAGGCAGAAGCCCTCTAAAGTGCTTTAGCAAAGGACCAACAAAGACCTGGGTGATGCCTGATGCATGTGGCAAAGCTGATGATGGGATGAGTGTTTCTGGCCTACCATCTGAGAGCCCAGAGCAGAAGAAAGGAAGTGGATCCAGGGGAGCTCTGAGATCAGAACAATTGATGGGGCAGATCTCATTAACTAAAGAGAATGCTTCCAGAAAATATCTTTCTTGTAGTAAGCTTGGTTTTTATCTAGGCAGAGCTTATTCCTGTTGGAGACACCTGCACGTCTGTCTTTGCCAGATAGTCAGAGACTACTGGCCTTTTCTCATGTCACTTTCTATAGTGATTGCTATTTTCAACATTTTTTTTTCTCAGTAAAATACTTCCCAGTATGAAATTTCTATTCAAAGGCACCTGCTTAGGTCTATTAACATTTAAAAATGTGCAGGAGCCAAATACCAACTCAGATGGGGTGTGTGGCTTCAGATAACTGTCTGTGCCCTCCAAGCACCAAACATCCAGAGAGGTGTTTGCCATCCCCATCTTTGGGGCACGGACTCTTGTCTGCAAAGCTCAGCCATCTCCTCAGCAAGCCTGTTGCCTTTGTATGGATTCACTCTTCCACCTGCTGCTGAATGACTTTGTTATAAAAACCCAGCTGCATTGTGCTGACACTTTAATGTGGTTTCTATTCCCAGTAATAGAGTGGAGCCAGGTAAATCATATTTAAAAAGGGGAGGAAAAAAGGGTTCTCTGCACAGCATCTGCTGCAGAGTCTGTCCCTCCACATGCAGTGTGTGGCCCTCACCCAGCCATCCTTGCAGCTGCACTAACAAAGGAGGGTTTTCCTCATTTTTACTGCAAGACTGAAAAATATGTTCTGTCTAATTCAGGAGAAAATGTTACTTCTCTGAAATTGCCAGCCTTTCTTTCCTGCCTCTACTCGGTTCTGGGCAGAGATTGAGGAAATCTGAGATGACCCAGGAGAGAGAGTAGCAGAGACCTCTGCCTAAACTGTTTGAGTAGATAATACCCTTTCCAAATGCTGGCACCTGGGAATCATTTAATGACTTGGATGGTGCTTTGGGTAGACTGAATATCTCCTTTCAGAAACAAGGGCTTATTATTATTTATTTATCTGCCTTAAATATTACAAGCAGTTAGAAAGTAACCCTTTCTTGTGTTACATTCCTACCACTGTGCTGAATATCATGAGGTCAAAGGTTGTTCTCATTTACTCTGGTTTAACTGCAAGTGTAAATCTATATTAGGGCAGATACTTTACATCAAATTTTCAAAGAGCAGAATTTGTCCCTGTTCATTTAGTCAAATCTTAAACACACATTGCCCATTCAGAAGGGAATTACATGTGAAAAATTCCAAATATTAAATGGATGTGTACCTCCAACATGGCTATTATTGAAAAGCTAAGAAATCATTTGTAAGTGAGGGGATAGGGTTGTCACTGAAAGAAGTAATAGACCACCCAGTAAAATATATTTTATCTTCTGCATTGGGAAGTTGTTTTAACAACTGAACCTTTATTGACATTTCTTTATTGACAGAGCTCTGGTAGGAGTAAATTTTCCTTCTTGGCTGCATAGAGGCTCCTTTTTGATCTAAAGAGAGAATGTGGTGTGTGGTTTCATGGGTATGCATGAAGACTCTTTTTAATAACCTGATCCAGAGTCCTAATCCTCTGAAATTTATTTCCTACCTCTCTCCTTCTTGTCTTCATTTGTTATCATTGTCTACATCAATCTGATGAACTCTAGAAAATCATAATTTGTAGGCCCGAGCCACATTCTTTGCAGACTCAAGCCTTTCTTGGTTTCCTCTCTTTTCCAGTTCTTTGATCTTTAAACAACTTCTAGCAAAAAAAGGTGAATAAGTAAATGCTGCAACTTTAGAGGTTTTCCTTTACATACTTACAACTGCAAGGGTGGAGGGTCACTCTGGGTTTGTTAGGCACCTTGCAGAATTAATCCTCCTCCCAGTCTCACTTGTGGCCTTTAGTCTACGTGGGAATACAAGTGTTGTCATAGTAATAGGTACCAGCTTGCTTTCCTGCCGTAACTGTGACATTTGCCTTTGCTTCTACCACTATCTCAGAATTTCCTGCAGCACAGTGACCTTGTCCAGCAAGGTCTGGAGGTCATTGTAGATCTGAGCCAAGGAAGTTTCCTTATGACAATAAGAGAAACCACATGTCCAAGCCCCCACTGTGAGTTTGTCAATGAAGCAGCACAGCACCATGCCCATGAAAGATGGTGTGGATCTCTCACAGCCAGTCATTTGGGCTTCATAGCCAGCCATGGGGCAATTTCCTGCTCAAAACAACTTCTGAGGCACAGAGGTGCATCTGAACTGTGAGGCTTGGGGCTGTTTTCCAGCTTCAGGCCCAGATGTGCACAGCAGTTACATGCTGCTTGTTTGTCAGGATGCGGCCTGGGTGTGTAACTGTCTGCCCTCTCTTCCCTCTCCTCCCTACCATGCTTCCAGCTTTCATTGGAACAAAAACTGGGACTGGGGACAGGAGGGTGGGTGGTGTGGTGGACTCCTGGTTTAGACTGCCTCAGAATCTCATACAGTTCACCTCAGACTAATAACAACACATTGCAGAACATTCTACCTGGCCCAGTAGAAACACTGTGAGATGGGCTGTTGCCAACTTCCAAGCACCTAAGACATGCAGACTTGGACTGTAGCACTGCTTTTGAACCAAATTTCCTTTCCCAGAGAACCACCATGAGGCGTCCTCAAGCACTGCTTCCTTTACAGCTACCATTACCAGCAAGGATGAGCTAAGGTGTAATCATTTTGGGAGAGGGCTGTTAGGGCCTGTACTGACTGATCTGCCTAGTTCTAGGACTTCAGTGGGTCTCTGTGTGCAAAAGCTTAATCAATTTCGAAGTAGAAAACAAAGTTTCTTTTTCATTTGACCATGGCTTTATTTTCACCTCTGTTAACCCAGAATCACATCTTGTCAGCTTGAGGCCATTTATCTTAAAACTTATGTGCCACAGCTGTATGAAGTTGGCTGAGGGAAGATGAAAGCTGCAGCCTATTTCTAAACGTCATCTACTTTATATAAAGAGAAATGGAAGCTCAGGTAGGCTGTTAGATGTGTGCATTGCAGAGTGGTTGAAAGAATAATGCTGTGAAAAAAAACTGAAATCAGGAATAAGTTAAAGTATAGGTTAGCAACAGCCAGAGGCCATTGGTTGTAGCCTAGGTCCAACAGAAGTCAGTGTCAAAGCTTTCATAGATTTTCCTGGATCAGGATTTCATCTGGAGAGTGCAAATGAGGAGTCAATGGAGCTGCAGTCACAGAAACAGCAGTAAAGCAGCTGTGGTCAATGTCTCATTTAGAGAAACAAAATTACAAACCTACAATATGAAATTGATGAGGGAGTTAAAGTGGTTTTGAGGTGTCTACCCGTCCTGAAGAGAAGTTGTAAAATAACATAATGGGAGATGATTAGAGCACAACCTGGGCTCTGTCCATTGGGAGTTCCTCTCTCACAAAGAAAACTCACAGCTGTCTCACATTACTGACTAAAGCAGACTCCTAAGGGGAGAGATTCCTCAGAAATTACTTGTTGTGAGAGCACAACAGCATGGTTCAAACTCCCAGAGGACTTCTAATTATAATTATATAACAACACTAAAGTCCATTGAACTGATTGCTTAATCCACAAGTAACCTTGGCTGATGACTAGCTCCCTTGTATGCTGTAGAAATCCTACCTGGTAAATATTCACAGGCTTTGCACCCACCAGAGCAGCCCCTCTGCTCCCTTAGTAGTAAGAAGATCAAGCACTCATTCCTACCCTATAAGAATTGGTTTGGGAGAAGGCAGCATGCAAGAAATCTCTTTTTGTTTAGTTTAAACAACACCTCCTTGAGTGCTCTGAACAACACATGAATAGTAACATTAGTATTTATCTTCCCCTTCACTGTTTTTAAGCTGAAGATTTAATACTAATAGAACCTGAAGGTAGAAAGCGAAGTTTTTGTTTGTTTGTTTAGTACTTTTTAAAGTACCTTTTAAAATAATATTTTATAAGAATTTTTTCTTTGCAAGGTTATGACTAGGAAAGACCTGGAGTAGATGAAAAGATCTCTCTCTCTCTCAGGTGCTGTGTTCAGAAACAGATGTGAATTGTGTTCTATGGGCACCTCGTTGCTGCCTTTTATTGTTACAGTTGTTGAGTCAAAAAAAATTAGTGAATGTAGTGGAGACAGCAGGCCTGTGGGCAGTCTAGGAACAGGCAAGCAGCAAATGGAAATTTCACTGAAATGATTTTGTGCAGCAAAAGCTTGGTACACAGTGCCCTCTTTGTTCCGCAGAGAAGAGTACATCCCTCTGAACCTTGCTGTTGCAAGAAATAAGCAAAATTCTAGCTAAGAAGTGTGTTGAACAGATGCCAGCATTTCAGCTTGGCCTCCTCCTTAATCTTTGTGTGTTTGGAAATCCTGTGCAAGTCAGGGCTCCTCCAGCCCAAAGTGGAGACTGCAACAAATATCTGAGCTTAGATATTTGTGTCCCATAGGGAGATCTAAGAGGGGTGGACACACAAGCCTTTGATGGCAGAAGGGGGCTTTGACCCCCTGTAGGAGCACCAGAACTGTGTCTGCTTCAAATGCTCTTTCTGTTGAAAGGCTCTTGGAGTTTGGAGAAATTGAGGGAGACAAATGCAGAGATCCTGTGAGATCCTTGCTTGTTGCATTCTCTCTGCATCTACTACAGTTCTGCCAGGCTTGTCACAAGCTGGAAGTGTCTCTCTTCTCCTAACTTTGTTAGCAACAAGAGGATAGGTCTTTTCAGAGAGCCCTCCTCACTGAAAGAAACTCAAAGGCAGATGTATCAGGAGCTAAGAGTTTTCACACTCCAGGAAAAGATGAAGTTTCTGGAGTTAGAAACAAGTCTGCATGGGAAGAATGTGAAAGTAGCCCATTGGCCAGTGGTGTGGAGATGTGTGTGATGGACAGACGGCTCTCAGCATCCGGGGATGCGGCAGCTGCTGTGCCTGGCGCACCTGCAGGTGCTGCTGAGGCCTCAGCTGCTCACAGTTCCAGGAACTGGAGGAAGAGGCAGCCAGGAGGAGCAAAGAAAACACAGATTGAATAATCAGGAAAAGAACATAAACTGTGCTGAGTGGCAGCTGGTCTTTAGAAAACAGGCTGTGTAAATACCCCAAGGGCCTTGTGCATCATCCCTGGGAAGCTAGTCCCCAGAGAGGGACTCAGCTGGATCACCACACCACTCCACACTGGAGGTATGTTTACTTCTGCACAGTCTTCAGTGTTTCCTGTGAGAACACTCCCCTGCTCATAACCAGTATCTGCTGACCTTTCAACAAGCAATGTTTCCTTTCTCTGTCTATACACATCTGTCTGTGCCAGGAAAAGCCTCCAAATAAATTATTTACTGCTCATCCTCTTCATGCCACTGAAGGCAAAGGTACAGTCGAGTCCCACTTTTCACAGTGCCGAGGGGAAAGACCAGTGACCAAATAACAGGACTGTTCATTTTGTCTTCAATGCATAGGTGACATACAGTGTAGTTTCTGTATGGAATGGAAGCAGTTTGTTGGGAAAACTTGCCTGGCATATTTTTCAGCATCATAGATACTGACAGCTCTATACTTTGTGCAGTGGTAGGGATGGGTGGGTTTTAGAAGAGGAATGCAGTTTGCCAGCACAGTGTTTCAGTGTTGGCTGTTAATGTTGCTTCTGGCTGTAATTGTGAAAACCATGCTTCAGTGAGTATTTAACAAAAGGTATCACTGGTTTCCCCTTCTAAATTACCCATAGGTCCATTTTGTGTCTGCTACATCCCTTTCTTTTCCTGTTTGTCCTTTTCTGTTTTTCTCTCTTCTCTCTCTGTCCTTCCCATGGTTCTCCAGAAATGTGCCTTGTAATGTTCATTCCCTGCAATTCATTTGTACTCGTGAACTTGCCAGTGCTGCAGGCACACAGCAGTTTTGGCACTGGCTTTGATGTGATCTCCAGTGATCTTGGCAAAAGAACTGACCCCAGCCTGGAGCTGTGGGTTTCCTTATAGGGCTCTGCGGAGGCCTCACAGAGCAGGGGTGACCAAAGGAGAGGCAGCACTGAAATGATTTGCTGTCAAACAGTTTCTTTGTCAAAGCTGAGGTTTGGATCAAAAGAGCGGTGTTGTCGAAGCAGCACTTAGGTGCCCTCTGGCCCTGCTTGTCGCTTAGGCTGTAGCTGTTGTAGCAGTGAGACATTCGGTCCTGCACCATTCACATCCTTGGTCTCCCTTCCACTGTCCCTAGGCTATGGTTTCCACCACCTCTCCATGCTTTCGGTACCTGTCATCACCCCACACCTCGTTCAGCAAAGGAGCTATCTGTCAGAAAACCTTCAGTGACTGATTTATGCTAGGTAATTCATAAACAAAAATCTCTGCCTAGTACAGTCCACACCAATGGCCTGTCAAGTGTACGGCAATGCTATAGACACACTGTGCTTGGTGCCTCCAGGAGACAACACGCCTGCTCTAACAAATTGTCAATTTCATTTGGAAATGAAAACCAGCAAGAGACAGGAGGAAGAAGAGAGGAGATGTGCTGTGTGGCAGAGTTCTGCCCTCTCCACAAAGCACACATGTTACTTAGAGTGCTTATTCCATGCAGGGGAAAGGAGCTGGGGATCAGCTGTTGTCTTTACTCTGTAGGCAAGAAGTGGTTAATAGGAACAAACCAGGGAGTGGAAAAGTAATGTAAAGAATTAACTTGCACATTCAGAAAAGGTGAAAGGAACTAAAAGCATAGTGACTCCTGGAATCTACTTCTGAACTTACTGTTCCACTCCTTAGATAGTTCTCTACCTAAGTTCCACACAGAGTCAGTTAAGGATCTGCATCATCCCTTTGTTCATTGGCTGCTAATGGTACCCACAGACTCTGAATGAGAACCAATAATTATTTGCATTTACTGCAATACTAGGGAACTTGTGCTGTGTATCAGAATCTAATTGTTCTAGGAATACAAACAAACAGAAAACACACAAGCTTGGAAAAAAAAGCAAAGTTGCTTTCAGTCTAAGAAGATTTAAAAAAAAAGAGCTGGAGAGAGAAAGCATTATCAGTTCCTTTTCATGTATGGTAACTAGAGCATTAAGAGATCGAATAACTTGCCCAAAGTCATAGAGAGGGTGGGCCAGGAAGTGAACCCAATCCATCACTAGCCTTTGCTTGCAATCCCATCTCCTCTTTAAATAAGGACTCTGCTCCACCTTTGCAGGGAATGTAGTTGTATAGCTACTAGGCAATAGTCTGAAAGGGAGCACAAAACTCCTGGTTTAGGATGTAGGTTGAATTGTAGTTTTTATAATGGGTGAGAACTATAGGATTTCAGTAAGAACTCATGCTGGCAATGACTGGCTACTCAATTCCATAGATCCATGAGAAGGACTCAGATTATACTCACTTGCACCTGTGACTTGTCTAAATCTGACAACTTACAGGAGCTGCAATAACCACCTAAACACTAAGGGCAGTGTTTTAGGACAGAAAAGCAGGGGAACTAAAGACTTGGAACAAAGATCTGTTTTGAGCTATTTATTTTTAATGAAGACTGTCTTGAATATCCTTTTGAAGAAAACTTGTCTGGAAGTTGCTGAGGGATGGAAAAGAAAGCTTGTTTTTCCAGAAGCTGAAGTGGTTGCAGCCACTTGTTGTGTTGCAGGTGGGCAGTGGGCATGCAGCTGGTGTCTCCTGTGAGCCCATCAATTTGCCACTGTCATCACAGCTGCTGGAGATCCATTCCTGTATCCTGTCCTCTGTAAACAGCAGCTCATAAGCACAAAGCACCAAGCATCTCTGGTCCAACATCAGCTCAGGGAGCCAGAGAGCTGCTTGCTGAAAGCTGCTTTCTGTTTGCTTGCAGGCATGTCAATATTTACTGAGTGAGGCTCCACTTTTGCCCAGCTGGAGCATGACAGCTTTGCCACTCTTGCACTCAGTGGCCCTATCTTCCAGCATTAACATCAGGAGGTGATGAGTGACCAGGCTGCCTGATAAATGAGAAGAGATCTGCAAATAGAGAACAGCAAACACTTCCTGGGGGGCTCAGGGCACCTGCTGAAAAAGATGTTCTTTTTTGCAAGGATCAGGTAGCTTACGATGCTGTATCAGGAGAGACACAGGAAAGGTGCTGTTGGTGGTGTTGGGTGCTGGGGAAGGCCCAGCTGTGAGCAGGGGTACATGGTGAACTGTTAAAGTGTTCTTGTGGGAAGGCACAGTGCCACCTCAGAGCTGTAGCTGTGTCGCTGCGCTTTCAGCAGAGCCCCATGAGTGCAATACTAGGGGGAAAACAACAGTCCAAGAGGGGCATCAACAAGATGGGCCCCCTCTCCTGCTTCTGATGGGAATGGGGAAGGCAGGATGCAGGATACACTTGTGGGGAAGGTGCTGTCACAGGCTGGAAGGAACTGAGCTCTGCTGCACAGTTACAGCTGCAGTTCCTCAGTTATCAAATGTGTTTGAGTGAACCATTACAGGCAAATAAAATTCAAGAGGCCAGTTCCTGATATTTAATGTTCAAGCTTAATTCTCTGGGATTTCGCAGCTATTTGCAGATACTGTAGTGGCAGACACATTACAACTAATGGTTTGAATTTGGCTGGAGCTTACTGGCATGTTCTGCTTTGCATTAGGTGGACAATAGCTCCCAGTGGTGAAGACTGGCAGAAGGGAGGGATTAGCAAACAGTAGAAAGGGCTTAGGGATACCGAGGGAGATTATTATGAAAAAGATAAGCTGTTCAGTTTAGGATTCTTCTTGGTTAGTTTTTTTCACCCTTCTCTGTCAGAACTCTAGGGAAACAAGTTTAAATGACTGAAGACTGGGCCTTTTTGTATGGTCTAAGTGACAGAATAATGTAATAAGTTCTCCAGAATTGGCTGAGACACCTTCAAAAGTCCCTCAGAGATGTCAGTGTGGGTGGCAGCATTTCCCTGAGGATTTAGGAAACAAGAGAGGGTAAGCGAGGAGGATATCAGGACAGGGAGTCCAGACATTACATAGAATCATAGAATCATTTAGTTTGGAAAAGGCCTCTAAGGTCTCCAAGACCAGCTGTTAACCCAACACTGCTAAGTCCACCACTGAATGTGAACAGCAGAGTCCAGAATAAGGGAGGCAGCAATAGATCAAGTATTGAAAGGAAAGCTATGAACAATGAAAGAAAGACAGGAAAAATAAATACAAAAATGGGGAATAATGTAGATTATGCACTAAGGAAGAAATAGGAGTTTTGGCAGCTGAACTGTGTATACAGTCAAGCAGTATCAGTAGCCTTTTCTGGCTTTTCTAAGGCCAAGCTTTTCATCATGGCTGGTTTAACGTGGTGTGGGACTAATGACCCAGAGTTTAGATTTCCTTTCTCATTATGGATTTGACAGTTTGCCTTAGTGGGGCCCAGTATCCCAGTATCATCAAGAAGATTCATTTAAATTATCATGGGGCTTCATTTAGATTAATTTTTACAAAAAGGGTATGAAACAATCTGCCACAGCAGAAAAGGGTACCCAGCAGGGCCATAATCAGTACTGTCATTTAAGGAGCAGTGCAAGGGTGCAAGGATCCCAGCCCTGCTCCCCTGACCTAGCAGAGACTGGGGCAGACAGCAGCTGCACCAGGCTGCCTCCCAGAAGCAGGGTGGACAAGATCAGCCAACATCTGTTCCTCCTTTAGTCTCTTGTTCCTTTATGTTTTGGTGTAGTGCTTTTGTGCATAATGAGTTGCATGCTCTGGCACAGCCCCAGCCACTGTCCTGGATGGTGGTTCCCCAGGCAGGCAGTGCTGCTGGAACTCCGGGGCTGGGATGTGTTAGGAGGCGGTGCAGGCTACAGACTCCAGTGTGTTTCTGATGGCCCAGCTCTTCCTGCCCTGCTGGACTTGGTAGGATTCCCAGGGCTCAGCAGACCCCATCGAGAAGAGGCTGAACCATGAACATTGGTTCCCCTTCCTGTCACTGCTTCCAGTTTTGATTACAAGGGGTGCAAGTCAGGACACCCTCCAGGACTTCCTTTTATCCCCACCCTGTTACACAGTGTCTACAAGGAGAGTGTCTGCACCTGCAAGGTCCACTTGCCTGGAGCCACCAATGCCTATAACCTCATGCGGATGTCAGTGGGCATACTCAGTTGCTTCAGCAGAAATGGAAAGGGGAATAATGCACTAACAGTCTTCCACAAAAGCCTTGTGCTTTCTCAGCTTCCACCATTGCTTCAGGAAGTTTACTGGGACCTTGGTAAGGGAACTAAAGATGGTTTCTTGATGGGAAAAGTGGTCACAGATACTCTGTGGCATATTTCTCCATTTAACCCCCTGCTGAAAGAGCTTGCAAAGCAGCATCCAGGGCAGCAGCCTGGAGGGTGAAGGCTCCTTGTGAAACAAAGTGTTTAGACAGATTTTAGGAGGGGAAGTGTTTTTCTTTCCAAGCAATGTATGAAATTGCAGATAGCTTCCTTCTGCCTTGGTGTTTGATGATGTGCCTGCAACTCCCCTAGGTCAAGAAACACATGAGGATAATATTAATTGCCTTCCACCTTTTGAAACAAGAGGGCTGGGGTCATCCAGCAAATCACCAGCAAGAGAAACATTCACAGCACTGAACTTAGCTGAAGTAGTGAGGCACCAGCTTCTTTATGGCAGCACACTGCAGTCAGGAGCAGTAATGATGGCAGTATTGCACATGGAAGAGCAGTTCAGATGGAAAAGGGATGTCAGGAATACACAATGGGACAGATATTAGAGGGTAGTGAACCTAGAGCAGCTCCAAAGAATTGTGAAATGACCCTTCTCCATGTCCAGCTCTAAGACAAAGCTGGCTGGATCTATATTCCCAAAGCTCAGAGCAAGGGAGGATGAATAAAGCATGAGGCTCTAAGCAGAGGTTGCTTCTGGCTTTGAGATTTTCCAAACCAACATCACTCCAGCCAGCATGTCTCTGCTTGGGTGGATGTGTTGTCCTCTTGAAGTCAGAAGGGGAAAGGGAGCAAGAAAAGACCTGGAAAGCAGAGCTGCTGCCCTGCTGTGCTGGTTTTGACTGGGATAGAGTTAAGTTTCCTCATAGTAACTGTTAAGGGGCTGTGTTTTGGATTTGGGATGGAAATGGTGTTGATAACACCAGGATGTTTTCTTCATTGCTGAGCAGTTCTTGCACAGCATCAAGGTCCTTTCTGCTCCTCGCCCCACCCCACCAGCAAGGGGGCTGGGGTGCACAGGGATTTGGAAGGGGACACAGGCAAGACAGATGACCCCAGCTGACCAAAGGGACATTGCACACCATACAATGTCATGCACAGTACATAAAGCTTTGGGGGAAGAAGGAGGAAGGGGGGACATTTCGAGTTGCTGTGTTTTGTCTTCCCAAGGCACCATGACACATGATGGAGCCCTGCTTTCCTGGGGATGGCTAAGAACCTGCCTGCCCATGGGAATCAGGGAATTAATTTCTTGTTTTGCTTTGTTTGTGGGTGTGGCTTTTGCCTTCCCTATTAAACTGTCTTTATCTCAGCCCACAAGTTTTCTCACTCATGAGAAGTTAAACCATGGCACCTGCTCACACATCCAAGAAGCAGGAGTTAGCAATGTCTGTGACCTGTTGGTGATGCACCAGCAGATATTTGGACAATTTTGCCTGTCCCCATCTCTGTGCTGGGGGGAGGATGCTGGACTTCCTCACACCTCCTCCCTCGGGGCCTGCACAGCAGGGTGGGTTGTGATGGCTGGAGAGCACATAGAGCTGTGCAAGCTATTGCTGTTCCACAGGTGGCTGTTCAAGGGCTCAACCCTTTGTTTTTTTTCACGCTCATGACAACTTTATTTTCCAGAAGCCAGTCAAAACAGGATATGATGACATCAAGTGAACTTCTCTGATTGCTTCTCCCAGGAAAACAGCCTATGGGCAAGGACCCTGCAAAGCCAGGGAGGAACTGCCAGGAAAAACAAAACAGTCTCTTAGCAGTGACTTCTCCTCCAGCTAAGAGAACCTCTGCCATGTCTTCTGTAACAGAACAGCTTGTATCTCCCTCTTTATGTCACTGCACAGATCAGGTACTTGGATGTCAGACACCCTTTGTATGTTGCTTTGCAACAGTAGAACATAAGGATAGGAGAAACAAACACAGAGCAATGTGCACTTCAGTACTGGTTGTTCCTTTGCCCCTCTCATCCTCCACTGAGAGATAGCTTGGGAACCTGCAGAGGATGCTGAGAGAGAACAGATGAGGCTTTAATTTACCGGAAAGGCCATAGCTTAGTGCCCTCTATTGGAAAATCACTGTGCCTTTTTTTCCCTAATAATTTCTTCTAACCTTGCAGGATAGGGACATGTCATATAGGCTTACTCGCTCTGGGTTCTGGCTCCTGTGCTGTGGAGGCATGAAAGCCTTTTGGGCACAGAGCTGCCCATACCAATTACCTGAAAGACAAAGAGAAATTTGTCCTCTTTCCTGGGAATCAGTGGTTCTCAGAACAGAACACTCACTTGGTTTGCTTTTTCTTAAACAGAGATATAGGCTCGAATCAGTATCAGAGTCAAAACAAAAGCTGTTTCTTCTTAGATTATTAATCTTTAACAGAAAGCTGAAAACAGTGAACTGTGGGGATAATGCTGTACTGGAGATGGTGCACTAGTGCCTCCGGGATCTGAGATATAGGCTGATGTATTTGAGCATTGACTTCTCAATCTCAGGGAAAAAAATATTGCTACTGACTGTAGGAGAGGCATCTGGTTAGATGTGTTTGCAAATAAAATCTCTGAGAGGAGACAATAGATTTCCCCCCTTTTTTCCTTCTTTTTAAGATCTGCCATCATTGGTACAGTTTAGGTTCATAATGGTAGTTAGAAGAATTAGGATTTCCTTTCTTAAATGTGGGATCTAAGAAATGAAAGAGGAATTACTGTCTTTTATTGCTTTCTGTTTGAAGTCAATTTAGTTACTTAAGCTTGGTTTGCTTCCCAAATTTTCAGGCTCTGTCACACACAGGGCATGCCTACCCCAGCATCAGTGTTTAATTGCAGCATAGCAACTGCATATAAACTTTAACAGGGATGAAGTAACAGCAAGACAGACATCCAGGGAGGCCAGTCAAGTCCAGTAAGGGGCTTGAACAAACTTGTTAGATCACACTGCTGCAGCTCCACCAGTGTTGACATCCTGACTACTTGAAGCTAGATGAGTCTGCCAGTGAACCATTCCCTTCTCCAATTGCATTTTGAAAAGGAATATCTTGTTGATCTCTCTGCAAAGCCCTGGTGTAATGTGCCACTGTGAGTATTGGACAGTTTTTCCAGGGCTCTCAGGTGGCCCCAGATCACCCTGAAGCTTTTATAGCTATACAATTTTTGAGATAATGAAACCCAAATCAATGCAGGGAGCTCTGCGCTCTGACTCTCTTGCTGACACATTCCAAGGGCTGGTGTGATACCATCAGTCGCTAAATGATGGATGAACAGAAAGGGAAGAAAGGGGAGCATGATATGAATTTGGATGCCAGGTAGATGATTGACAGCTGGCAGAGGGAAAAGCAGGAAAGAGATGGCTCTCAGCTATACCAGTGTCCCTCAGACCTCATCAGCAGGGGACATGCTGAGGTGAAAGGAACAGGAGAGCTGAGTTGGTGAGTGTTAGTAACTCCAAGACATGCACAAAAACACCTGCTCAGTGCCACAAGGGAGCTGGGTATGGCAGGCATGCAGACTGGGCTTACACAAGCAGACAGGAGATGCCACCCCTGTCCTGTCCTGCTTTGTAGCTTGATTGAGCACTGCTAACATGGGTAGGCAGGCAGCTCCTGCCAAATGGCAGACCGTGCCCCTGCCTTGGCACCATCTGCTTGTGTAGTGCTTACAGGGGCACTCAGAGCCCCCCATGAACAGTGTAAGCTTTTCCCTTCCTGAGCAGAGGACGGACCCTAAGCTATCCTTGAGTGCCACAGGTTTAGCTCTGCAGCTTTGCTCCACCTTCAGCACTGGCACAGTGTGATCCTGCCAACTGTGTGCTTTCCCAGTTTGCTAAATCTGCTCTTTGAAGAGGCTCAGGCAGCACCAGGGTCTGCAGTGCCACAGGTCTGCCAGTTTGCCCTGTCCTATCCTCCTCAGACCCTTTCTGGAAGACTCCTTGCTCCTTTCTCTCACCTTGCCAGGCAGTTGGGGAGAGCTGCCTGCCCCTGAGGAGGGACCAGGCTGGACCACTCCCATCATGGCCATCCTGTGGGCTGTAAGAAGTGGGCAGTTGTATCCACACTGCCTGATGCACAGTTCTCAGTCCCTTTGGGCCACTGCAGCACAGCCCTCCCAGCCCATGGTTCACTACTGCTTCATCAGCACAGCAAACATCTCATCATCCACTGCCGTGAGGCTCTGCCAGAGTTCTGCTGCAGTAAACAAAGCCATGCAGTGAGGAAGCCAAACCTGGACTGCAGGGCAGGAAGAACTTCTGTGTCCCCTCTCCACACCTGTCTGCACATGTTGGTGGCCGTTCCCATCAATGCTATAAATTCAGTACTCCCTTCCACATATCTTGTTCCAGGCACCAGCTCAGTGTTTGCACGGAACAGGATGTCTCAATTCCCCTCTGTACCTGAAAAAAAAATTCTCCAGAACTAGAGCAGATGGTGATGTGTCCCATGGGCTGCCTCCAACCAAGGGCTCAAACACCTGCTTCCTTGGAAAGGCACAGAAAAGTGGAAAAGTAGCCCTGGTATGAAACCATTGTTGCTCTAGAACCGCCCTGTGCAAATATGTCATAGGCTGGCTTTACCCACTACCCACCTCCTGACTGACAAGTATGCTATGAGCTGCTCTTCTTGACCAAGAATTTCTATTCCTGACCCATACTATGCTTATCCTGATGGACCCTTGATCTTTCATTAGAGAAGCAGAATATGAATACCTCCCATTGACAGAGCAGTATCTCACATGAAGGAAAAATACAACAGGAAAACATGACACATTTCCCTTGCTTCATTTCCACCAATTACTCATAGTTTTATCTTCCTTTATTATGCTGAATAATTTCTCATCTCTCTCCAAATACTTGGAGGCCAGGTTTCTGCTCCTAATCAAACGTCCCTTAGGCAAACTAGGTTTTGCTTTTGCAATGCTTTTCTGCCTAGTACCTTCAGTCTCCTAATCATCTTTGTTACTGTTCTTTGACCTTCTTCTCATTTGTCATGATTTTTCTAGTAATGCAGTTCCTCGAAATGAGCACAATATTCCATTGAGTGCAATATTCCAGATGTAGGAGCTCTGAGTGTCCCATTGCATGTGTGATGTTGCCCTCAGGTGGTTACTCCAGAGAGAAGATGCAGCTTTAAAGAAACCCTCTGCTATTTCAGGACAGAGATTTGTAACAGCACGGGAGCTGTTGGAAGGATAACTCTGTGCTCTGAACTGATGCCTTTGTGATGGAAACTAGGAATACAGTGGCTTTTTCTGGCTCTTCATCCTCAGATCCAGCTTTCTGCATCTTAAGTGATTTTCCCCCTTGTGGATGTTGCTGTGCTTTAAAAGCAGAAAGAAGAAACTCTACTTTAGTAAGCTACGCAAAGATGAATGGGAATCCTAAAATGAAGCACAAGAACTGAGAGGCTTTCACCATTGCCAACTTTATTAATACTAATTTTATTACTACAGCTACTTGTCTTGCTCACACTTCTCAGGAACTCTTTGTGTCTCAAAATTCTATGCATCAGAAGATCAGATTTCCTTTTTTTTATTATACCAGCTGTTGGGTAATTCCTGGATTATAATTCATATAAAGCCAGGGAAGGTGCCAGCAGATGACAAGAGACTTTCCTAAAGGTCAAATTAAAAATTCATCATGCTGTCTCTCCCCTGACTCAGCTCTTCACAAAGCTAAACCATACTGCTCACTCATTCCCTTCTCCTGCCACAACCTTCACTGTCTCATTGATTCTGGTCATATTTTTTTTCCAGCCTTTTCTATTCCTCCCTATTCCTTTGTTATGGAAGTGATCACGTGTTGCGGTGCCTCTGGGTGTGGCTTGCGACCGGGCCCGGCCCCGCCGTGCCAGGGCTGGGGGGTCCGGTCCCTTCCCCCCCCCACGCGGTAGCTGGGGTGGCGCAGCCCCGGCTCATCAGGGGCTGTCCCTGCCCAGGGAACAGCTCACTGGTTCCCATGCCGGGTGCGGACAGCCGACTGACTGGCCGGCACCCCTGTCAATTGTGGTCCTCCGCAGTGATTGGCTCTCCCGACTGCCCTCCCCTCGCCTCCGTCTGATAACACGCCCTGACCTCCATTTTGATTTGTTTTTACTGCATCATGCTGTAGTAATAAAATGCTGCTGGCAATAAGCGGAAAAGAACCCTTTCTCGTCTCTTTGCTTCCCTGCATAAATTAAACCACTGTGTGTGAACTAAGCCTAGATTCTGCGGGAGTTCTGATGCCCGGCTTGCCTCCAGATCGGAGTCTAGATGAGGCCAACATCGCTTCATTTAGGAAAACGAGACCGATGCAAAAGGCTCCGAGTTACTCACACTTTCTACCCGCGGCAATCATGCCTATCAGTGATTTCAAGGTAGAGATACACAGCTGATTTGTTTAGAGATTATTGTGGTTGTATATGCGTTCCTGACCTATTTAAGAGATGAGAATTTATTCTGGTTTTATTCTGCTCTGACTGAGCATCCTCTCTCCACATTGCACTGTTGTCCACAGAGGTGCCCAGAGCTTTTCCCGCAGATCAGCTCTAATGCTGATTTTTTTCATCTAAATATTAGGTAACTGAAATACGTTTTCCCAGCTTCCCTTAACTTATACTGGCACACGAAGAGTTCTGTCTGCCATCACTTTGTTCCACTTATCTAACTGTTGATTCATTCCCACTGAATGCAAATGTTACACTGCATGCAAATGCCAAAACTCTCACTTGGTTTAAAAGGAGTGGCATTTACTAGGGCCTATGGCAGTTTTTACCAATCGTTCTTATCTTACATAGCTTTGACCACCTCACTGGGTGCTTCATCCTCTGGATATGGCACAAAAGTAAGATCTAATCTCCCTCATGGAACTGAAGATTTTGCCATTGAAACCTGAGGAATCGGATCATTCTTGGCTACTGTGTCTCAGCTCTGATCATGGGAGTTGCCTTGCAAATCCCGTCAAAGCCACAGTGCTCAGAAATGGATGCTTGCTCCTATATTTTCCTTCACAACCTCACTTTAGTTCTTTGCTTCCCACAGAACCAATGTTTGTACAATCACTTGGTGTGTCTATAGGTGTGTCCTCCCAGTAAAGTCTTGATCTGTTTGCCAGTTTCAACAACTTCAGCAAGCAGAGATTTCAAAAAGAGTTCTGAAAGGTGTTTCTACATGTTTCATGAAAACTGATTGTTTTGGGAAGTGCAGGGGGAATTTTATAAACACACCTAGAGAGAACAAAGTCTCAGAACAACTCTATTTGAAAGGTTTTGTGTTTATACTTGCAAAATACAAAGCCTTTGTGTTTGCAAATAGTAGCTGCATTTTGTGAATACATGTAGAAAATGAGGCTTCATTAGTTCCGCTGCTTGTGGAACTGATTATTAATCTTTGGCAAGAATTCATCCTTCAAGCTGTTGTTGCCAATTTTCTTAAGAGCCACTTGCAAAGGGATTTATCCTTGTACCTTTTGGGAAGGGCCAGTCAGTTATGTGTGCTGGGATTTGGCTTAGATAAATCTTTGCAAGAATGCTAAAAAGATGCAGGAAAAAAATATACTTACAGACTTCTTGATAGGGTCTTGTTTACCATATTCAGACAGATATCTTACAAAAAAATACCTACTTATTTTCTCAGTTGTATTTATGGGTCCTCATGTAGGACTCAGGTCCATAGTGCTATTTTCTTTAGGTGAGATATCTGCAGTGCTGTTATTACATGATACTCAAACACGCTTGGTTTTCCAGACTAGCTGTTTTTCATGAAAAAGGAAAATCACATCCTTATGTTAGAAGTTCAGCTGATTCAGTCTTCATTTTCTTAATGCCTCTGGACCTGAAGAGTTTCTTCATATTACTGTTGTTGTTGTTATACAATGTAGGCATAACAACTAATAATGGACAGCAGGACAACCATAGAGACAATAAATAATTACTCAGAAAGGAGGCCACAGAAGTGTTTCCAAATAGCTAGTGCAGTTCCCAAAAGGGGAGGAAATAATGCATAGAATCAGAGCAGAAAAGTCTCCAAAATTTCCACTGAATTGAACACATCATGAGACCAACTTCTCAAAGCACACATCTTCTCTTGTGCATTTCCTCGGGCCTGAGAAGGGGAGTTCACTTTCCAGCAGCCCCTTGACTGCCTCCTGAACCAATTGTGGTAGCCCTGCGGGTGCCTAATGCTCAGCTCATGTCTCTGCAAAGCCGTGCTTAAATCTGGGCTTCTCCTTTCCCTTCTGAAGCCCCCCTTTGCAAGGGCTAGTTTCAGGGAGTTGCCTATGCAAGAGCTATGGCAGAACAATGGGACAGAGACAACCTGCTTCTCTCCTGCAGTGCACCTATCCCTCACATCCCAAAATCCCACTGATGCTCACCAAAACCAAGACCGGGAGTTTTCCAAGATAAGGATGGAGAAAAGGGACTTGGGATCTGGCCTGTGTTAATAGTTACTATTAAAGGATCCTCAACAGTGGTAATTCCTTTGGAGAAGGATGGAAACAATTACCTGCCACTTCCTTTTGCCTCAGCCAAATATGATAAATGGTTTTTTGGTTTTTATTTTGTAAATTATGTAAATTATTGAGTATAAACCCAGTAAACATACTGGGTTTACATAACATGATTTATCAGCAACCCTTTGTTGAAGATAGGGCCTTTGTTTCTGCCGCCAATACTTCTGTCAGTACAATAATGGAAAGTCACCCAGGATATTCTTTTCCATAAGACATTTATATCTATATTGTGCCACAGATCTCAAGACTAATCCTTCCCTCAAGTGCATTTGACCAGTTGCATCCTTTTTTTGAATGATTCTTGCTTTCTTTGCAAGGTAGTAATTTTACATTGGAGCAATGGTTGCAGAAGATACATAATGCACTTCTAAGACTGTAAGACAATAACAGTGGCAAAACTGACTGAGTTTAAAGTTGTTTTTCTACTGGTTGTATGGAGTTTCTTTCTGTACAAGAAATTCCTCATGTCCAGGCTGCTGTGAACCTGGGTTAGATGATACAAGCCCACAAGCCTCCACCACAATTACTTCCCAAAATGCCAGCAAAGTGTCCAAGCCCAAGGGGGCTCTGCCCCACCTTACACTCCAGGATTAACACTCCTTGTGTGCAGCACAGCAGGACCTGTGTCCCAAAGCACAGAAAGGACCTGTACACTCAGCTTTCAGTGCATGGCCAGGTGCACATGCAGGGACCATCACGTTTTGTGCATCCAGGCTCTGAGCCCAAGCTTCCAGTGCCTGTTGCCTGCCTCCCATCACCAGTATCCCTGAGATTATCCCTGGGGTATCACTGACCTAAATACACTGGTTTGGACTTGAAAGTTGCCTTTGTGTTTAATGATGCCACGTCTCTAAATCCAGCACACGTAACAAACTGCCTGTTTCTAAACAGCTGTTGTGTAACTCAGCTCCCCACCCCCGGGGATGTTGCCTGCCATTCATTTACTGGGCTCGGTTTCACTGGGAAGTGCCTGGGGGAACCTCTTAGCTCCCTAATTAGCAACAGAAGGGGCCAGTCCTGGAGGTAGCAGAGAAAAATTTGTGAGGTCTCGTGACAATAAGGGAGGCAGCGAAGGGGCCATTTCCAGCTGGGAAAACATTAACTTTTATTCAATTTACAGGGCAGAACAGAGGACTGAAGAGAAGCTGTTGAAGGGAAGGTACTTGTAGAAATTATGAGGCTTTCTAGGCGAGAAAAGAGCATTTGTGAAGGGGGAGGAGGGAATGAGAGAGATTATCCAAGTTGTCCATTGCTCCTGTAGTCTGAGTTTTAAATAAAACACCGCGGAGCAACACAGAGGCCTTGTGGACTGGCTGCCGGTGGAGACATGAGCAAGGCATTGCTGTGATCTGCTCTTAGATGTTTGAGCTGGCTCTTGTTAATAAGATTCAGGAATTAACAGCTTGGAAGTGCTTAGGAGCTCAGTGTTTCCTCTGAGGATGTGATTGCTGAGGCTGAGGACAGAGCCTGCCATTCAGCACTGGAGTAGACTTTGGTGCAAAACAAGTCTCCTGCCAACCAGCTGAATGTCCTGTGACCTTACAAGGAAGGGGAAAATTTTCTCATCCATTGATGGTATGGTGATATGCTTGGGGCTATTCCTTAATCCCCAGGACACAGCAACATGTGGTAAGATCTCTGATTTTTCTCATGCAATTCCATTTCTAGCAGGGCTTTTTTGATACAGTACCAATTGAGAAGAGTTCTGGGAGCATGGACAGTCCCATCTTGGACCCAGTGGACCAGCAAAATCAGTGGGCCGTGTGGACCATTCCCCTTCAGAAGTCATGCAGGGAAATACGTCATTCAATATCTCTGGACTGTGGGAGCAAATATCCAGTGAAGCAAAGGAAAGCCTTGTTAGCCTTAAGGGCCTCCCTTAAAAGGAAAGACAGAAGGTGTAGTTCAAAGACAAAGTGAAATCACAAGGCAAACAGGGTTGCAGGAGCCTGGAGAAGCAGAGGGGAGAGCTTAATTTTTCAGCTATTGCCCTGCCCTGTCCTGCAGCATCACTGGCCAGCAGCTCACTGGTAGTGGTCATTCACCAGGTAAAAAGGAGAGCTGGTCCCTGCTATATGTCAGGAGAGCATATTCATAAAGATTCCTTGTTACTGAGCACCATTTGCTCCTGATTATACTCTTAAGTCAGTGAACCTGATTTTGTGCATAACAAAAAAGAAAATTATGCAGCAAAGCCTTCATGCTGTAAGATGAAGGGCAGCATATTACGGCCAGGGCCATAACACCCAGCGAGGACATTGCAATGACTCTAAAGGTCAGAATAATAATTTCTGAGTTGCAACAGCACCTCAGGTTATAAAAGAGCTGTGCTTCAAGCTTTTGTGGTCCACTCTTAGCCATGCTCATGACCTTATTTCATAACCAGAAATCACCAGCTTTCCTTCTCATGTCTCAGGTTTTGGTATTAATAGTATTTATGAGGCTTGGAGTAGGATTATATGCAATTGGCAATGAGAAAAGGGAAAATAAAACAAAAAATAAAAACAAAACAACAAAAACAACAACCAAAAAACCCAAACACCCCTCCCCCAAACAAAACACAAACACAGAAAACAACCAAACTAAACACCTGAATAGAAAAAAAAAGTGGAATTATGCATACTGTGAGCTCCTCTCTCCCACTAGTGAGCATGCAGCATTTTGCAGAACTCCTGCTTGGCCTTTGAGTGCTTTTTCCAGCAGCAGTGAATGGGCCTGGGAGAGTTGGCAGGCTGTGTTGTGTTTGGCTCCTCCTGCTCATATCCAGCTGCTAAACCAGCTGAAAAAATACCTTATGCAGTTCCATGTGCACATTTCTTGTCATTGCTGCAGGGGTGATCCTGCAGATCAGTGACAAGAGCAAGATAAAAACATTGGAAACTAGCTCTCTGTTAGTGTGTGATTTGTGCAATGGAAACATATGAAATCCCTTAATAAAACTATGCCAGTTGGAAAGAGACTACAGGATGGCAATGATTGGAAGTTTAGATGGACATGCAATAGTGAGACACAGTATATCAAATATTATTCTCTCTCCTGTTTGTTTTGTTGTTCATGTTTTTCTTGGGGTCTTTTTTTCTCATGCCAGAAGAGCAGCTACACCAGCAAAATCAGAGCATTGGGACAGAGGCAGAAAACTTTCCAATAGTGCTCCAAGGAGGCTTTTAAAACCGCATTTGCTGAAACATATTTCACTGAGGGATCCTGTTCCGGTGCAGGGAGATGCTCTGAACACTTTTGTGCAGGTCCTTTCCTGTGGGATTCCCCTTTCCGTTTATGGCACATGCATCAAAATCCAGTGGGAGGCAGCCTTGTTGACTCCAGCAAGTGGTTTCTGTCTGGATTTGTGCATTTTGGCCACTAGAGGTTGTAAGAGAGAGGGGGGGAAAATATTGTTTTCCACCAGACAATCTGCTGCAGCATCCCAGAGTGGGATTTCCTCTGGGACCCTTTGTCCACCAGAGCTCACACAAAACTGCACATTCCTTGAATGTAAGTGGACATGATCCTGACATCTCAGCTATTTCAGATTTATCAGAGATGGCTTGTTGCTTTTAGCCACAGGGCATTAATGGCCTTAATGTTATCCCTTATATCTTAAGTAAAATCTCTTCTGATTCTCAAAATCTTTTAGACAGAGAGCAGCAATTTGTGTCTTTTCTCTGCAGTCTTAACTAGCTCCGTTGGCTCCTTTCACACATTCCTTGTATAGACAATTTCACTCTCGGATATTTAAGCCAGACCTTCTTCCACCAGCCTTTATGTTTTTTCCTAGTGCCAAGTAAGAATTAGAATTCTCCTGCAGTCTCTTTTGTCTCCTAGAAACATCCCAGCCTATTGTACCTAGACTGGGCACCTTATAGGGTCCTCAGCTACCTTCCACATGGGCTGTAATTATTTCCTCTAGCTGCTAATAATTCTCTAGTCTTCTAGCTATAGTACCTCTGCAGTCAGGGATACCATCTTCCAAGAGACCTCAAGAGAGCTGAAATTTGTATGGGAAATACAATGTTAAAGCTAAGTAATCCATAGATTAGACATAAACAAAAATAGCTGTGGTGTAGCAATAAATTGAACTTCAAACAGATGAAGGCTTCACAAGTTTTTCTTCCTGATGGCTCTTTTTAATGGCACAGTGTCTGCATAGGAACTCACAGATCTAATCATCACGGAGCTCACTGGTGATGGGACTTCACTTGAAGCATTGCACATGGAAAGGAGTAATTTCCTCTGCCGCTAAAATGTAGCTATTCCTGGACTGAAGCACAGTAGAGACAGTGCAACAATTGCATTTCCCTGGCTACAATTTATCTCAGAATTTTGGTGACAGAATAATCAGCACAATATTTCAAACCTTCAAAAAACACTTCACAATCTTAAACCACTTCTTTCCCCCAATATTTTTTAATGTCAGTATTTTCAACTTTATCATCATGTGATTGAAAGTGAATAATGTCTTCAGTCCTAATTCTTTGTCATGTGTAACAACCAGTAGACTGAGCTTATTTACCACGACTGGAAGAACCAAAAAGTCTCGATTCTAGCATTTTATGGATGCTAAATAGTAGCAAGCCACGCTGATGATACCTTACAGTGCACATCTTTATGTACAGCAGTGGCCTTGATTGTGTAATTTTGTCAGTCCCTGAGTTTAAGAGATGATCCGTTGTGTCACAGATCTCAGGGTCCCTGAGACAACTAAAGAAAGAATTACTACATTCACATACCTTAAAATGTCCTTATTGACACACTCGAAATAAACCCCAAATCTGTAAGAAATACTTTTTTTTCCCCTACCATCTTTAAACTCTAGTTTTAGTTACTATTAAAGCCAGAGCACAGGTACCAGTCTGGAAAGGCAACTTTTGACTGCAGCAGCAACTGGTCAGGAGTGAGGGCTAAAACAAGCCTTGTCTGAGAGGTGAGTAATGAAGCCTCCATTCCAGGCACACCTGTGCTGGCCATGGGCAAGTTTAGGCTTGGGCTTAGGCTGAGGTTTAGGCTTAGCAAGGGTCTGGCAGCTGAAGAGAAATGGCTGGAACTGGGAAGAACAGCACCCATGGCCTTCCAATGCACTGCACCATAAACACCCACTGCTTCAAGGTTTACAGCCAAAAAGGGCTGTAGTGGCTTGGCCTTGGCTGGGTGCCAGGTATTCAGATTCTGAATGTGAGGTGGGGAAAACTTATCTGTACATAATTTCTTCTCAAAGAAATAGTAGCTTGTCTCTTCACTGTACCAGAACTTCTGTAACCTCTCAGCTGCTGCATATAGCTTTAAGTAGAAACCTAATATCCTTCCTCTAGCACTGCCTCTTCTTACAGCCCAAAATACTGAATTTTGCCTTTTGTGCTACTCAAAGCTCAGTCCAGTCTGTCACATATCAGAAAGGTAGATGTGTCAGGAAATTGTATGAGGATTTTTGAAAACCTCTTTGTTATAACCCTTGGGAACTTGGTGCAGTGGATCCTCTCTCCTCATCCACAGCATCTGATACCTGTTCCCTTGTAATCACTCATGACCTTATGACTTTGCTAAAAAATTGCTTTAAGGAGAAGGGAGAGGAAAGAAATATGAGGGTTTTCTCTTCTGAGGTTCTGTGGCTTCATCCTTTTGGTAAGGAGGCTGCAAAGAGGAAGGTTTTGTTCCTTGCCTGCTTACAGCTTGGAGAGGGGAGAGAAGGTTTTGATATCAACCCTCTTTCTATCTTTTTCTCATTGATTTGGGAACTTGCTAATCAGTTAGGAAATACTTCAGTGACACACCATGTCACAAACATTGAAGATGAGAAATGCTCCCAACTACTACCAGTGAAAGAGTTTGCATGAGTAGAGCCAGCTTTATCTCAAAACCATAAACCTTCTATTTTTTTTAATTTCTATTTTATTGCTGCGTCTTCTGAGACTTTCCGTTACTGAAGATACTAAGAAACTTTCAGTGTCAGAAGGCCAGCTTTATCATATTGCAATGCTGTATGTAGTAAAAATGCCTAAAACTAGAAGCGAAAAAAACAAAACAAAACAACCTCACCCATCAGATAAAGCAAAGGAAAAAATTTGATTTACAATCTGCTTCTACAGAAGGCCTCACTCCTCCTATATCTGCAATCAATTATTCAAATAACTTGTTGACAATTGATACAATTATCTCTAATTATTCTTGATTAGAGTGCTGGAACGATGTGATTACGTCTAGATGTATGCATCATAAATGCAGGAGGTACAGACTAGATGAGGTGGAAATGTCATTTTATTTTTCAGTTTATTAACTTTTCTAGATAAAGGGACTCAGAAAGTTTAATTTTCATGATCCTAAACAGAGGCTCACTGTACTAATCTTTATTACATTTCTTTTTGTAAGTTAAGTAGCAGAACCTTTTCAATTTTGGAGGCAGAACTCAATGTGTTTTTTAATATTTAGAAGGCTAAAAAACACCTTAGAGTTGCATGATTGACATGCAGGTAATACAAGTATGTATGTTTTCTTTCTACAAAATCAAGTCTGTAGTGCTAAGATAAGCAGGTTATTCCTAGGAGAATATAACCACTGGAAAAGCAGCAGTTAATTCAAAGTTTATTTGTTATTTTCTCTCATGATACAAATTTAAATGTCATGTTTCCTTCCACTGTAAATTCAGCTGTGTTCTTATGATTGTTTAGCATTTTACAATTACACTGGTGCTTAGAAGGCTTTAATATGTATCAGATAAGCATCTGAACTTGATGCATTAATACAGCTGGCCATGCAGCTGTGAGAGACTGGATTGCTCGCTTGAAATATTTGGGGTGCATGTGTGTGAGGGGAAGGGGTGGGTCAGGCCTTGCTTTGGGTGAGGCAATGCCTGTCCTGCACACCCCAACACCTGGGGCTGTATCCCAACCCCACAGTGGCTGCCAATTCCTGGCACAGCTGAGGCAATGCTCCACACCTGCCTCTGGAGCCCAATCCAGCCCCTGAGTGGCCAGATGACAGCAAGTCCCACCTGGGGGAAGGACCCAGGAAAGCCAAAGGGTACTTAAACCCAGACAAGAGGCAAGCATATGTCTTGACCCTATATCCTCTTGGAATTTCTATTGGCTGACTGCTGCTGGAACTAGGAGTGGTAGCTCCTAGTAGTAGTCCTTGTTGTTTTCTATGTCTTTTCTGTCTTTCCTGTTTTTTCTCTCTCTTCTTTTAACTCCTTCCTCTTGAAGATATGAGTAATTTAAGATCAGATGGGCTTGGAGTTTGCTAAGTTGAATGGACTAAGTTAATACTCTTTGAAATGTTTTATGTTGATAGAATGCTGCTCTAAATGTTTTGTCAAAGTTCTCTGAGTTTCTAAAGCTGACAGTAAAGTTTTTTTATTATTTTGACTTCTTGAGAATATTTTTTTGGTATTTCTTCCATGTGTTTAACTCAGATAAAGTAAAAAAAAAGTAAACCCTATTAAGAGTCCCACTGAGCAAGTTTTTTGGGGCCTTACAGCAACCTACCAGGGTACTAAGCAAAGCAGATACTGAGGAAGCTCTAGCTAGCGAACCAGAATTCAATTGAACTCATTGCTTCTATTGATTTTCCACTGTTGAACAGATTGATTACAGTCAAATATCTTCCTTTTGAAATGATTCTGCTTATTTCAGTTCTTTGCTTATGCCTGCTCCTCGTTGATTTTACAGTCCCTGGAGAGCTCAATCCTTCATGGTCACCAGCTCTGTGATAAAGATGAGGGAATTATATCTTATAGTGTCAGACCCTTGGGTCTGTATATGGCCCTGAACTACTGGGTCATAGGACTTATCATCAGGTGTTCATAATTTTGAGCCCAGCTTCTTGTGCTTGGGCACAACAGTTCAGTGTGACTCAGTAGTGTACAAGAGCATGGACTGAGGTAAGGATTGCTGTTGTAACCTCTGTAGCTTGAATCCCAGCAGGGCTTTGCTCCATCTGCATGATATGATTTCTGATCTTAGGAACAAAGCCAGACGTGCAGAAGTCCTGAAGACAAAGAAGAGCTGGATCAGCAGGGAATTGGTAAAGTGGAGGGAAGGGCAGATGAGGATGAACTGAGTACTAATGTTAGTAGTTGCAACAGTTCTGAAGGGCTGCTGTACCTACATCCTCAGCTCTCACTATTTAACAGCTCTGGGAAACCCCACTGTTTCAATTTGCCATTCTGAATTATTTCTCGCTGGACTACAGACCATTGCATTCACATGCCTGAGCTTAAACCTTTTATGTCTCAGTGGCATCTGAATTCAGAGGTATTTCAGCACTGAATTTACTCCTGCCTTATTGTCTGACTCTTAGAAAAGACAGACTACAGAACATCAAGAGAGACAGCAGTTATTATCAGCGTGTTGTATACAGCTCCAGGGCTGACATCAAGATTATTCCTGACTCAGCACAAGGAGGCAAGGGATTTTGAAACAGAGCTATAAAAATGAAGATAAGTCACATAAAACTTTCCTATCTCTTTCTGGCTTTGTTCCTCTGTATTTATACCCAGCTGAAATGTCGCAACTGGATGCAAGGCTTGGCAGAACCATGGGATCAAGAAGAAGGTAAGGATATGCCCCAGCAAAGAGAGTTCCCCTCTGAACTTATAGAGCTGAGTGGAAGGCGACTGGCACCGGGGTAATGTTTCTCTGTAAAATAATGCCATCTTCTGGGACTTGCTGTAGCAGATGAGGTACTGCAAATGAACTTGGGATACAAGTCCAACAGGGCTAGAAAACACATGAAGCCTCACAGCCATGTCAGCACACACTTAATGATATTATATTTGCAGTTAGCAACAATGTATGGTTTAATAGAAGCACTTTTTAGAGATTTTTCATTTTTTACTGCCTCATGCCATGGATTATGCAAGGGTATATTCATCCTATGCTGTGTTCCAACTGGCTATTACTGCTATAAACTTTTCCCTCTGGGGTGAAACCAAAGATGTTGTGTCATAATAGAGTAATTGGTGCTTTCTGGGTTCACTGCTGTGTCACTTGTAAGTCCAGGGCACATTGAACAGTGCATTTGTCATTCTTGCAGTGGATAGACAGGGATAGGATAGACTTGTCCATGGCATTGGTGTACTGACTAGCAAGTAGGATTTCCTACTCATGGCTGTTCCCAAAGGCATGATCCTGGAGATATGTTTGTTTGTGACATGCATTTACTAGTTGACATAACTTATCTGATTAGAAGTATAAGATGCTGGTGCCAGCCTTGTGTGAGTTCAAATCCTATCCTAACACACACCTGCCATGTAATGTGGCAGCATATGTGCCAAAGCCACAGCCACAAAGGCTCAAGACTGGTGGGAGCAGCCTGAGCCTGCCACTGTCTGAGTCCCGCTCCTTGGTCAGGGTGAGCTTTCTGGTTCACCCCCAGCATCCCTCGCAACTTCGTTTCCATGTTTCAGGTCATGGTTAGTTACTATATTACCTCATGTTCTGTATAAGGTTAAGTTCTAGAAACTTCGTTGCTGTTCAGTTCTCGCTTGGTTACATGTAAATCCTTGTACCCCAATTGGTTACTTTACCCTGATTGTGTCCCTATAAATACCCCTGCTTTCCCTCTTCATTCGCCTCTGGTGGTGAAGCTTTCAGCTCTTCCTGATCCTCGCACTGCCTCTCCTGGACCCCAGACCCTTTCATGCCTTTCCTGCTGCTTCTCCCTGGAAAATAAAAGAGCTGGAAATCACACCAAGGCATTTCTCTCTGGCCTTTATCCTTGCCTGCGCCTGCGACATCAGCCCGGGGCTCTCTCTGATCCAGAGGAGCCAGCACTAAAAGAGCTGTCAGAGGACACCGTGAGTTTGGGGAAACTGCAAGCGGCAGCCCTCAGGAAACCAGGGTCACTCCCAGACTAACTCTGAGTGGCCTCGAGCAGGCCCCCAGAGCCAGCGTTAATGTAACGTGAGGACAGATGAGGAACTAGGAACTTTCTGGTGCTGTTCCTGTGAGAGGTTTCTTCATATATATTTTGTGTTTGATGACAACAAACTTAGAAGAAATTCCCCTTGAATGCAGGTGCTGTTTTAGTTTTCTACTTTCGGTTCTTTTTTTCACTGAGGAGGTATGGTTTTCGGCAACCTGTTGCCTCAGCTGCCTGAGTTTGTTAGGGAGGAATAGCTTAGTCATTACTGCATGCCTCCAAACATCTCAAGCTAGGTACACTTCCTCCTCAGAGGTCTGACTTAGAAAGGATGCTCAGATCACAAAATGTGCCCATGGCTCTACAAAGAACAGAGCTCCTGCTGCTTCTCTTAACAACTGCTGGAGGATAATGCTGTCTCTGCCCTCACACTGCAATTCAAGACCCTGATGTTCAGAGCAGAGAAGATCTAGCTCTGATTCTCAACCTTGCCTGCAAGCATTTAAATCACAGCTCCTGCCTCTCAGCTATAGCAGGGCTTCTGGGTTGATACATTATAAGATAAAGCAGCTTTCTGTTCATTATTCACCAAGAAGGTAAAGGAGGCACTCCCCAGTAGCACACAGACCTGATTTGCAATGAAAGCTGTAAGGCTCAGGGTTTGTCCACTTGCAGCAGAAGCTTCCTGTGGCCATGGGACATGTGGTTAGGCATTATGAGCAGCATGTTGCATATGCTTTAAGGGCTCTTACTCCAGAGGTTCCACCCGTGGTGATTATATTGGCTCTGAAATGGTGCACACAACAAGCTTCCTCAGGTGTGCTGTGCCTGCTTGGCTGGAAATTCTCCATAACAATTTCTGGGAATTTTAATATGATGCATTTGCTACCTTCTTAGTAACAGCCATACCTGATACCTGTCACTAAGAGATAGTTTACAAAAAAATACTAACCTTCAACTGTGTGATACTTCAGGTGTAATGTGCAAATTGCTCAGATAAACGGCAGGTAGCCTTCCTTACCTGCAGTATCTATTACTCTTGGCCTTTATTTCCTGCAGCTAACTATTAAACAACAGCTGTCCCACTTTATGAGTGCTAAAAAAAGTACAACAGCTCAGTATTTCTCCTTCCTAACAGGCCCGTTTTAGAGGCCCTCACTTAGCAGCTTCTCTGATTCATGGCAAATGGAACTAATTTCCATGACGATTAAGGATCATTTGCAGAGAGTTACACTTAGCACAGCACAGGTTTGCAGTGAACCCTCTTTGAAAGCTAATTTTTCTGCTGACTGTGGTCTGTATCACAGCAGAACCGTGACCATCTGTGGGTCTCCCTGCATCTGTGTGAACAGAAGCACTGTATAAAACTGAAAAGGTTAAATGAGAAGATCTACTGCCAAGGGAAACCTCTTCTATCTTGTGAACAGCTTTCTTCTTTTTAATGTGCTAACTCCAACTCAAAATTGCATAATGGTAGAAGCCTTTGTTTTTCCCCTTGTAGGACATGCATATCTTCTAGACAGAAAAGCCATTTCAGATGGCTTGAGGAGGGTGAAATATGAGTCTGCTCAGTGAGTTGGAGAGAATTTTGATCTGAAATTTAAAAATGGCACAATCTCAAGTTAGTTCTGCAAATACCCTAACACGTAGCTATTGTCAAGGCAGGACAAAGCATATGCATGAAAGAAAAGCATTCAGGGCTTCTGGGCTTCCCTATTGGATAGCAAAGAGGGCATCCAGCTTGGTGTAGATTCTTGCCTAGGGCAGAGCTGCCATTGAGACTTATACTGTAACCGTCCCCAGAGAGCTGTGATGAATGTGCCAGCACCTAGTTAGTAGCATTGTGTGAGGATTCATCATTTTTGTAGCCCTCATTCTTTGGTTTCAGGTGTGCTCTGAGCAGACTTGAACTTCACCTAGAGGCAAGGCACTCTGCATTTAAATGATAAGCAAAAAAAGTAAACACAGACAGAAATAAGAAGGTGATTAGCATCATTAAAGGCGTTTGCAAACTTAGCTTGTATTTTCTGCAGTTACTTAATGAAACAAATTCACTCCAGTTTCTTTTAAATCTTTCAGATTGTCTCAATGAAGACTCTGAGGGGTGTGAATAAACAGGGAATAGCTTTGTCACTGTTGTGGTAAAAGAAGGGATAGTGAGTTCTGACCTTGCACATGTGAATTAAAGGAACTTTTAATCCTACAAAGAAGAATGCCCTAGATAATCTGTTGAGTTGCCTTTCAGACTTACTGTGATGTTATCCCCTGTGGCATCAGGACCGTACAGACCACAGGTTTGTAAGTGCAAATGACATATGATGTTACCTCGGCCAGCAAAGGATTTTCCTCCTTCATTGTTTTTCCTGTGCTTTGTTCACCTTTGTTAAATTCCTCCAGAGCCTCCTGCTTGTTGTAACAGACCTCGCCAATGCTAGCTTTTCATTACACTGTCTTCAATAGACTAGTTTGTTGCCCAGAGCAATAGACTGAGCAACTCTGGGGACTGAAAAGATCTAAACTCTGCAGAGAAACTGCCTTTGTTCTTTCCCAGAGAAATGAAATACAAATATATCTTTGCCAGAAACAAAGGAACATGTCCCACAAAGAAGTGGCAATGCTCTGTCCTTCTCCAAGAGGACACAAGAGGACTGGGTGCAGTTCCAGACTGTGAAAGACACGGGTATGAAAAGCAAGGTGAGTGTGCCTTGCTCTCTGTTCCCTCGCTGGGCACTGAAGGGAGCACGGGAGCCAAGTGACCATTATCCCCACCCTCGCAACATCAAGCAGAAAGCACTGCTGACGTTTTGAAGCTCAGGTTTATTTAGGTTTCTCCTTTCTTTACATTTCTGATTCAGATACCAAGCTTTCCACAGCATGGATTTCTTTGTGACAGTGGCATGTACCCAGGCCGGTGGACTGCACAAGCTGCTCTTCTGTGTGGCAAATAACTGTGCTGTGAGAATCATTCATTTTCCACGCAGTGCTTCTGCCATGAAAGACATTCTTCAGCAGCTTGGCAGAAGGAAAAGGCCTGCAGAAGGGTGAGACCAGCCTGTTTTTTCATTTGGCTTGAGAACTACCTCTCAGAATGCCTGCATTTTTTGACAGGAGATACCTGAGAAGCCACTAGACTCACCTGCCCCCCTTTCAGCACCTGTGTGCAGTGGGATGCTGGGGTGGTTTGTGTAACCTGACTTTGCAGCACAGTCATAGATTCTTCCAGGGCCCTGCGTGGGTGCTGTGGTGAGGGGTGGGCTGTGGTGAGATGCTCTCTTCCGTGTGCGCCCCTAATGGGGAGTGGAGCTGGGCAGGACCTGGCTGCTGTCAGCAGTTTTTGTCTGTGCCATGTAGCAGGGGAGCAGGCAGGGGTGGGTGCCTCGGGGGGGCACCTGACTGGCCTCAGCAGCACTGCAGTGGGTGAGGGGGAGCTAGCAGGGCTGAGGTTTGGAATGTGCATGTTTTCTGCAGCAGTGGGTAATCGGGTGTTCCCCATGAGAGAGGTGGTTTGCCTCCTAAATCCATGTTTAATAGTCTGAGTGTTCTTGTTGTAGTAACGTTGCTGTGCTAGAAGATTGTTCCATGCAGAAGATGCTTTCCTTGCAGACTTCTATGAGCCTAATTCACACTAATCTGTGCAAGAAATGAGCATTGCTTTAACCAAAAATACCAAATCTCTTGGATTGGCTGTGCAGACTTCTAATACTAAAGATACAGTGGCTAGAAGTTGACTTCTGATGTTGCTGGCTTTGCTTCCTGAATGTTGCCAATGCAGTGACTTTCATCTGAGTCAAAGAAATTTAGCACTTCTGTTTTAGAGGCAAGGAACTGGATTGGTTTTGCATTTGGACCAGTAACTGGCTTCTGCACAAGAGCCAGCCTAGGCCTTTATTGCTGATCACCAACATGGTGCGTGTGATTATTTCCTCAGCTCACAGTGGCTGTGGACTGAGTGGAGCAGCCGTGCTGAAAAATGTGCAAATCTGAGAGGCTTCTCCAGAGAAGCACTTGTGTGGCACCCTGCAGAGGCAGTGCTGGGGCCCAGTGGTGCTGATCTGGTCAGTGACTAAACTCTAAGTTTTGATCATAGCTTGCTAATGACGCAAGTGATTTTGTATTCTTTTGTCATGCTCAAGGAGTAACAACACCTGGCATTTTGCTCTTCTGGTTGCTTCAGAAGAATTAGGAATGCATTGCTGATGCCCAGGAAGCAGTGCATTTCAAATTACAACAAACTAGGGCTGTGTTTCCCCTCTGCTTTCCCCCTCTACTCCCAGGTCTTCACAGAGTATCTGGCAATTTAATTTACATAGAAGAACCAGGTGTCTCTGTCTAAAGTGAGTGAACAGCTGTGAATATCTGTTATGTTTTCTGAAAAGAAATCAGTGTTGTGGCTTTCTTAATAGCATAGGTTACCTTACTTTGGGATAGGAATGTGGCTGCCATGCAGTGGAGGTATGGTTAGGTTATAGGAAATTGAAAAATCCAAGTTTTTTTCTTATTTGGCTTTATTGCTTTACTTCTGGAGTCTTCAGCTACCTCTGATTTCAGGTGAGTTCTCTCTTGCCCTTACTGACTGATACACACCAGATAATAAGGAAGAACCTTAATTAATCTGTGCAAGAGAAGGCTGCAGTACAAATTAAGTTACCTCATTTTGCACAGTTTTAGACAACTTGAGGAATTGTCAGACCTGGATATTAGCTTTTGCTTAGAAGAGGATCATAATATCATTCTTTCAAGCTGTGACTTTGTAAGTATGGCTTCTCTTCTAGAGATTTTTTTGGTTTTTAAATGGGTTTGAAGTCAAATGAAATGGTAATGCCTTTTAATGGAGACATACAAAGGCTCAGGAGAATGATACTACATGGACTGACTTCCAAATTTTTTCTTTTGTAGGCACATTCTGCCTGGTACCTTTAAGTGGTAACTGTGATCAGAAAAAATCAAGTCAGAATACACCTTTGTTGCTTTATTGCTACTTCTTGTCTCGGGAGCTAACAGTTTCAAAATGTTGAGGAGCAGCACTCTGTTCATTTTGATACTGGCCCTACCCCTGAAGGCAGGTCTGTGGAGGTGTGCTGAGATGTGAGCTGAAAAGTACTGTACCATGCTGAAAATAGATGTTTTTCTCTGCTTAAGCTTGGACTTTTTATAAGACAAAGCGATGCAAAAATACATGCTGCTGGGCTTAGCTGAGACATAATCCTTCTCAAGTTGGCAGGTTTCTTTTTGTTAAATTCCTCATAGTTTTCCACTGCCGTTTCAGGGAAAGAAAACATCGAAGCAGGACAATGTGTTTTTGGAAATGAAAAGAATCTTCGTAGATCTTCTGGGATTTGAATTGAAGCTCTGACGAGAAGGGAGGTAGTCCTGTCCCACAGAGCCAAGGAAAAGACCTGTTAAAACCTACATGATACATTAGGTGATTTGTACCTCATAGATTTATTTGCTTTGTAATCTTTCTGCTCATCATTCATGATGCTGCGGGTACAAAGTAATTCTGGTTACCTGTAGGTTTGCCTCTCTGGGAACACCAGCAAATTTGAGGAAAAAGAGCTTTACTACCTCTGTCTAGAACAGCTGGCAGAAAATTGGTACCCCTTTCTATGGCAAGATGAGGAGAGATTGAAATGAGATGAAACACTTTCATCTTTCATCTTTTGCCTCTAGTTCCAGGGCAAAGCAAAATATGTAAGAATATCTTTGTGCCACCTGGGAGTACCTGAATACTTCGGTGTTGCCTTAGGTTTAAACCCTTATGTTTTTCAAATCCTGCATTGTCTGGCGTGTATGCTTTATATCTCGTTGGTTGCTGTTCTCTATAGACATAACAGCGCCACTCTGTACTTACCAAGGAC
>VZRZ01005153.1:527479-659573 GCA_013398175.1 Climacteris rufus
AGGGGGCTTTGTCTGCTCTAAACGTACCTTTGAAGGCCCATCAAATAAATATCCACCTTTTATTCCCTTACTCCTGACTGGCCTCAGTTTTTGGGCTAGCCTTTTAGGCAACATCAGCATGCCACACTGAGCTGCTTGTACCGACCATGACATCTTGGTAATTCTCACACGCACTGCTCCTACAACAAAAGTTGTTTATTTTTCTCATGGTACCATTTTACAATTCCTTTTTCACAGTGTACAAGCATTTCTTTTTATTATTTGAAAGATGAAACAGTTTCTTGAAGTATTCTTGAGAGAGATTAAACGAGCAGTAAAAGCTTACTCTCTGTTTCCATCTGTCTAATTACAGTCAGACCTTTAATGACTGGTACCAAGAGATGTAGTAATTTTTGCTTGGGATCTGATCTCCTGCTTTTTATGACCTATTGTAGCCCAGAACTGGCACAGTTAAATTAAGGGATATGCTGTGAATTTATTCAGACTTTTGTCACTGAGTACTATGGTGATGTCAGACCAACCTACCAATTTTTGACGTGAGCTGTTGCTCCTTTCAGCTATGACAGAACCAATCTTTGGTAACCTCTCAAGTGTTACTCTTCAGAGCAAACAATTCCTAATCCAGCAGGATGATATACAGTCTCACTGGGGCTTGCAGTTACTGTGCACATTGTTTAGGTCATTTGAGCAACCGTGACTGGATTTTACTCAACAGATGCTCCGAAGATCTTCGGCTTGACCTCAGAGCTGGGCTAAAATGTTAAAATGGTTATTTTTGCTAATAAATTGCCAGCTATGAGATCAGACAGGCCTACTTATTGGCACAATGCCTGTGAAGTCAGGAAACCTGTATGCAGTTTTGAGGAAAAATATCACTAATTGAGGCAAAGAGAGGGATATTAAGTTTATGCAGAATACACTCATTGTTTCAAACTGTTACCAGATGCTTTTGCTGCAGGAGGATGGGGTTCTGCCTTGGAGGGGGCCATTACTGCCTGTGCTTCTCTGGCCTCTGCCTCTAGGGAAATGTGTCTGATGGGATTCTGAGCATTTAACACCACAAGCTGGTCTAATGGCCACTGGCCAGGATGCAACCCTGTCTCATGGGGCCTTTTGCCATGATTCCTGGTGACTCTTGAGCATCCATCCAAAACTGAACTGTGATGCCTGACTCTGGCAAGTGAAACCTTTCCGATCCTTGCAGAGAATTTTCTTCATTGCTTGTAAATTTGTGTGGGTCCTGTGGGAACACTAATTTACATCAGCATTAATCTGTGCACTTCCTTCTCCAAGTCTTGGCTTTGTTACAGCATCTACTTTATTGTGAAAGAGACTTTTGTGTACAACAGGTGCACAATATCAGGTGGGGAGAAGACCAAGAGGGATCACTTGGGCAGTAGCTTATATTAATTCTTCTCACTTCCAGATGGAAGCTCTTTAATTTCTTTGCTATTAATATAACTTATGTTCAATTCCTGTACACATTCCAGAAGCCATAATGATAGTAAACCCCTCTCCCGCATTATTGATCTACTGAAATGCAAAACAGGTTAACAAAATATGTTGAAATTTCAAATAAGCAGTTTTA
Organism: Climacteris rufus; assembly: GCA_013398175.1. NCBI lineage: Eukaryota > Metazoa > Chordata > Aves > Passeriformes > Climacteridae > Climacteris > Climacteris rufus. The sequence continues at coordinate 529,068 of VZRZ01005153.1, forward strand.
TAAAGTATATAAATAAAACAGGTGACAACTGACTTTTCTGTTTCCTCCTTATAAAAATGCAATAGAACAAGTTCCAATTTGTTTAAACTTTCAGTCCTGGCATTTATTATTAATGTGATGTGTCTGGCCACAGTGTGCCAAAGGCAGCAATGTGCATTCCCGACAATACCGAATTTAAGTACTGAAGATCATAATCTTACCATTTTGTTCCTTGTTCTTTTATTTTTAGATTATTCTAATACAGTTCTTACCTTCGGGTCCAGGAAAGACAGATAATTTAGGAACATTTTCATGTAAAGCATACTTTTTAGCAGATGTTCTGAACTTCGCATTTGCATGTGTAAAGGTAGATAAGCCAAAATCTTCGAAGTGTTCTCTCCTTATCAAAATTTTAAGTTCCTACTTAATCTTTTGTTGTGTTGCACATAAGGTTATATTCAAAATAGAGAAGCAGTTGTCTATCGTTGCCTGTTTCTTACTGGGCTCACTACACAAAATGTTTTGGTTAAAGAGCTTTCAGGATATTTGGAGAAGGCTTGGGACTCCAAACATGTTAGGACTGAAACCTAATGGAAGAGCAAATACCTAAAAGTGTTTTTCAACTTTTTCCTCAGAGTTTGTTATTTTTTCCACTTTGCTGTTCATGTTAGCCTGCCATCTCCTTTGCACCTGTGGTGCAGTGTAGAATTCAGCTGATTTTCTTGGATTCCTCGTTCACTAGAGTGTAATATGATTGTTGCCTTGTAACATACAGGATTTTTACTTGTGGGAGTGACTTTTATCAAGTCACCATAAAGAAGGATGAATGTCAAGCAGCTCCCTCTATAATACATATAAAAAAACATTGTGGAGGCATTAATTCTGACAAGGCATTGTAGCAGCAAAAAATGTGAGACATGGAGATAAATGTCACCCTTCAGTATGAAAACTGACTTTTGCTGTACTCTTATGTCAGAGTATAGATCAGTGATGGCGTCCAGACTTTGCCTCTTTTCCACCATTTTATTGCAAACACTGAAGTACAACTCAAAAAAGGACGGGTTGCAGCATTCTGTCTATTTTGAGTGCTCCATGATCTGGGTGAATCCATTGTATTAAGTTAGAACAACGTTTTTCTCCAAGTCATGTCATCAGGAACATGGTATTTTTGAAAGATTATTCTGCTGACAGTTTGACACTTTAAGCTGGGGACCAGACTTTCCAGGATGTTATGGTAGCCACAGCTTGGAATGCTGTATTCATTGCCTATATATCTATACTTTTTAAGTTGAGCTGATGCCACAGACTTAGCCATCTCCATTTTCTCTGCTTGTAGATGAGAATATTTTTTTAAAAAACCTGAAGGGCTTCAGAAGAATGTTCTTGAATTGAAAATCACTGGATGTAGACTTTGCTGCTTTACTTGTCTGTAAGCTATTTGCTGTGTTGCTAATAGAACCAGGGTCCATTTTGAAAGGGCCATCCCTAAGGTTTTCAGTATTTGCAACTCTCTAAATTTTGTATCAGTATGAACAGAAATGAATGTGCTGATCCTTTGGTTCTTCCTGAGATTATCCCATTGATGTAAATGGCACTTTTCATTAGAAATTAGTTTGTATGACCAGGTCCTGTACTTTTATACTTGGCCCTGCAGATATTCTTGGACTGTACTGTTATGATAGTTCTATGTGAGTTGAGAAGCTTTAAGCATTTACAAGCCTTTAATGTAGATCTCATTGAGCTGGTTCTGCTACAGAAGACATGACCTTTCTGGGAGCTCAGCAATCCCTTGGAGATGTGTTAGCATGCTGTTGGCAGGCTGAACATAGGCTTTGGGAGTATTACCTTACACCAGTAGTAAAATCTCTACCTAAAGACTTACTGCCATACTGGTTCAACAGTGGCTATATCTGTCAAAAGGATACAGGGTTGGAATTGGAACATGACTCTTTGGTACCAACCTATGATTTGTGTTTTCATCTTTGCGTTATCTAGTATCTTGAATGAGTTTTAAACTGCAGGATGCAGAAGGTGGGCTTGAAGAAAACCATCCCTTCTCTGTCTCAAAATAGGACTTTCTTCAGAGGAAAAAATTGAGATATGAGAGCCCTGAAAAAGCAGGTTATTGCTGTTCAATGATTTCTTTGCCCTCTGATTTCAGACTTCCTGTGCATCATTTTGATGGCACTGTTTCACCATTGGGACAGCAGGAATGAAGTGATTTGGAAGATTTATTGTAATGATCTAAACATCTGTTCTGAATATTTTTCTCCTGTCTGTAATACAGTTCTAAAACCTGGGCTATGTTTAACATAATTGTCTAAGTGGGCTGGAGTTTTGTGTTGGGCCAACAAGTACAGGCTGCTCAGGAGTTACTTAACCAGGGACAGTCTGTCTCAGCACAGTAGGAGGAAGGGGGGGATGTTTGGAGTGATGGCATTTGTCTTCCCAAGTAACCATTGCATGTGACAGGGCCCTGGTCTCCTAGGGATGGCTGAACACCTGCCTGCCCATGGGAAGCAGGGAATTAATTCCTTGTTTTGCTTTGCCAGTGTGCACAGCTTTTGCTTTCTCTATTAAGATGTCTTTATCTCAGCCCACGAGTTCTTTATCTTTTACCCTTCCCATTCTTACCCAGATTCCACTGGTGGGGCAGTAAGTGAGTGGCTGTGCGGAGATTGGCTGCTGGCTGGGTTAAGCCATGACATACTGTTAATAAACCAGTATGTGAAAGAAAATGGCTTTTCTATTTTGTGTTTTTTTTTCTTGGCACCAAAGATGTTAGTGAAGTCCAAGAGCACAGCACAGCTGATTTGCTGTTGCACTTACTGGGATACAGGTGCTGTCACTTGTTTGGTTCTTTCAGTGCAGCATTGCTTGAATGGACGTGGCACTCAGTGAGAAATGAGTATTGGTACTCAAAAACTAATCAGAGGTTAGGAAAGAGCTCCCTTTTTTGTAGGTAACCACAAACAACATTTTGGGATCAGTGCCCAATTGATAAAAAGTATGTGCTGCCTTGGAGGTGGAGATAAAGCCTGAAAAGGATGTATCCTATTAAAAACACTGTAGTATTGTAAGGGAGCATCATCATGTTTAACTTGAAGGTGGCCTATTTAGGACTGGGTGGTCTCATAAAAAGCAGTTGTTCATTATATTCTAGTGCATATGATTCTGAATGGGCAGGAGACCCATCCATATCATCATCTCATTCCACAGGAGCTCAAATCCTGTTGGATGTGATCAAAGGCAGGGAATAGGACAAAATCCTTTCCTTTTCTGTGAATCAGTCCAGTGGCAGTGGCCTGCACTGCAGCTGTGACACTGCAGATGATTTCAGTTACTGGGATTGAAATATTTTGTCATCTTATGCAATGCATCTGAACACTTCCATGCATACCTATCTAGAGAAAATGCATATTTGGAAAGGAAATGTAAGGTGAAAATAGATATCAGCAGCTGAGTTTAAATCCTTTGTATTTTGCAAACTAACTGGTGTGATACAGTGCACAGTAAGTAATTGAAGTTGCTCAGTGTCTGCAAACAGGACTAATATTTAATTTCCTACTTTATATAATTGTTGTAAAGCTGCACTTGTGAAAAGAATATTGACTTCCTAAATGCTGATTTTTGTTAAGTGTATACTTCATTTTCTGTGAAAATGGGCACTAAAATAATAATCAAGTAGAACAACCATCTTGCAAAAAGCATACAAAATGTGAAAGTGAGGTATTCTGATACTATACTGTTAGAAAAAAAATGAGGACATAAGTAGTTTGGGAATTAAGGTACAGCTTCTCTGAATGGCAATCGATTCTTTCTCCTTGTTCTGACATCATCACTCCTGCTGCACCTGAAATCTGTTCAGCTGTTGTATTTGAAAGGGTGGGTCACGGTGTAGGGGCTGTTGCTCACCTCACTGTGACCTGTGCAGTCAAAAGCTGCCTTTCTGGTGCAACAGAAAACAACTCGTACAAAAGCACATGCTTCTGAGGCAGTGCTTATCTCAGGAAATTAATCTTTCTCCCATCTCCTCTCAGTCTTTACCTTTTTGTTTGAATATTATCTGCTGCTGAGTGTTCTTATTTCCAAACTACTGGGAACATGAGTCCTCATACAGGAAAGTACTGAGATGCAGACCTGGTTAGAAGCTTTTTAGATGGAAATCAGAAGGGGATTTATGTTCATTTGGATAGGACTCCTGTAGTCTTAACAGAATGTGACAGCAGTCCTGGCAACAGAAAATGACAGTGACTGTGGTATTCTCCTGAGAAATGAGAAATCCAGGGTAGTGCCTGCTTTCCCAGATTCCAACTAGAATCTCAGTGTGCATCTGCCTCAAAAGAGGACCATGTTGCAGAAGTCCCAGTGGTCTGGTGCCAGTGCCAGTGATGCTCATGCTCCACAGAGCCCTGGATGGAAGCACCAGGTGCTCTGCCAGTGTTGGCTGGTGCTCCTTTGGTGTGTGTATGTACAGAGGGCTGGAAGCCAGGGTACTGGGAGCTGGACACTAGGGGCTGGTATCTGGGATTCTGTGCTCACAGAAACAAACACTGACAGACACAGACCAGAGAGAATAAGAAAAGCATTATGTACTGAAACAAGATTCTTTATTTCAATGCAGTACAAAGAAATGGGAGTTACTTTGAATGAAAGTACCGAAATTAAAAAATGGAGCAGATAAAAGACATTTGTGTAGTACTAGGACTCCTTGGATATCAAAGCAGTGAAAAATGATAGCTATGATGCTGCAGCATTAAAATCAATATTTACATATCTTTTAACTAAGGTATTACTACCTTGGTTTACGTTATATCATTGGTAACTTAGTTTGCAGCAGTATCATATATTACCACTGACAATGCTGTTTTAGCCATCAATCTTTCAGACACTGATTTCCTTATGCTTAAAGTGCATTGATACAGAAGCGATGCTGTACCAAGCCAGTTTTCCAAAACCTCAGCAGAATCAGTCAGTTTCTCTTTTTTTCCTTCCAAAAGAATGAATTTGATCAATTTTGTTAATTACATTGAACTTTGGTTATGTATAGTAATACTGTAAACAGTGGGCCCAGTTCACAATCAAGTAACATGAACTCGTATTACGGTCTTGAGAAAGTATTGTTTAAAGAAAAAAAAAGATTGCTACATTGTCATCCTGTAGCACCAAACACAACGGCTGCTCAGGTTTGGGCTTTTTCAATTACAGCATTGTTTTTCAGCTTGAATCAGGACAGGTCATCTGTTTTCCTAATAAATGTAGATGATTTACATTTTTCAAAGGTTCCAAAACATACTGACATAGTGGTTTGCAGCAGAGTCAATAGCCCCATTTACAGATTCAGGGATTTTTAAAAAAATAAATAAACATTAATTACACAGGTATTGCTGTGAACCAAACCCATTGTCTAAAGGAAGCACATTTCTTGCCAAATTAAGTCTTTACATAGAACATGTTTTTGTAATGGATTTGAATAGCTGCTGTGCAAGTTACTAAAATCATGTGTCTTCTTGCTTGCACTTTCTACCAACACAAAAAATGAACAAACATGCAGTAAAATGTAGCATTGTTTAGAAAATAATGTGTAAAAAACCCATTCAGTATCTTATATTAAAGCATTTACACTGCATAGGCATTCATATAAGGATATAGTATAATAAAACTTATCAAATATACAAGCATGCAGCAGTTGCCTTATATTCAGAGTTCTAGAAATGACCACACATTGATTTCCTTAAATATAAATAGGATTATCCAAAATAGATTTTGCAGCCACTCTCCTTTGCAGTGGCAAACTATGTTCTCATGTGCATTGCAGATGCTGACCTATATAACAGGCCTAAGCTATGCCGCTGTACTGTACATGTCTGTGATAAATACTGTGTTTTGGAACAGGAAGGATCGTGAGAAGTTATCCATACTTCTCATAGCAGAACTTGGAGACTACACAGTGCTTGAATTAAACAAAATATATACACATATTAATTGTATTCTCCTTAGAGAGTAACACTGTAACCTTGCCACATATCTAGCTACTGCATAAGCTGGCCATGCAGTTTTCAAAATAAGTTTAGACAAATTTTTCTATTTGATATTTATTCCATCAGAAGAGGTATGGTAGGAAATTTATATAGTATATACCCTTTCTGCTCTGCAAACTTTGTGAAGGACTCCTGTTACTTTTAGATTGTGTAGGGAAACACAATGCAGTGCCACAGCCACACTCACAGATTTAAAATGTTTGCAGAGAGATCTTCTTTCTTCATTTGCTCTTTTGAAGGTGGTGTTGTTCTATACGATGGTGAGCTTGGACCATCTTAACTGTCACAAGATGACAAGTACCAAGATTAGACCCCTCTGTGGCCAAATGCCACCTGGAGGATAAAGCTGAGGTCATGCAGCTTGAAGTTGTCTGTGGTTTTGACTTGCTTGTTATTGCCTAGCTTGGCAGGTTAACCTGGTATGTGACTCCAAGAGAACAGCAAACAAAACACCTGGAGGCAAGGCTTGTGTTAGTTGTGCAAGGTTTGCAAAATTGAGCTCTAGATCCTGATACAGGTTTTGGATGTGCCAAGGTGAAATTGGATTGGGGAGTATGACTTTAGACCCTTTCCCCATCCAGGTATTTTTACAATAGTGCCTGCATTCTGCTTTTGCCCTGACTTCCCTTGTCTTCATGCACAGTAATTTGTGTGTCTTTAAACATTGTGTGCATGCACTTCCTTCTCCTGAGCACTTCAGGTAAAGCTAGTGGAAGTAACCTTGTAGGATGTTACAGCACCAATGATGCAAGGTGCAGGGATTCATCCTTGTGTACAAAGCAGCAAGGGATTCAGAAACAGCATGTGGAAATAGCTTGAAAAGAAAAAGACAAATGAGGCAGAGATGGTGGAAACATTTGCTAATGGAAAAGTGGAGTGTGGAAAGAGAAGTGGGGCAGTGATTGCTGTTCTGTTTTTTTTAAAAAAAAGGAAAGGTATAATCATCTCTGGAATGTTTAATTCAGAGAGAGACATTGCCCTTTGCTTTTTAAAAAAGTGAGCTTTGGCACACATGCAGTGTGAGAATGACATAGTGAGTAGATGGCTCTGGTGTGTGCTATCAGAAATGGTGACACTGATGTCCCTCTGTGCTGCAGCTGGGAGTCTACTTTTCTAACTCGTTATTCTGAGTCTCTTTGTGTGCATATTTGCATTTTCTAATAAAGGCTATCTGGCTCTTTCCAATAAGCTGCACTACTTCCTGTCAGCCTTATTTAAGAGTAGGACAGCAGTGGAACAAGTCATCGGGCTAGAGATGTTCCAAGCTCTTCTGGCATACTCATTTTTCCTTTGAGGATATCTCTCTGTGTGTATGTGTATGAGGAGCCTCAAGTCTGTATGTGCAATCTGATACAAGGACATTTGGAGACTGAGCTGGGTATGGGGGCATCTGAATGATTTTATTGTATCAACTAGCACTTGGAAAATGGGCTTGCAGCTTTTTTTACTTGGCTTACTTGCTAGCACAGATGTTGCTTTTCTGCCTTTCTTCAGACTTCACTAAGATCTCTGTGGTGTCACCTGAAGGCACAAATGTTGTGAGAAATGACTGATTTTCAATTATTATTTGGCAGTAAGATCTGTATAAATATACACAGAATCCCATTATTTTGCCTACCTATTAAGATGCGCACATTGAAAGATGGACATAAAACTTTAATGCTGAAACCTTTGTACAGTTCATCTAAGTTAGTGGTTCACTGATTCCTTACTGCATCTCTGTCATATGGAGAGCAGAGGTTTAGATGTGGGGACTGTCCACAAAAGTAACAGCGTTTTGGTTTATATATTTCAGTCTCATTAATCTGAGGTATTGCATTAGCCTCTCAATTATTTTTCCAATTCTCATTTATTTCTTAAAATGTTGGCAAAAATCAGAATGCCTTGTGGTTTTCATCCTGATTTCTTCCATGTTTTAATTTTTGTACAAGGTTCTTTGGATTCCTCACTGAACCTGCCACCCGTTTTTCTTTTCCACAGGGAAAATTCTTACCATCTAGTTTAGAAATGTCTTTGAAGAACCTGGAAATTGCTAAAAGGAGATGTCACAACTGTGTTGAGCATAGTGAGGAGGAAAAGAAGCTCTCATGAGAAGTCTAACAGTTTGCACAAAGAAATTGGTACTAAAGCTGTGAGCCCCAAGTTCCCACAGATATGCACCATCTTGTCAGAATTAATAGAAGTCAGATGCATAAGATCTTTGGCTTTTTTAGAAATCTTATCAGCTCTATTTCTACTAGCGACCTGGCCTATTTCTTCAAAAGAGGCAACAATTTTTTTTTTTACCTGCTTCTGCCACCTGTCTTACATAGTGAACAAATTAGTTCAGTTCATAAAGACAAGGGGTGTTTGACCTCTCACCTTTCCACTATCATGTTAGCCACAACGTTTCAGTCATTGCAAATCTGGCTGAGTGGTAAAGAATGGTTTACTCTAGAATAAAATGAGTTCACCTCTCAGAAGAGGTATTTATATCACCAGAAGAACCTCTACCTCACTTAAGGATTGCCAAGCATTCTCCCTACCTCCACCTCCCATCTCTTTTCCAGATTTTCCATATGTGTCTTCCCAGGTAAAGAATTATGTGAAGCATCTGGAATTACATGCTCGATCTCCTTTATTATACTTTTAGTATGTCATTAGATGAGGGATCTCTCAAAGGGCAAAAACAGATCGAACAGCCAGCAGTTTTCAGAAAGAGCAGGTAACTAAAAAATACTTCATTTTCTTTGATACTCAGGCAATGACAACTGTAAGCCTGGACTGGATTGCTGAATAAGTAGGAGACAGTAAGAGGACAAGTTAGACAAGAGAAAGCCCTCTGACTTTTAGGAAGAAACAGCTATCACTTCCAGAAGCATCCTGCTTTTTTGTCAAGTCTCAAGTAAAACACTGAATACAGGTACAGTGTTGCTTGAAGAAATACAAATAAGGAATACTTCTAGCATAATTTAAGAGAATATTGTAGAGTAATTGAATATTGAGCAAATCCACTTGAAAATATCTGTTAGCAAGTCAGTCACTAAAATGTTGGTCTACATATTTCCATTTGAAGGCTTCTCATTTCATGTTTTATTTGCTGTCTTGCTTAGCTGCTACATATAATGGTGCATGCCTTGAATCTTTAACAGAAAGATTCCTTCCTCATAACATTCCCCATTAAGTCCCTAAAGTCACATTTGAAAATAATTCCAGCTTTTGAGTCACTTATAAACTTCAGATAGCACTTACAGGAGGATTTCTTTTCCTCACGTGAGTGTGTGAAGTTTGACTGCCTGATACTTGTGCTTAGTTTTCACCAGTTTGTCAGTAGTTCAGAATGGTATCTGTCTGATGACTGTACAGTGAACACAAGCTAATGTTACATGTGATGTGAAATTTTCAGGTGTGTGCTATGTTATCAATTCTAGCTTATATTACGCTATAAACTTCTAAAGTGCTAGGAAGAGTCCCATTTCAAATAGTGCTTTACAACTTGCTACCTGCTACATAGAAATCAATGGGCTTTTATTCATGCCAATTTCTTTCTGCTAAGCAGAAGTTTGCAGCTGTTAAATGCTCCCTCCTCATTCTGAAAACAATCATGGGAGTTCATTCATATAAAGATGAGCAAGGAGGATGCATAAGAAACACAGAATTTTGCAGAGAAAGGAATAACAATGCACTTCAGAGCTTTTAGGCCAGCACCCAGTCCATTAACTGAAGCTGATTCTAGTTATTTTGCCTCTAGCTCTTTTTGCCCCTTCCTCTCTACCCTTACTACATTTTATGCTGTGACAGGAGGGATGGATATTACTATATGAGATAAAATGTCCACCATGTGTTCACACAACACCATTGTGATACATGTAATTTGTATTGCTCAAGTTTGTGGCTATGCAACATAAAATAACACAAAATAATCCTCTGGAATGCTGCAGTTGCCAGCCATTTTATTATATTTTGTTATGTTCTGTAGCCTGAATTGGCCATCAACCTTCTTTCTGTTCCTAAAGGGAAAGCGATCACATTCATTTTACAGGGTTAAAAGGTTATTGAGTCTTCCTGCAAAATCGAAGTGTAGGACTTGTTGTGAACAAAATAGAGCTGACCACATTACTATAGCAGAATAATTTGCAGCCAGAATTGAATTAAATTATGCTCTTGAAATCTATTTTTAACAACATTTTCAGAAATAGGCTGCAGTAGCTTGATTTTTGAATTTTAGAGAAAACCTGACTTTAGCATGTTAATGCAGTTATCTCATATGGATATGGAATATAAATGTGCTTTCATGAAAATCCAGTTGAAGTAACTGTGTTCAACCACTCAATACAGCTGGATTCTTCATTAGTGTCTGTAAATTCCTGATCACAAGGTAATTCAAACACACAATTCTCACAGACTTCTCTTTGAAGCCCACACAGGGTTAATCTAAAGAGGAGGTGCAATAGAAAGCTCCACTTTATTTTAAGACTGGAGTTTATCCATTGACTTCAGCACCCACAGAGCATAAAGAACATGAGTTCTTCTTTTCTTGTCTAAACTATTTTGAATGAGGTCTCTTTTACATGCTAGTTTGGCAAGCTTCTAAGGCATTTGTGCAAAGTGATGATCCAAGAGCAACCTGATTCAATACCGAGAAATTCATAAATAACATCCATCAGTAATTAAAGTGAAAAACTAGAGCTAAGAAAAGCAATTGTCCTACAGGATCAGTTGAGCTACTATACCTTGCAGTGTTAAAAGTGGAGCGCGTTCACTGGTACCTTCAACTCAGGAGGTATCATTGTGAATTTTAAACAGACCAAGGATTCATTCTGGTTTCTTTACAAAGATTGCATTGGAATAACAATGACTAAAAAAAGATGAATATATGATAGATGTGGAAGAGTGGAAGAAAAACACAGCACCGGAGATTACCATCTGGAAATACACTAAACAGTTAGTCAATATTTTTGTATTAAAATGAAGAGTTAATTTTGAAGACCAGAAAGGTTTAAAGATAACTTAGTGCACTCTATAAGACCATTCTCATGAGTCAAATGCATAATGATCCAAGACAGGGATATTTAGGACTTCTGATTAGAGAATTGGAATAGTGAGATAATGTCTCTACCATCTTGATGAGAGAGCCTACACTCATTTTCGTAAGTACATGCTAAAGCCACAAAAACCCCTATAAATTTTTGTCTGGATTTTTCCTTAGATTAGGGTTAACTGGCAGGTAACACAGAGCTTATTTGTTCAGTTTTAACATGTGCAAATCTCAACAAAGTAGTAGAATTTAGGTAGCTGGTAGTATAGCAAATAATGGGTAGGTCTTAAAAGTAGCATTTTGAGGCTTTTCTACTTGTTTCTCAAGGTCTCTTCTGAACCACCAGCTGAGTCTGGATTTACTGGGAGGAACACCTGGCCCTATATCGTGTAAAACTTCTATCTGTTCCTCTCAGGGTTCAGCTATAGCCATCTGTTCTTGTTAGGGCACAGCTATAGCCATTGTGCTGTGGCACATAATCCACGCCTTTCTCATCTTCAAAGAGAAGGTGAGAGTAGTTGTGGATAGTAGTTCATGGTTCAGGCAGAAAAATGTGGTAGCTGGCCCAAAACAACTTGAGACTTAATGTGCAAGATCTGCAAAGTAGCCACCCTGTGCTATTTGGACCTCAACCTGTGCTTACAAGAATTTCTGTGGTTATGGTTTTGATATCAGCCAGACGTTGGGGGAAATTCAGATTTTATTTTTACTCTGTGGCAGGACAGAATAATTCAACTATCTTGTAGATTAGTTGATAAAGAAGCCAGGAGTAAATTGTGAAATTTAGTTCTTGAACTGGGATGGGATAAAAATGCTTTGGTTTAGATGTGCTTGTGGTTTGGACCAACATCTTGCGGTCAGTTTTGTCTTTTTGTGACTCTAATTTTAGGTACTAAACTGTAAACATCACAATGTCTGTTCTTAGAAAGTTTGCTGTATGCTTCAGTACTAGATACAAGATCTATAGCATGACTTCATGTGAGGAACAGTTAAACAAAAACTTGTATGAATAAGGCACTAGTAAATGTTTGCAGCAAACAACAATTACAGTCTGTATTCTTTATGAATAAAACTGTTCTGTTTAGGAAATTGCCTTTAATATGACAGAGTTACCAATGCCAGTTATAAGGGGACTAGAGAAAGTGCATCTTTTGGATTATGCCTTTGAGGTCTGTGAGAAACTCCTGAATGCAAATCCCTGTTAAGTTTGGAAATACTCTGTGCAATGGTGATACTCAGGAGAGCAGAAGCAAGAGGAAACTAGTTTAGATTCTGATCCCTGCTAAACTAGTGTGAAATCACTGTGATGGATTTGCTTCAGATTTATTACAGTGGTAGAAGAATCTGAAGCCAGAATCGAGGCTGTTGTGGCAAATCTAGTTAAACAGTAACAGCGCTGACCCAAGCCAAACAATTGGCTATAATCCCCTTAGACATTTTCAAAAAATAATCTAGTATTTCAAATTTCCTATTTGCTGAAGTCCAAGGATGCACTTTGTCTTTTGGCTAATGTAATAGATCAAGGCCTTCTGTACTACTTTGGAGCTGATGCCATTCTAAACAGTTATTAAAGTAGGGATCCACACTTTATACCAAATGAAATTTGAGTCTGCCAGTCCATTTATAGCATGGCTGGCCAGTATTTCACATTTAAAGTTGTTCAAAAACACCCAAACTCTTCCATTCATAAAACTAAAACATAGTGCCACTTTTAAAATGTACTTTTTGTATCAGCTCTTTAAGGGGGGTCAATGAAGCAGCAAGAATTTTTTTTTATCTAGCCAATAAGAAAGAATTTTTAAACTAACAGATCTTGTTAGTATTCATGATTTGTATTTTCCTAGGATCTGTCCAGTAAAACTACTGTATCTGAACCATTCACTTGTTACACTAAATCACTCAGTGGTCAGTCTGATTTCATCACTAAATCTTGCTTTGTAAACAGACTGCTTAGCTTTTTCATCTGACAAATTTCTGTTCCACTCAGATTCTCCATTATTTATACAAGATGTCATTTAAAAAACTTAACACATTTGCAGTATCCATAATGCAAGTGGGAAAAAACCCTTACATTGATTGATTACTGTATATTATTGCCATTAGGTGCTACAATTAACAACTCCAGACAGTGGGTTTTTTATGTCTGCTTGAATTATTTTTGTTTTATGTAAGGATGTGGTATTAAGTTTATCTCAAGCTTTAAGATCACCCATCCATGGGGACCTCAGAAACTGTACAAGTATCTGAACTGACTTTTTAAAATGTGGTGGGCTTTTTGCTTGTTCATTTTGTGAGTTTTTTGACTCCTAAGATTAAAGTTATTGGTAGTATAACTCAGCTGAAATTTTCACCAGAAATTAATCTGGACTAATATTAATTTCTTAAACAAAACAAAAAATCCACATCAAGTGCTTGGGATCTCTCTCCCGTACTTGCTATACATACTCTAAATTATATACAGAAGGAAGAAAATCCAGAAGGTTCTCTCAGGAAAGATCTTTCCTCATAGCAACTCAGGAAGCCTTTTATTTTTAAATACTTGTTTCTTATCACATGTCAGATTATATGCTTTTCTATGTGGGGTGTGTGTGTGAGAGAGACTACTACATGGCATGTGTTTATCTGAATACCAGAAAATGTTATTGACTACTGGAGCTGTGCAAAATATTTTCTGTAAAAGTTGACAACCTTAAACATTTGCTTTATCATTATTTTCAGTAAGATGATGTACATCTTTGCAATTGCAAAAGAAACAAACATTCTTTGTCAAAAGCATGCCCTTTGCGATCATCATTAATTTTGTAGGGTGCCTCTAGCTGACAATTTGAAGTTGTGCATATGTTGATTTGTTAGAATTTCCTAAGCTGTGCTTACCATAAAAAAATTTGAATGTTTTACCTTATAACTGTAATCTGTGTTTCGAAAGTCAAGGCAGTTTTTTAATTCTTTTCAAGATTGAAATAATACATTGGAATATGGTTGGGTTTCTATCTCTTTGCCTTCTGCTTTTGAAGTAGATGAGAAAGAAAAGTCATCATTTTGGAAAAAGTTTTGTGAATGTTCAATAAAATGCAGAATGCAGTTTGCTTTCATAGATGTATTTCTTCAGTGGAAGCAGAGGCATAGTAGTGAGACATTTTTATTATGAAACTATGCTATTACATCTCTGATTGGAGAAAAATCTGTCGTCAAACATTTATGTGTATTTCCTTAAAGAGTAAATTCATATTTTTACAGAACAGTTGCTTCTTGGTGCAACCGAGTTGTGACTGTAGAGGCACACTATTGACACCAGCTAAAACTGTGGTCTGCATGAAGGCATCACTTTTCTGTCCATGCAGATGTATTTACCTATATGCATGACATTTTAACAAAAAAATATCATGTCACAATTTTTATTTCTTTTTAAAGTAGAAGTTAGGAAAGAAAACTCTTCCAGGTACAAAAATCAACAAAATTACTATATGATCATTTGACAACAATTATTGCATGATTTTGGATAATGCTTGACCTTTCTGAAAAGCAGTATTTGATTTTTAGATGTGCATTGGTTTGATAATGAGTCATCACATATCTGCTGACTCACACTTCATAAATATTTAACTTGGGGAAGAAATTTTCTTGAGATTACAAAAACATTAAAAAATCAGTCCTAGGTCTTTGCTATTAATCCAGAGATTTTCCCTATTAGATAAAATGCATGTAATTGGAGATAACCATTATGTTGAAAGGAATCCACAGTACTTTGATAAAAAAATCTGAGAGGCTTTAGGGAATATGACAAACTTAATAAGGCCAACCCAAATCCCTCAAAACTTTCTCATACTGTTAGGAGATGAATGAATTACCAGTCCTGTAACTCTAATATATTTTAAGGCTAGTTAGAAGACATGGAATAGTTGTACTCAAAGGAAATGCTCAAAACTAGGAAATATTTTATGACTGGGTAGTCATTTAAAGGGAATGATTTACATGGGTGAAACTTTGCTTATTCCTTTACATTTTCTATTACAGTAAACCTACCATCTATTTGTATGTCAATAATAACTGATCTCAGAATGCCATTTCACAGCTTGAATCTTCATTTTGTCTCAAGGTTTGTTCTAGCCAGGTTGGCAATTAGAGAAAGTCCTAAAACAGAAACATTGACATATGCTCTTAAATTCAAATGTGGAACATTAAAATTCACATGGAAGCGGAAATGACATTCAGTGTCAGAAGTAACAAATTTGAAAGTCTTAAATAATTCATATAGACAATATAGGTTAGACAGTTTTAATATGTGTGCTTTTTCCTAAAAACACCCCCCCAAACCAAACTTTTTTTTTTGCTTTTTCTTTAAGTCTTTTGTCTGCAAATATGAAAGAAGGTTACACCCCAACGTAATTCTTCATTGCCATACTAAACAGTAAAATAGTCTTTCTAATTCACATTGCTCATGGCAGTCTTATTTGTAGTTCCTTTATTAAGTTTGTGATTAAAGCAGTTTGGGATTTTTGTTGGTTGTAAACTTTTGGCATAATGTGAATACCAGTCCCTTTCAAAAACAGCCTTGAGTTGCTTAATGATGCTTGTGCTGTTCCCCGCGTCTGCTTGGTTGATAACGAGGCCAGCTCCAGCATTCTGCGTAAAAGCATTTCCTACCCAATCAAAATTACCTGCAAGTAAAGGCAGGAATATACAATGAGTTTTTAACATTAAAGAAAAGAACCAAACAAAGAACCTGATCTTCCTCAAGGCAGTCCAGAATGAAACACTGTAATTTTCCTCAGGACTGAGGTGGAAATAAGGTTTTTTTACAGAAATGGGTAAGAAAAAACTCCAATACGTACCATGTGTAGTGAAGATAATTTCTGGAAGTTTTAACAGATCTAAGCCTTTATAAGTGAAAACAGGTTCTTGTATTTATTCAAAACTAATTTGCTCTTCCTTTCACATATATTATTACTTCATTTACTTTCCTCACTGGCCTTTTCAGTGCCAAGAATGATTTTTTTTTTTCTGTATAAACAACTTAAAGTTCCAAACCAACAGATCTTTTACAAGTTACCCATTAATAGATATTATCTGAGGAAAGATAAATAGATTTTACTGGCTTATGCCAGCTATTACCACCTTTGTTGAAATCTAAGGTAACAAATAAGCACTTCAAACCCTGGGGATAGCAAGGCAGAAATGATAATTGGACTAATGGAAAACAGATAAACCCAGTGTTTCAGTTACTTATTTTTATTTCACTAAAACTGTAAGTATTTAAAATTATACATTTAAAACACATGCAGTATTTTGGACAAACAAGGTTGTTACTTCAGCAGGAAATGTTAAGAATTCTAAAGTCGTCAAGGATGGTAAATTGAAGCCTCATTATATCAGGTCCTTAGCATGCATTTGTATTGCTTTCACAGAGCTTTGATAATTTCTTTATTTACGTGTAGCTAAGGATGCAAGGACAATGGGAAAGAAAAAACCCAACTTGGCTAAGAATCTATGCTGTGTAGATGAGTTCCAAGGTACTGAGATTTGATCTGGCTATGTGAAAGAATTTAAATTGAAGTGGGAATAAAATGTTTGCAGGAGGGGAGAGTGAGTATCATAAAACCTGAAGTTGTGGGAGGAATGAGTTGCAGTATTTGATGTAAAAATAAGATCTGGATAGGTGAAGAGAACAGTATGTGTTTGGAACCCATCAGGGTGGTCTTTTCAGAGGAGATTTTAGTTGTATCTCTACACAACTTGGGATCCCCTGTTGCTGATGTGTGTGGTTTGTGCTTCTGAGCTGCAGCCTTTGGCCTCCCTCACTGCCTGTGCCATCATGGGCTGTAAGCCCTTGGCAGTGAGTCAGTAAGATCTCTAAAGCATCAAGCTGTGGCAGATCAGAATGCATGCTTTCCCTCATGGCTTTTTAAAATGTCATGAGTTGCTTTTCAATTCAGTAGTGGTTTTCTGATCCTGTAAGCTTATACGCAACTCAGATTTTTCAAAAGGTACTTTTCAACCAGCATTCAGTGTTCATTTGACTGGTAATGAACTTTTGCAAGGTGCCATATAGCAACTCTACTTAAATACATCTTTAACCCAAAATACCAGTTAGATACGTACCTAATGTTAGGAGGGTGTCTCAAGTGTCATTACAGTAAACAGAATCAGAGTTCAGAAGATGAACAGCATCTGTACAGTATTTGCCAGGATTGACCATAGCTTTAGTAATAACACAGGAAAAGGAGAACAGTCCATCTTCATTGGATTGCAGAAGAAAGGAAATATGCTAATAATCCAAGTTATTCCTGCTTCACAAACTGTGCTATATTTGTGTTTTCAGTCTGTTTTAAAGTACTGAAAGCAGAATGGTAGTCTTGAGAAACTGATTCGTAGAGAAGTAAAGGTTTTAAATGAGAAGAGGCACAAAGCTCAGTCTTCATCCAGGTTCCCAAAGAAATGAACTACTATCTTCACTTAAAACACATATCAGCTGTAGATTGCTCATCTACAAAAGGGTGTCATTTCAGGCTTTTGGATACAAACTAGAATTTCTTGAGATATGGTTACTTACCAATATATGCAGCTCCATCAGTCACCATATATTTGTTACGATTCAATTTGGGAAGAGAAGTGTTCTTCTGTTCTTTAAGAAAGCAGGCACTCTCTTCTTCAAGGTCAAAGAATTTCTGCCATAAAATAGAAGGAAGCACAGGTTCATGAGAATTGCTCTATAAGAGACACAAAAAATACAGTCTGTTCTCTAATCTTTATTGAAAACAAATTGGTGCTACAGAGTTTTTATTGCCAAGCATTAATTTAAAAAAAAACCACTGCACTTTGTATTTCTAAGGAAATTCTCATAGTTTGTGGTCCTCCTGCCTTGGCATTCTCAATTATACAAAATACATGGCTACTGCATGCTAAAGGCAAGACAATGCCAGGTAGTAAAGACTGTGAAATGAACTCACACCTCCCCCACTGCACCANNNNGCAATGACCTCCCCCCCCCCCCCCCCCCCCCCCCCAAGTCTTTCTGTTCTGCATGGTAAGAGCCAGGAACTTTTCTTTAGCTCATTTCCTCAATTTTTGAAGGGACATTGGGTTTGAAGTCTGGTTCGGGATCTGGATTGGCAGACACAGAAACAGCTGAGTTAATACCTCTGTATCACACATTGAATAATTTCCAACAGGAAATGTGCCAACTTCAGAAACTTAGAAGCTTTGCAGGATTAAATCTGATATGAAGAGATCAATTTTACCAGGCAACTAGAGGAAAATGCATCTGTTTTACCCTGGAAGAAGAAGTCTGATATTTGTTTATTTATTTATTTATTTTTAATTTTTGAGCTATATGCACCCTTTGTTTCAACAGTAACAGACAAAAATGAGATTACCGGTACAAATACAAGTAAAGTTTGTTTCAGCAAGAAAACTAATAGCTAGACAGATGCCAAAACCTGAAGTAGAGAATAACATGATGAAGGAGAAAGTATTTAGAGCCTGACTGCAAAACGTTGATCAAGGTGATGGAGAGAGCCTCAGAACAAACTTAATTAATAATATATTACTGATGAAAGTCACTGGCTATATACTGCACACACTTAAGACGTTGAAAAACAGTATTAGAAAAAATCCATCCCAAAACTCCTTAATCATTCTCGTGGGTCTGTTTTCTATAATTCATCTCTTAAACCAGTGCTGGTTTTAATACAAACCTTGAAGAAATCCTTTTAGGGTACGGAGATGTCTTTCAGAATAATCTTAGTATTTGGAAAATCTAACTGTCCAATACTAAACACATCATTGAAAGGTAGTGATTTCTGAGGAACACAACACCATCAGTTCCATCAAACCAAAGACAGGTGTATGCACAGCACACGTATGGGCAGCTTTGTAAAGCATTCTTTATCTGGCTGATGATGTAGGTGGGTTTCAAACTGGTTTGCAATAAACTGCTTGACTATTGCAAAATATGTTGTTACCAATTAATGGGAACCCCAGCTTTAGGTTCTATACCACTGCTTGCCTCAGAACTGCATATAAATACTCATTCAAAAAAATCTTAATCATCAATAACGATTGTTACACTTTGGTTCTCCTGCTCTAAGTGCAGACCAGGCTTGTCTGCAATTAGTACTACCAAACCTAATTAAAATTGTTTAGTTACAGACAAAAGGTAAAGTAGCCCAGAGGCTGCTATTTATTTAATACTTAGTGTGATTCTTTCTCTTCCCATTGGAAAATATGTTGAGGTAAATTTTGTGTTGTCAGAGGTTGTACCAAAATTGCTTAGAAGAACTCTATGTAAAATACTGAGGGGCTAATCCAGGCTCCTGCTAATTCCAGCACTGAGAAGAGTCTCTGTGCTTGGACTGACACACACCCTCCTCCTTGCCATGATGAAAATTTATTAGAGCGGGTTAAGAAATATTAGTTGTTTTGCTTAATAAGTAATGTTTAAATAACTCACTTAAGAGTTATAACATTCTGTGATTTAGTAGTTGTTTTGCTTAGCTTTACTTGCTTAGCATGAGTAGCCTAGCTAAGGTCTGCTGAAGTATTAGGCCACAAGCAGTGAATTCTCACTTAGTTATCTGGGTTTGGCTGGAATAGAGTTAATTTTCTCAGTAATTTTCCTACTAGCTGGTGGAGTGCTGTGTTTTGAATTTGGCAGGAGAATAACGTTGATAACACTGACATTTTAGTTACTGCAAAGCAGCACTTATTCTGAATTAAGGACTTTCAGTTTCCTCTCCTCTGTCAACTAAGGTGGGGCACAAGAAGTACAAAGAAGAAGATTGGGAGGTTGCAGCCATCAGCAGAAGCTGCAGCTCCACAAGAGCTGCTGGGAACAGCAGTTACCAGCCTGCCTGTGTGGGCATGGAGCAAGAATCCAGTAAGGCATGAGAAGACCTCAGATCAAAAATTACCATTGGAGCAAGAGGTGCGTGCAAGGCACATGAACAGGTGCACAGCCTATAAGAGGATAAAAGCCCAGGAACTCTTTTTTTCTGGGCCGCTTTCCAGAGGCACCCAGCTTGAGGTGTTCCTATTGCTGTACCACTCAATGATTATATTATTTTTCCCTGGAATCAGCTGTTGTGTGAGAATTTACTGTGGGAAACCTAAGGCAAAGAAATTTCTCTAACAGCACCAAAGCAGGTTTTTAGTACATTAGAAGTAAGTTCAGTAATTTTTCCTTGCCCAAATACTGGACAGCACCAGGATGCAGCTTTGTGATTGAGAACCATCACAAAGTTGTTTCCTTAGTCTCTGAATTTTGTATGTCGCTCCACACTTAC
This sequence comes from Climacteris rufus, assembly GCA_013398175.1. Lineage (NCBI taxonomy): Eukaryota > Metazoa > Chordata > Aves > Passeriformes > Climacteridae > Climacteris > Climacteris rufus. Next base: position 549,386 of record VZRZ01005153.1, read on the forward strand.
TTACCTGAACATGGCATTTTTATCTTCCACAGCTTAATTTTTGAGATTAGTTCAAATACTAGCAAAATTCTAAACATAACGCTTTGAATTTAAAAACAAGCACAGCAACACTAACTGTTTAAGCGTTTGCTTTATAAAGGGCATTAAAAAAGATTATTCTCTGCAAAACTCTAGTACTTGTCCTTTTAATAAAATTTATATTCTATATTTACAACTACTAAGCTGCATGGAGAAATGATACCCTTAATTATAGATTTTTATCATCACCTATAATGATGGCATTATACTTTTCAAAAATTAGAACAAACCAACTTAGCAGCCATAAATGAAAGTTTGCTAGATACTAGGGGTTAGTTCTTTGCTAGATACTAGGGGTTAGTTCTTTCTGCAACTACACGCCTGAGAAACTGTTCTACAAACATGCACCCACTCTGAAAGCGTGTACTTGGCAAGCCAGAAATGGATCTGAATCTTTCTGAAAGGGTCTTGAATTTTTGGATAAAGCCAGAAGAGAATGGTCATGTTTTTCCTGGTATGATAAAACTGGAATGGAGACAGTCAGCAGCCATAGGGTATCCACCAGCAGTACTTACAGTAAGTCTTCAAGGGGATGTGGAAGATACTGTGTGACTAATTGTAGGGAATAGTCTAAAACACAAGTACAATAATAATATAAGCCTCGAGTTGTCAAATTGAGATAGACTGAGGAGATTCTGAATTGAGAGGAGGTTCTGAATTGAGAAATCATACATTATTAGTGTTCTGTTTGTATAATAACTTCGTGAGACAGAAAATTTCAAATTCAGGCAGGATGAAATATAAAATGTAATGTGTTCTCCAGCAACAGCAGAGAAGGCATTAACTCCTTGAGGATACAGACACCAGTGGGGACACTCGTTTGCCCTCAGAAACTGAGCACACAAAAGTTGCTTAGATGAGCAAGTGAAGCAGCACTGGCATTAAGCAGTGCTGGGTAACATTCTCCAACACGTGACAGCAGCAGAAGTACTGTGTTAATAATACACTGCGACTGATAACATTTCATTAACCTTTTCCACTCTTATTTCAGGAGTTCAGGGCTTTAAAATTAACTTAGTGCTTAGAAGCAAAGGTTTCATAGTTAATTCATAACATTTCGTTTACTCATAGGGCATTTCTGTCTTTCTGAGAATGAGTGAAAGGTTCAGATTTACTTTCCTCTTACCTGAGCAAGAATACACCTGCACAACTGAAAAATAGATGCATGCAGAGGGTCAAGAATAACTTGTGCTGTAGATAGATGTCTGTTCCATGCCACTCCTTTGTGGTTTCCAGTTGTCTACAGACATTTTGTTCTAGGTAATAATTTCTGCAGGTCCTTGACAAGCACACACCTTTCTCTATTCAGCACTGCATCCAACAGAGCTGGCCCTTTTCTGCTGCTCCTTTGGCATTCATGCACAGAAGATGCATTTATAGGGTCAAGTACACAAAATGTAAGGAGTACCGGAATTAAAGTCCCAAGAAGAAGGAAAGTGAGCTCTTCACCTTGAGTTTGCCCTTTATGATTCAAGCTTTAATTTCAACACCACATGTGGTTCAGTGCAGAGGACAGAGCTCCCCACTTCAGCAGCAGTTTTACATGCAAGTTACTCCTTGTCCTTTGGCGGTGTGCTTACAGCATTTATTTAGTCCTCAAACATAGCTTTCTCTTTGCAAGTTCTTCAGTGATAATTTTCCTCAGAGTAGTTCCATTGAGTTTGCATTCTCAAAACAGTTTCAGTTGAATCCAGTAATTATTAATGCTTATGTGAATTGGATTCTGAGATTCTGAGAAATGCACAATGAAGGACTAGGTGTTTTCTAACTGCATTGACCTTAGTTGCCCAGTATTACCAAAGTTTTGTGGCAAAAGACCCTGCCGTGTGTAACAGGGTTGCAATGCCCTGTTTCTAACTAAATACTTGCAGTGCGGCAATACCAAAACTTCCATAAGCCTGGTCAGAGACCAGGGGAAATCAGGAGGAGATTCCCATCTAACAGAGAAATTACATCTGTATCTCCTTGTCCAAGATGACTGTGTGCCTCAGGCTGCTGCCACTGCAAACCAGTATACCCTGCAGCCAGACACTGGCACTCACTGGAAACTTTCAAGCCAAACTGGTCTTTCCATAGGGATTAAAAAAGAAAAAAAAAAGGAAAACAACTATGACAAGGCATATCACAGGGATCAAATGCTAAATGAAAAATAAAGAGTTACTGAGTATGCTTTGTAGGCCTTGGATACATTATCCCCAAAAGAACAGAACAACACAGGGACAGAAGATCATTTGGTGCATGTGTGTGTGAAATTTTGGTCAGAACAATATGGAGATATTGCAGCAGCTTAGCAATTTTAAGCATAATTTCAATCAGAATTTGTAACAAGTTTCTCTTAAAATTTCAGGGTTCTTGTACATAAACATGTAAAATCCATGTCTGCATGACAGTATTTCCGGTACAGAGATTAGTTTATGTTTAATCATAGTGAAAGCAGAATCAAGAGGGAAAAGGAGAATTTTCAACAGTTCAGAAGTTTAATTTAGTTTTTACCTTGTTAGCCTATTCTTTCTCCTCCATACACACACATAGTTTGTTTCACTTTGATCCTGGCTATAACAGATGAATACAAAAGAAATGCAGCTTTAAAGACCAGTTCCTCATCTGACATGTTTTTTGAATTAAAAAGAGTATTGAGATGGAGCCTATGGCACAGCTTTAAGCCAAAATCAAATTGATGACAGCAAACTCTGGCCCTTGGGCTATTATTTGTACCAAGATTTATTTAAGGCAGTGACTCACCCAGAGTGGGAAACGTGATGATGCCTAGCACAGAGGTAACAGGTGTGTTGTACCTTTACAGCTATCTACAGTTGGGATGGTCTTAATTTTTTACTGGAAGCTGTATTTGTATTTTCTAACTGCAGAGACTCTAGCTGGACTATTCTTCTAGAACGATTTTTTTTTTTCCTTTTAGCATTTAGTTCTTGACAAGATAAATTCTGTACAAAAGGTTTTACCTGCTGTAAATAGAAGGCAGTGGACATAAGTATCAGGTAGCACTTAAATTTTTTTTTTGAATACATAAATAGAATTTTGATGATAAATATAGAACAAGCTAGAAGTTACTCAAAATTGAAGTGGTTTAAGGAGTGTCAACCATGTATGCTTTTTGACTTAAAACCATGCTTTATGCTGTTTTTTTACTGAGGAAACTTGTAATAACAACATACAATATAACAAAAAACCCTATTTCTAGATATGCATAAATACCATTTAATGTATCTAACAAATAGTACTTGTTTTTTAGACTTGTTGTTGATCTTAAAAAGCCAGAATGATTTACTTGATTATCAGTTTTAAAAAATCAAAATAATTCAGCAGATTATTTAGAACAGTTACTTGAAAAAACCAAAACCAAACCAAAAAACCCACAAAGAAACTCCCAAGATATAAGATCCAAGGCTTATTTCCACAGTGAGCCTCAACTTCGTAAAAGTGAACTGAATCCAACTGAAAGTAGCATTTACTGTACATTCCGTTCTCTAACACATTTGTATGGTATTTCTCACTTTTCTGTACTATATTTCTAATGTGTCTACATAGTGATGTTTCTAGTCTTCACAATTTTGAATTTGTAGTCTGAATTTAACTTAAAATCTTCATTATTTTTGTCTTGTACTTTGCACTTGACTGAAGGAAAAGTAGATGCTTACACAGCCTAACAGTAAGGTTACATGAATCCAGACTAAAGAATATTTTTGTGCTGTCAGATCTGCTCTTACCAGCCAGTACAAACACAACCAATGGCTACAGTTCACTCTGTTGGCGTTGCTGTGAAAGACCAGATGTAGTGTTTTACACGGGCTGCCTTTTGTTACCAATACATTTTTCTGTCTTAATTTCTAATTCTCTTACTACTAGGAGTAAATTCAGTTCAATATATTACATTCCTCGTTATTTAATTAAACTTAAAAACTTTGATACTAACAGAAAACACTTCTCCGTTGTTAAGTTTTCTTAATTCTTTTTTTTTGGGAGGGTGGGGAATATCTTATATTTCAAAGCAATATGAATTATACTTACAACTTTCAAACTACAGCTTGGAACTTCAGTGCAAATAGCTTTCAGAGATGAAACAAAGTTAAAAGTAAGGGGATCTGTGTCTCTTGAGAAACTTATGAGAAGTCGTACTTTAATACTTCGTAAAACTAATGCTTCTCTTATCTTCCCATCTAAATATGGCCAGTACCTGTGGAGAAAGAACACAATGTACGCAGAGAACTTTAAAAAAATTGCCATTTTTAGGCAGCTAAGTCTAGATATCATAGAGAAAACAAAACACATGTGAATTTCATTTTCTCTCCATTGAAGGAATGCCGTTCTCGTTTAAACGGATTCTGACTAAACAGGTCTGCCAGCATCCCTTTTTCTGATACTCAGCCCTGGACCTAAACTTTCACTGTGGGGACAGCGAGGCTCTGGATGGGTGGGTACATCTCGCCCTTGTCGATGCCAAGACACTCGCACCCTCCTCTTCTGGGGTGGGTTGTAAAACAGGCTTACCATGTAACTTCTGCTAAATGGCTACAGGCAAGCAAATTCTGCTGTGGGCCTTCCGGAAGGCAGGTGCCCTGTCCCTCCCGCGTCCGCGCGGTGCCGGCAGAGGGCGCTGCCGACCAGCGCAGACACGGCCCCGGAGCATTTTCCATTGTTGCACCACTCGGGAATCTCAACACTGCATCTCTCCCTGAGCGACATCCCGCTTCTACCCCTGTGTGCTGGGACCGTGCAGGCTGGGGACTGCAATGTCTTCTGTAATTTCTGCCTCGGGAAACAGACGTGCTGTGCAGGGTGCCTGCCTCCTCCAGCAGCAGCAGCAGAGATGGGTCACTTACGGAGGATGCTACTTTTTTTCCTGATGAGGATTTCAGAAACGCTGCCAAGAATGGGATGATGGCTTCCACGGTACTAGTCTCAAAACTGATAGTTAGCTTTGTATTTCTGACATTTGGTGGGAGCAGGTCAGGACAGGGAGAATTAAACAAAGAAAACGCATGTTTTCTACATTCCTGCAGCATCAAAGCATCTGGGCTAATGAAATCTGAGCTCCACTGTGCCAGAAAATAACTTGCAAGCAAGAATTGGGAGCTGGCAAGGTAGAGGCGCTGGCCTCAAACACAAAGCCATGCTGTAGGAAAAACGTTGAAGAATTCACACAGGTGGTTTCCCTGGACCTCACTAATCCAGCAGATTTCTGAATCTTCCAGCATGAGAATAAAGTAAGGAGCAATATAGGAGATAACATAAACTGCAACACTGTCATAGTTCTACATACTAAGATCCTTTCCAACATAAAGGAGAAACATATTGAGAATCTAAGGGTCCTGCATCATCTTTCACTGTGCTGTGCGTAATGAGTTTAGCAGAAAAACTCTCTCATAGACTTGAAACAGCTTATGTTTGGTGTCAGTCATAGGATAATTATTTTTTGAAAAATTTGAACAAAACATCTCAAAATATGCAAAACTGGAAAAAAGTACATAATCACACGCTTAGTTTGGCTTAATGGTATTCAAATAAATTGCACAGACAGAATGGCAAGCTTTGCTAGATTCTCAATTCATTGTGAGCATGTAGGAGGGACCAGTGGATACTCGGTTTCTGAGTTGGATGGTTTTGATGCACTGTGGATCAAATTTTGGGCCATGAGTGCTTTTTAATGGTCCATACAAACAGGCTGTTTAAAAATTACGTGATTTTGTTTGGTTTTGACAACTCTCAGTTAACCAAAATGTGATATAATTCAAATGTAATCTATGCTGAATTTAGAATTTTCATGTCTATGTGTATGTCAATAAAATAATGACATTTCCCACACTGAATACAAGTCACAATATATTATTTCTCTCTTAACACACAGACACACACACGTGGTCACATTGAATATCTGTATGATACTCATAAAATGCCAGTAGCTGTGGTCTCAAGATAGTCAATGCAACAGTGTAAGAAATAAGATTCAGGTATAAGCAGACTGTTGTATTCCTGGGTCCCAGACACTTGCAGATGGTCAGACTAGACAATTTCTGATCTCCTTCAACAGGCAGATCCAAAGCTTAGGACCCAGAACTGGAAACATCTTCTTGGGTCCCAATTCTGCTCCCATTTAAATCAATGGCAGAACTCTCACTGATTTCAATAAGAGCAGAATTGGGCCGCAAGAAATTGGTCCACAGCAGTAACTAATCTCCTGTGGGTTCATTTTCTCCAGCAGACCCTACTGGCATTATGGTGACCAGCTAGTCCTGGGGTTGGAAACTCACCGTTTAGCGTTGGTGTCGATGACAATGGGCAGGTAGTCCATGACAGCTATGTACACAAACTGCTTGGCATCATCAATAACACTGTAAATAGCCTCGATATCCAGGACTCTGTCCTTGGGACAGAAGAGTTTAGGTGAATTCTGTGAAAGGAAAAGTTCAAATATGGCATTTAAAATAACTGATTTATTTTCTCTTTCCCTCAGTCTTCTTGAGATGACAAGTAGTACCTGTTATTTCAGTAGAGATTAACTAATATCTTCAACTGGCCTGCTATAATACTCAAAGCTACAAAGGAGAGGTATTTGCCTACTTGCCCCTCAAAAGCCTCACCATTTAGATGTAACTGCAGTTAAAATGCAGAAGACACAAACTTCAAAACATCCACCGTCATCAAAGAAGCTCTAACTGGAGTTACATTTCAGAGAATTTTGTTCCAAAGAGGCCCAGGACTGGTTTCTATTAGATGAAGTGTTTATATGTTCTTGCCACAAGCCTGATGTTTCACTTTTGAGCAGGAATTAATTCTATTATGCCAGTTGCAGGGAGATGTTGCAGTTTTGCAAGAAACTTAGCTTTAAAACCCAGCTTCAGGAATAAATCACCCATTGCTGTGCTGAGCCCAGATTTCAGCTTTTCTGCCTGGTATCTGGGGCAGTCAAAGGCAAGGGGAAGCCAGCGGAAACGGCCTGTCTGTGGCAGACAGGCCCAGGACTTTCTACTCTCCTGCACAAGCAGGGAGAGAAAAGAGAACCCCCCTGTCAAGCTGCTTGCAGCCAACACCACCATTCCTGGGACAGAGGTTGTTGAAAGCACTTTAACCCAGATGCAACAGGTGCCAAAGTGTCCTTTCTTAACAGCTGGCCCTGCCAGATCCCTGTTCTCCTGCTGCTGCATCACCTTCTCACATTCGTTACTTGCTTGGGTTGCAGCTGACAGCCAGATGAGTATGTTTCCTTTAGGGACAGATCCCAGGGGTTTTAGTAGTCTTCCTTAATATCAATACACTGCCTGTCACAGTGGTTTCGTATTACTGACTGGTGTTCTTAAGGATTTACTACAACTAAGTACAGAAAATACTAGAAAATTAACTGTAGCAAGATTTCAAGACCAATACTCCAGATCCATTCCTGAACACTAAAAGAAACAACCAAAACCTCTTACACTTTAGCAGCCAGTCTGGAAGATGACTGTTGCTAAGCAACACTAAGCCATGATACCCAAGTATAACAAAAAAATTCAATGACTGTGTATTATGCTTGTTTTATATAGCACAAACACTGAAATAGGTTTTCAAAGAATGAAATTCAACTCAAAAAAAAAAGTGCAAAGTTATTTAAATATAGTTAAATAATTCAATAAAATTTATGTCTATTATCTGAAGCTTTTTGGAGGTTATTGCACCGAGATTTTATTCTTAACACTTACACTATTTTCTTGAATTTTTAAGTTACAGAACAGCTGAAGAAAGAAATTCTTATGCATTGTCTTTTTTGGATGCGTTCAATATAAATACCAGAAAGTGAAAGACTTCTTGAAGATAATTAGAAGAAAAATTCCCGTAAAAACTCTCGCTGTAGCACAGTGCTTTAAAATTCCACTTGTTACTCTGTGGCACGGCTGCTCCCCGCCCCACAGTCACGGACTGTTCTAGGATTGTCTCCATGTCGTTTAGTACTTGCTGTTCTGATCAAATACCCACTTGTTCCTCCTCTTCACCTACCAGAAAAAGGCCTTTATTCTCACTGGGCAACAACACCTTGCCTTGCCCCTGCTCCAGATTTGTGCCATCCCAAACCCACAGCACCATGCCCCTGCCCCAGGCAGGACAATGATGGCAGCAAGGGAACTGCCTGGTCCTGGAGACTTCCTTCTGATCATTAATTCAGGAACACACAGCAGTGGTTCTCGAGTGGTCCCCCAGTTCAGTCCCAAGCAACCCCAGGAGTGCCTTTCAGAGGGTCATGCTGGCAAACATTAAGCATTTTCTAGCAGGTGAGAGATTTATCAAAGCCTGTTTTCAGGAAGGAAGAACCAGCCCAAGTGGCTGTGGATACAAATTCAGATAGCTCTTGGACTTGGACTTGAGTAATCTGAGCTTCTGAGTACCAGTGAGTCCTTCCTTTTTTTTTCTGAAGTGAAATTTCAAGAGAAGAGTCTTCCTTGTCCTCTGGAAAGGAAAAAGTCACAGGAAGGAAGTGAACACTCCACAAACTGATAAAAACCAGTTTCTGTAGAGTCTCTCTCCATCTGCCTTTGTCTAGGATCCCAGATTCCTTAAACTTGGCCTTAACCATCTTTCCATTCTGTGTTCCCCTCCAGGACTGACTTTCAGCAGGATTTCTCCATTTCTTACAGACTTCTTAGAAAGGAGTAGGATTTCATTTCACAGTGCATTAGCTACTGTCCAAAAGTCAGTCTCTCACTTAAGCTAGTCCTTAAGATTCTCCAGAATCAATGGAAGTGTCCATCTTTTCAAACTGGTATTAATTCTGGCTGTCTTAGGCACTTCCACATTTTCACTCCAAAACAGTTCTCTGTCTCTTCACTGATTGTAGGAGTATGAAAAATCCTGGACTCCAGAATATTGTCTGGCTACCAGCAGGTGAAGGTGAACCCTGCCCTGTATAACCACTCATCTGCACCAATGTCTGGTGCCAGCGGCTGTACAACTTAATATTGTGCTGTGTGCCTTATGTTGTTTTAGTGGTAACTGGCTATAAAGCAATGGGGAGGTTGCCTCTTGTTTTACAGGGAATGAAAAATAACTTCTAGCAACTTTGTTAAATTCCTGATTTTGAAGGAGTGATTTATACTCACATAATTCCCTCCAACATGAAAGACATTCTACATCTTTCATTATCTCTCAGTGTGTACTTTTTTTCCAGTTTTGCTACATCACTTCTGAGATGGAGGTCTTCCTAATTTCTTTCCATTAAAAATACATGCACAGACAGTGCTTCCATGGGAATCACTGCTTGAATTTTGGAAGTTTTGAAATGTCATTTAAAAATAAAGCTGAAGTCAATGACGTTGTGCAGAAGTACAAATGCTTTGCAATAGGGTGAATACTTATAAATTACATTGATAAAAATGCAAGCTCTGATATCAAGCTTATTCTGTATCATTTTCTATGTCTGATTAATGGTTCATTTATTCCAAAGTCATTCACATTCTACCTATTAATGTATGTAAAAGAATCTAATTTGAAGGCGCTCTGTAAAATTTTCTGAACATAAGTGGAAAAGTGTTGAACTTTATAGAGAAAGGGAAATTGAATAATGCTCAAATGAAATCCTGCAGCATTTTCAGTCGTGGCAAACTGCGTGTATGAACAGTGTCACAGGAATTAGAATTAAAAAAAAAAAGTGATTTGTCGAATTTCCAGATCTTCCAAAAAATTTGTGGGTTAAGTAAGTTTCTTTCCTTCCCCCCACCTCTTGAACTCATTGCAGAACTTACCGACACAAAAGCTTCCGATTTTGTCTCATTCAGCTGCAGTGTCAGTTTGTTTTGAGTATCGTACACTCCATAGAGTCTCTTAGACCAACTCGGTGGTATTTTATTCTTGTATCTTAATGAGCTATACAGGGCAAATATCCTTTGTAAATCCAGGACTAGGCAGCTACAGTTGTATACAATGACACCAAGTTCCTTCATCTGCGAAATTAAAAGTTAGATCATTAGTGATATTTTCGCCAATGGATCTGTGGAAGTATGCAGCAAGAACGCAAAAACCTCACCTAGGCTACTCTAGGTTTCTGGGTGTCAGTTTCTTCTCATGTTAAAAGGGAGATAATGGTACTTTTTCCTCACAGAAAGCACTCTGTAAGCATCAACATTCTCACATATAAATTATGAGGAGAAATAGCCCAAGTAAATACAGACAGCAGAATAAAATTAAATTGTTTAGCCTTCTACAGACACAGTCTCACTTCTCCATTTAAGCAAAGGCAGGTCCTCCTGGTCATCATAAATCTTGTTTTCACAGAGATTTCATTAATTGTACATCCTTAGTATTTAAGTTGTTGACAGAATTTCATTTTAAGTGTATGGCTTTTGTAATCAAAGTGTAACCACATGCTCACTCTCTTCCTTTGCTTTAGAATAGCTCAGGAAAGGACTGCCCAGATGCTATTGACCTCTCTTTACCTGCATTTCATACTAGTTCAGCCATCTCCTAAAATAAAGCAGGAAGAAAATCTGCATGTATTTGTCAGAAAACAATAGGTAGGATAAATATTTAAAGGATTCATGCTGGTTTTCTGCAGGCAATCTCCCTTGGCAGCATGCTTGCAAGGTCTGCCTGTCATGATGAAGAAAATAAGGGGAGTATGAACTCTCCAGCATGCTTACCCTTTCACACCAAAATATTCCCACTGATTTCATTCTCTTGGATGAGATCTCCACAGTCACATGGACTAGTCTCTGGTATAAGCATGTCTTTCTGTAAAGCCTGTGGGAACTCTGAACCCCACACTGACGTTATCTCAGAGCTTGTTCCAGTGCAATTTTCCCTGATTGCAGATGAGAACTGCTCTGTAAGAGTGGGCAGAGGGAAAATGAAGGATAGAATTGAACCTTGACTCTTTCTGTGGTAGGTGAGCGGAAACAACAAATACCAATACTCTGGTGAGAAGGAAACTCTAGTGGTGACACATTCTTCAGGTGCCCGACCTGGAAATACCACGTACCTAAGAATACACAACACTGAGCTATCTCATTCCTAAATATTTGCTAAATAGTTGCAACTACAGGAACAATACCTAATATTATTGCTACCTGAATCAGATTATTTCTGCAAGCTTCTTTAATCTGATAGCTTGCACAACCTGAAATTTGCAGATAGTTGGAAAATACAGGCATGCTGCACTGCAGTCTTTCACTTCTGGATAAGCCAGTAAATTAATTTTGATGCTAAATATAAATATGACCAACATCCTAGTCAAAGAATCTATTTGGAATACCATCTTTAAATTTTCCCCTGGGTGCTGATATCTTTGATGATACTCCTGTATTCAGTTTTAGGCTGTCCCTGTACTCTGTGTGCTATTTGTCTCCAAACATTTTAAACTATACATTATCACTGTTTTCACTGTGTGCTGCCAATACAGCTCTCGTAATTGCCAGGCATGCCATCGCAGAGGACTTACTAATAGTACTCTGTTACATCTATCTGCATAATGTGGTTTAATCGGCTTTTCATGGCTGTTAGTTGATTCTGACATAATTACGTGGTTACAGTTTTCCTTTCATTTATCAGTCCATTATTACTATTACACTTTATCCCTTCTATTAAAAGTAAAAATAAAAGTGTCCTCACTGCTGCCAGGTTTGCATCTACATGAGCAGCTCTCCCCGGAACTGGAGTGCTTGCAGTGTGTCCCCTCCCCGTGAATTAAGGGATTGTCCTTCTGCCTAAGTGCCTCCTCATGTACAGAGGTAGGGACGAAGCCGGGGCACTAATGGGTTTTGTTAAATGCCCTTTTTACAGATCCCCACCTAGCCTGACTGCCAAAGGAAGCATTAGTCATGTCTTAGCGCCAGGCTCTCCCTACGAACAGGAGCACGCAGGAAACACAGGAACCCGACCCTCCCGTGGGAGCCGCGGTGCTGTCCCGGCTGAGGCTCTGCCGCTCCTCCACCCGCCGGGAATACGCTCAAATGCGGGCTGGAATGAAGCCATTCAGGGATGTATTTACAGCGCAGCAAAGCACCCTGCCTTGCCAAGGTGCTGCGTCTTGCATTTAGCCTCTAAAGCACTGATCAACGCTTTTCCTGCTTCTGAAGCTGTGATAAGAGCTCTCCCCCATGGGAATTCCCTAGTACACCGTAGAGGCAGGGCTTCTCCTTTCCCTCGCTGGGAAAACACAGATATCCTCTTTACCCAGCTGCCTGTTTTCATTAAGCTTTTATGGACTTCAATTCAAATTTGACTGACCCTGAAAAATAGATTCAAAGCTATAGGAAGAGGGCAGACAGGAACTCCGATACTTGTTTTGCAGACTGAATTTTCTTAAAAACCCAGATTACATGTGAGCCTGTCACCTTGTGACCCTCTCAGTTCAGGTATGATACATCACCTTGAAATGCAAACAATACACGTATGCAGTAAAACCCCACGTTTCTCCTTTCTTGTACAACAGCCCTAATAGGTCTGGAGACAAAAATACCCTCTGCTTCAGAAGTGCCTTCCACACTGAGCTTAGTAATACTCCTATACTCTGAGGTGAGGAGAAACTGCTCTTTTTCCTATTAATCACAAAGCCTATCATCCTAGAGGCATAGGGGGCAGCAAGGATGTGCTGATGAAAGATTTAGTACGAAGTGGTATGACACCTAGATATGGGAAAAAGGCTTTCTCTTCCATTTGAGAGTTGCTATCACTACAGATTTTTTTTTTTTTTTCCTAGTTTGAAAGGAGAAGCAGCAGAAAACATCTGTATTGAAAGAATCAAAATCTGAGTGTTGCTCCCTGGCTTGTCATGATGGAAACCTGCAGCTAAGCATCATCTGAGATATCTGTTACGGTAAAATCCTTCAGGGCAGGAGCTCTTAAGGCAAGGGAAGTATTTTTTCATCCTGAGTTTTAAGAGCAATTAATACAGTAATGAAAATGTCACTGAAAAATTAAAGTTAAGAAGATCTCAAGAAATCAAAACCTTAATGAAACTAAGGAAGATAAATGTGAAATGAAAAAGAAGAGTCACAAATTTGATTACCTCAAAATGAAACAGAAATGTTTGGATCTTTAACTTTTATAGTTGCTTGAGAGTGACATTTCCAGGGCATGTGCCAGGGACTCAGGAAAGGAATGGTTATCTGCACAGAGAATTTTGTTCCTCTCATGAGCAGTTTTCTTCCCCTCTTTGTTAAGAGCCACCAGGAATGCTCTCATCAAATAATGAAAAACATAGGAGCTGGTTTTCCTTGGTTTCCCCCATGCCATTTACATTTGTACAGACTGTTAAAGACTACCAAATTACTGTTTGACTTTCTTGCCAATCAGGGCTTTCTTAAAGCACCAGAAAAGTGAATAATTACACTTGGCTCAAGAAATAAAGTTTCCTACCACTGTACAATGATGCTCTAACTACAGAAATCACTTAAGCTACAAAAAGTAATAATTATGGCCTAGGTAGAAAAATGGTAATTTTTATGAAAAGAGGAGAAATTCCTTGTTAGGCTGGACAAAAAGCAGAATTTCACAAACAGGAATTTTTGCTTATTCTTTTCCCATGTTCGTTCATAGGCATCATACACAAAATGAAGAAAAAACATGGGAAAAGAACCTGAACAATCCAGGCTGTGGACACACATGACTGTAAGCTTCCTAAACTGAGAAACAGTGTTAGCAGGACTTTCCAGGTACGTTTGGGTCACAGGTCAGTCAGGGTGTATGATGTGTCCTTACCCTGCACTGTACAGACCAGACAGCACATTTTATATTTACCTAGAACTATACTCTAAGAGACAACCTTGCTGTGTAGGCAAGGTACTATTTGACCTACATAAGAGTGACACAATCTGGTTCACAGCTTGCAATATCTGAATTGTGGCAAATGTAGCAGGAACCTTCAGAAAACACTGTGTTTAAAGAAAAAGTTTTTAGTAGTTGTTCACACTCAAACCTGAACCTGAAAACAACAGGCAGCTCTCCTCAGGCATGAACCGCCACTTACCAAAAAGCTCTGGCCACTGAGGTGGTGCCAGGAGTCCATTGCCTGTGCTACAGAAACTCTGGATTAACTACAGGTTATTGCACACAAAATGTAGTATGTAGACTTTTGGTATACAGGACTGTGTATGCATCTGTCATTTGCCTGTATTTGAAAACGTATTTAATTGTACAATCAACCCTCTGATTTTTTTAATGGTGAGTTTCTAAATGAATGACTGAGCAAAGCCAGAATCACAACAGGGTAGACTAACGGAGTAACAAATAGAATTCTATACTGATAAATCAAGTACTAAAGCCTAAAAGGACCTAAGATTTCCATAGCTTCTAAAGAAAAATAACAAACAATGTATTCATTATGAACTTAAAGCAAATCACAGATATTTACAGTGGTACACTCATCTCTGCATCTACTGCAGGCCTCCCTTATGTTTTCATGTGGTATCATTTTATACTGAGTGAATATTTTCCAATCATACATAACAAATCTGAAGGCTACCTCTATGCAGCTATTCTTTACCTCTCTTTGCCAAAACCTGCTGAGCAGATATGTGTGCCCATGCCATGCCAGCCACAGGTGACAACCGAGGGGTGGCCTGTGGCCGCAGTGCAGGAGAAGAAGGGCATTCTGATGGAAGGGAGTCAGAGATTTGAGAGAGGTAAAAGTTTCTTTGTGCAGTGTTGTTTGATAGGGCTGTTGTAGGACACTTTGATGGAAGAGAATGACAGGAGCAGTGCTAATTACAAATGCACTCAGTGTAATGACTCCATTCAGGCAGCCATCATTTTGATCTAAACCAAACATGCAACCTGATGCTGAAGAGGCTGAGAAGGCTGTAACACCGCCTGGCTCCTCTCCCACAAAACCTGTGCAGGTATTAATAGTCCACCCAACAGCAAAAGCATGTACCTCAGCTAACACTTCACTAGAAACTGCAACCTACCCTTGCTGAGACAAAATATCTGTGCTTGACTAGTAATAGAGTGTAGAGACTTTGTTATATTAAAATCAAAAGTAATCCAAGAAATCCAAATCCAGCACAGTTCTGCTTCTGCTCCCAGTTCCACTTTTTCCTTCCATGTTTCTAAGGAAATGGAGCTACACTGATACTGGGAAATACTAAATAGAAAAGCCCTGTTTTCTCAGGAAATTAATAAAACTCTGCCTAGCTTAAACTATCAGAGAGTGAATAAATCTAAATTCTTGTATTGTAAATTAATGTATTGGTGTGTAAGCGTCTCTGGATGTCAGAAATCACCTAGGGCACAATAAACATTCTTACTTGAATTCCCTGTTATTTTGACAACTACAAACTGCTTTAGAGGTTACTTAGAGAATTCAAACAGATTGAATGTTGAGATTAACTGTTTCATTGTATAACTATTCCTATTTTCTACTGACACTTTATTACATAAACAGTATTCTGAAAATCCTACATTCAACTCTTAACCATTCTCCAGTTAATCACTTTGTGAGTCTAGCACTTGGATCTCTCTTGTGCTGCCCTGTGTTGTACAGTTGTGTGGGTTTTACATTTCTGTCGTCTAAGGCCAAAGGTTAATTTTCTATCATACTGATTTGAAGTGATTTGAAAATAATCACCAGATAGAATTTCTAATGAACAAGAAAACAGGCCCTTCCACTTGACAAAAGAATGCAATCTCAACCTGTGCTGGAAACTTGATCTCATCACTGAAAATGGAAAACTGTCACTAAAGCCACTGTGCTGGAAATAAATCTGAGCATGTGACCAAGAAAAGGTGATGCATTTGATAGAGAGTGCACCCAGCATTGGCACTGAATGTCAGTATAAAGCCATGACATGTTTTCACTAAAGGAAAGGAAGTGACATAAGTGGACTGACTGCACCCCACTGAAGCTGATAAAGTACATTTGAATCAGCAGCCTGTAGCAGTACACTGGTCTTTAATTCTCACCTTCAGAAAGTACATTTGATGGATTTGGACCTTGCAGAATAAAAGTCCCAGGAAGTTACAACTTCATACATTATTTTTACTAGTGTTATCTAATGACAAAAAGCTGCCATGATAAGGCAGAGAAGATCCTTTGGGAGATGCTAATTTTTGTGTTTCCTTTTTTTTTTTTTCAGCTGATCTACAGGTCAAGAACACAAAACTGCACAGTGCTGCTCTACTCATTTCCACTTCAGTCACACCATTATTTTTCGTAGCACCCTGATCTTAAGAAAACCATGCTGAAAAAAAGAGATTAGTTTAGCACTTCATTTCTGCTGAAAAATACTGCTGCTGAGATGCAAAGCAAGCTAGCCACCCAGGCTGAAGGGGATCTTGTTTTAAAATGGTGTGGTTTAAAAAGAATTTTGTGAGGAAGAAGTAGCAATGCATCATCAAAACAGAAAAACAGAAATCCCCATGTCCTCATCACTTAGAAAAAAGCCCCATCATGGTATTTTTTTCAGCCATTTGCTCTATTGATACGAAAAACTCAGCAAAAATAAATGTTTGTACAAACAATTCAAGTATAATTTGTTTAAACCAGGGACCATTCTGTGAGGATGTTTACATAGATGCTACCACAGAATTGTGAGTGCAGGTTTGGGCTTTCTTACTGCTGTTGCTCACTAACAAACCAATCCTGACACATGGCTAATTGTCAGAGCAAGCCAGCAGGCAGAACTGAATCAGTTAAAAATTCCTTGCTACATAATCTATCAGCATAATTGATATCACTTGGTGAAATCACAACCTAATTTATCATTTTGAAATGACTTTTCAGTTTACAGTTTCATTACCCTGTCAAAACAAGTACAAGTGTCTTCTTCAGGGGAAATGGAAGCTTGCAACTGCAAGAAAACATTTTTCCAGAATCATGTTTGATTTATTTCTTGTTTTACTGCAGGAAATCTAATTAATGTGAATTCTAATTTGATTCTGTTTCTCTTTTGAAACGCAGTTTTTGTTCCTTATATCAAACAAAAGTGCAGGCTGGAAAGAAAAGGATCCTGTTGTTTTGGCCTCCCAACTCACTGCTGGCAAGCTGCATCACATTTCAGTCTTGGTGTCATTCATATGACATTAAAAATTCACTTCTTCAGTGGAACCATAAAAAACCTAACAGGTGAAGTGTTAGCTTCTGAAGAGGGCTGGACTCTCCTTCACCATGCACATGCGTGTACCTCCCACAGCCTCTTTCCATTTGCCCTGCACCAGAGCCTTTCCTGGCAGACCTTATCTTGCATTCTCTTCACACAGCTGGAAATCACAGCACGAGCTCTTAGCATTTGTTCTCACCCTATGTAATGCTGCAAAGGGCAGCCTTCATATGTCTTCTGCTGTACAACAGAGAGAGGAGAGTGCAAAGGGCTGATCTCAGAGTAAGGGTAATATTTATGTCTAAATATTACTCTCAAAGCACAAAGTTTCTTTGGGGCTTTCAGATCCAAGGCCTTCAGGGAAATTCAACAGCATGTAGTTGACTAATTGGATGCATTATTTATAACATTACTGACACACACAGTGGGTTTTGCTTTTGCAAACTGAATAGAGATTGGTAGCAGGCATGCTGGGGACACAAACTGGGACAATGACATTGCATATGAATTATTGCTATAACTGTTGAGCTTTGCCAGACTACCTGATCAGAATTAGAAACCTATTTTCTTGGTGTAAGCAGAGGGCCAAAGGCACTAATTAATTTTTGACTGAGCCTTGATTAAATTCAGTGTACAGGACCTTGAGGTAAACTAGCAATCCAAGCAATTTAGATAGGTAAGGCAATTTAGCAAAATGGTACACAGGCAGACCCAGAACAATGCCTAGCCAATCTGAAAATCTGTTTCAGAAATCCACTCTTGCTCTATGTCCTTTTCTCCTGAGTAGCCATCTTAAATATTCGTGGGGTTTCTGGCTGCTACAACATGTAAGCAATGTCTTCTGTGAAGACATGTTCCCAGTATATGCCCCTAGGAAGAAAACTTGTAATTCCATTAACACATCATTTTTATGTCTCCCAACTCTAGCAGTAAAATTTGGAACACATAACAGAATCTCAGACTGTGTAAGGCTGGAAGGGACCACTGGAGCTCATCTAGTCCAGCAGGGTCATCCTAGAGCACATTGCACAGGATGGTGTCCAGGCAGTTCTGGAGTATCTCCAGGGAGGGAGACTCCCCAACCTCTCTGGGCAATCTGTTCCAGTGCTCAGTCACACACACAGTTAAAGTTCTTCCTCATATTTGGATGGAATTTCCTGTGCATCAGTTTCTGCCCATTGCCTCTTGTCCTATTGCTTGGCACCACTGAGAAGAGCCTGGCTCCATCCTCTTGACACCCTCCCTTCAGATACCTATAGACACTGCTGAGGTCCCCTCTCAATTATCTCTTCTCCAGGCTAAACAGGCCCAGCTTCCTCAGCTTTACATTTTAAGTGAGGTGCTCTAGCATTACATTTGAAAGAAATTCCTAATAAGTCATCATACTGATTAGGAAAAGTTGCCTGTCCAAGATTCTCATTACTTCTGCAGTTTTCTGAAGACACACTTAATTCTGTTTGCAGGCACTGCCTGCCTAATACACCTCCCTCACGCAAGGATTAATAGTTTGCCACTGAGCAGTTCCAGGGAAACGTCAATGATTTAACTGTTTTGATGGCTGTTTACTTAGAAAAGTTAAGAAAGGTGACTGCATGACGACTTCTAAAGCAGACCTTGATGCTTATGATGACAATATCAAAATCTGAAAAGGTTAGTGATGACATTAATGCTGCACATTCATATGGAAGGAATGCTTTGTCAGAATCTGTTTTGTTCTGCTTGATGACTTATGGGTATAGAAAGATGAGATTTTATTCTGAACTGCACAACTGTTTTTCTTTTACAGAATGACTGAGATGATTATCCTTCCTTACCCCGACTCATGGAGATTTATGCCATGATATTTCAGCCTGATTTACTGTTTATCTTTTCCACAGGACAATACTAAATCCAGTTTTCCATGAAAGGACGCAACCTTTCAAGCAGGAGGTGACTGGGCTCCATTTGGGAACCTTTTGGAGTTGAGGCAGTTCTGAATGAAGACATTTTTCTAGAGGGGAGCTGTCATCTGTGCAATATCAAAGTGTGTGCACGCGGGTGGAACCACATATTGGGAATACACTTTCATGATTATTTTAATGTTGTTATTTTAATTGTTTAGTTGAACAAGATTGATCTGATGGGCTATGCTAATGCTAAATCCCTCTGAGAGGAATCTGCCTCTATTTGTTAACATCACTGACCAAGATTAGTTGCCAGCAAGTTCTTGTGGAAGATGACAGAATAGATGGTGGTGCATTAGCTCCCCTTCAGAGATTCAGCAGGGGTTTAATGAACAAGTTTTCTTTCAGCATAATATAAATCAAATTTTTGGGAAAGTGGTGGATTTACTGCTTTTCTTATATCCATGTATGTTTACTGGTTATTTCAGACTACCACTGGGTAGATCACTGCAAACAGGCTTTACAGAGATGTGCCTGGAAACAATTCTCATCACTGTGACCAATGCCTTTTTAAGTTTATTTTTCAGGTTTTTTTAAAAGGCAAGACAACTGCCAGGTGAGCTATTTCTGAGAGATCCTCCAAAACATTGTTTTTTGCAAATTTCAACAGCTTAACTTGCAGGCTACTGAGTCTTACCCCTAAGCCATGGACTCATGCAAGCACACCTCACCAGTGCTGTTTATTCACCACAGTATTTGCTTCAAGATAGCAGAAGGGGGCTTAAAAGCTGTCTCTTTTTTTGCACACACGTGTATGGATGACTTTCTATCCTGTTTGCATTGGTGTACAGTTTGTGTTCTGGCAGCAAATTCCTGCATGCCCGCAGTTCCCTAAATACTTCTAGAACCCATCCAAAACTCTCAAGGTTCATAATGCTAGTACACTGATACTATTTGTCAAGTATCTGAGGGACCAGTAATAAACCAGAACCAGTTACACTCTCACACTCTCTTGGCAACATCTTTGACTCTTAATTAAGACATAGAGATGGTAAGGCAAGTATTAAAAAGCAAGCAAATAATTATGAGGTTAGTTTTACTGGATAAAGAATTTTCCTTTTTCCTTTGGATTTTGGAGAGCCAACTACCTGAATATTTATTCAAACTGGATATTCCATAATTTTGCTCTGCAGGCTTATTACCTATTGATTTACAATTTGTTATTGATTACTCCAACAGCAGGCAAACCTGTTCCACAGAAATTCAACAACAACTAAAAAAAAAAAAAGATTATAAGAAAACAGAATGATAGAATGGTTTGAGTTCTATAAAAATCATCTAGTTCCAAGGCCCCTGCCATGGGCAGGGATGCCAATCTCTAGATCAGATTGCACAGGGCCCCATCCAACCTGGTCTTGAACACTTCCAGGGATGGAGCATCCACAGCTTCTCTGGGCAACCTATTACAGTGCCTCACTACTCTCACAGTAAATAATTCCCTAATATCCCATCTAAATGTACTCAATTTCAGCAGGGCATTCAGCAGATATTCAGGTATCCAACTACCTGAGTATGCCATGCTGCTTTGGAAAGAAGTGAGTTTATCTGTTCAAACTGAATATTTCATCATTTTGTTCTACAGGTTTATTACTTATTGTTTACAATTTATTACTGATTACTCCAACAGTAGGTAAACCTGTTCTACAGAACTTCCACAGCAACTGAAAAAAAAAACTAAAAAACAAAAAACAAACAACAAAACANAACAAAAAACAAACACCAAAACAAAAACCAAACAAAAAACCCCAACAACAACAACAACAACAACAACAAAAAACAAACCAAAAGAGACAAGATCTGTAATTTCAGAGGTCAGAAACAGAGTGATGAACATATTCCTACAGTCAAGAGACATCAAATCAAAACACGCAGCAAGCTGTTGCTGTATTTTTCCCTCCCCTACACTAAATACAAATGAAAAATGCAGATGATGCATTGATGCATGTGAGAATGGAGCACAACAGTGGGAGAAGCATGACAAACAGGAATAGCTTCCTAGCACCTCAGAGCTGGGAATCTGCACTGCACCTAGAGAAATGAGCCAAGCAGAGGAGGCATGAGAAGACTTTTTGGCTCCAAGTGCAAGGTGAATATATAGTGCCACGCTTTTTTCAGTTGGTAAATCACAAAACCAGAATCCCACAGGAGTAAGGAGGAACCAAGGGCACTAACAGGCAGTAATGAAGCACACACAAGTGGAGCAGACACATTTCCTGTATTCCTGTCCAGCTTTAGCCAGCCCTCTGTGAGCAGTGCACAGCAATGGTAAACAGGACACAAATAGTCCATTTGCTTCACTGTTATTTATCTGTAAATACTGGATGCATAGGTAATAAATTTCAAGCAGAGCAAGCCTAATGGGCAATACTGACTGTCCTGATTTACTGGATGTAACAGAGAAAAACCAGCCTGTTTCCATTAAGAATCAAATAAAACATTGCACTTCCAGAAATGCAAACTTTACATCATGATAAATGCATACTGAGAATTCTGCACATTTCCAAGAGCTACATATCTTCTCCCAGACCTCCAATCCTTGGAGGAAAAAAAAAAGAAAAAAAGAGGAAAGAAAATAGAAAAGCTGCAATTTTTGAGATACATATCAGCAACTAAACTGCTCTAGATTTGGTCAAAGATAGAAAGCCTAGCCAAAAGCTCTTCGTGAAACTAATAGAAGTATTTTCAGCCTGTCCTTTGAAGGACAAGCTGTAATAGCATAACAGCAGAGTTCTGACAATACAACTAGACTTCTGTGGAGCAAGAAATAGAAAAAAAGTAATAAACTGACTAAGTAATAAATTACTAAAAAGGTTATTGTGAATACAGTTTTGTAATATCTCCTTATACCTGCTTTCTTCACATATTGCCTCATTCATCTGTGCTTGAACATCTGGGTTGCATTTTTGTGTTATCTTTAAAATATTAGCTAGCTTGGGAAATGATCCCATAGAAAGAAAACCCAGGAAAGTTTCTTTTTAATGATTGGATCACATGGATAACAGCATATCCAAGCTTATTAGAAGCATATATTCTCTCTCTTACAAGAGAGATTTATTGACACAGAAACATGAATTGAGATAGAATACACCAGTATTATGTTGCCTGTACTTTTAGTCTAGTGTTTACCCATCTGAGCTTGACTGAACCTTGGTGGAAGTTGAAAGAACCTTGTTTCATGTGATAGGACACTTGAGACTGTGCTCAGTTTACTAATAGCAGTATGATACTGAATACCACTGGGATAGAAAGAAAATTAAGCAAATTATAAGAAGAAGATGGCAAAAACCCACAAAATGCCCATTAAGGACAAATCTGTAGTTCATACTAGAACAACATTGTATCAAATGGAAACTCTCAATATAACTTTTGCTTGACCGGAAAGATGGAATTCTACTGTCAGACAAAGTATCTTATCTCAAAAGGACCAGATGCACCATTACATAACTTCAAGAGACTAATTTAGATAAAAGTTCAGAAAAACGACTGAGTGATTACAGCACGCTTTTGCTCTGTTCTGTAAAGATGGGCTACAACTGCCATCAACAGAAAGGGCAAACATGCTGATCTTGTCTCAGTGATCACTTTTGAGAGGTGGCTCTGCTATAGCGAGATTTTGGGGAAGCTGGAAATAAATAAGGTCATCATGATGTATTTTGAGATATATAGAAATCCAGTATTTATTACTTATTGGTTTTATTGAAGGACAATTTTGTTCACACAAATAAATAGAAAACACAGTGTTCAAGGATATTATTTGAGGAAATCACCATTCCCCTTTCTCTAAGAGAGATACATCAAAAGAAACACAGGTTGTATTTGCTCCTGACAGTGTTCCAGAGATTCTTGAATTTTGGGAAAGTTTTTATTAGGATCTATATCCCCAGAAATGAAGACCAAAAGATAATTCCAGGATGAGTTTTGTCACTCGTGTGGCCCTTGAGCGGTATCTGCTCCTCATGAGTGTCCTCAATGTAATTGTGATGCGACTTTTGAGTAAAGAACCATGTGGATTGCTTCCAGATGATTTTACTCACCACAACCAATCAAAGGGTTTGTCCTCTGTTATTCCCACAAAAGTAAATTGCCCCAAACCTGCCCCTTAGATGCAGCTCTTAATACCTGAAACACCATCATCTACCAACTTTGTCATTTCAGAGTCAGAAGTAAAAGTGTGTAGGTTTTATCAATCTTTTTGTCACAAAAGATTAGAGGAGAAGGTGGTACAGATTAATTCAGCCTGTGGCTTTTGTCACCTTTTTACTATGTTACAGGAAGGAGAGCCTGAACAACTAGATTGGAACCCCCATTATGTCTCAAACCAGTTCTGTCCTGTCTGGTGATAACAGGCACGACAGGCAGAAACATTCCACGTGCTCTTGGAGACATCCTGCTGCAAGCCTTCCTATAGCTAAGTTCAAAAAACTGATTCACACCAAAATGAAATCAGTTTTTACTTAAAATTGACACACACAAAAAGTGTATCTTTTGACCAATTGAAGTTTTGTGGGGTTTTTTCCCCTTTTTTTGTTTATTTTGTTTTCCTAATGAGTGTAGGGTTATTGATTTCAGAAATTTCAGAATCCAATATATTTTCACTGTAAGTATGCACTTGATTATTCATATTTATTGTAAAAGGCATATTTTTATTTATTTTATCTACAGATGCTTAACAGATCCTTTCTGAATAATCCTCATAGATCTCCATCTCAGTTAATGTGGCTCTTGATTCAACTGAATTATTAATAGAATAAATGAACTGGACAACTTATTCCTTATCCTTCAAATGTAATTGATAATTCATAATTGCTACAACTTTCATGTGCTGTAGGAGACAATACTAATGAGGTAAGTACATTTTACGTACTAATAATCATAATGAAGAAACAGTTCACAGAGAGTTTCTCATTCACACATTGTCATGTCTCACATTCTACAGTACTTTGGCCCTCTGCTGTATTTACTCAACATCTTAGGTGCATCAAGTAAAAACCTAACTCTTCACATTAAACAGGTCTCTGTTTCCAACCTGATGAAAAGTATTGTGACAATTTATCTAATTTTCTAGTTACCTTCAATTATGTAGATAAAATCAGCAGTTTGTAACTTATAACAACAAGAAAGTAAGAGGAGGATGGAGAGGAAACTGACTGAAAGGGAAATATTTGTTGTTTAGTAGTCCTGTCAGATACCCAGCTGTCACATGGGACACTTTAGAAAATGCTCCAAGGCACTGCTGAGCATCAGAAGGAACAAATCATTGATCCTTTGCAACAGAGATGATTCGATAAACTTATGTTAACTCATTGCATGAAACAAGGCCAAAAAATTCTATTCATAGGACCAAGCCTAATTTTCCAAGAATTAATATGTCTTCATAAATGGATAAAGGGGTGAAGACACCAGGTATTATTTTTCCAGTCTTCCTCCTGGTGGATTTTTAAGATAAAGACAAATCAAATGCTTTTCTGAAGCCTTACTTTATATATCAGTGAAACAAGTCACATAAAGAATCCAAGAGAGACATGAAACTAATGGGAAAATGAGGACAAGATCACATGGGTTTTTTTTCTCAAAGAAGAATATTTCCCATCCTGGTTGGGTTTGTTTGTCCTTTGAAAAACTCATAATTTTCACAGCCTGGCTGGTTTTTGTCCTTAAAAAAATTAAATCTTGCAGCCATTCACCTTAAACTTTGCTGAATTTAAACAACCCAGTCAGGAACTCCACTTTTTTCTGTTTGGATCCCCTTTTTTGTTTCAAGACCACTTCTTCCTGGAACCCCAGACATGCCACTTTCATTCAGTCCAGATGTTTTCAGTCAGACTCCTCAATTCCAGGGAGCAAACAGCAAGCTTCTACTTGAGACACTGAACATTCACATTTGATCCCTAACCTTCACACATGCACTTAACCACCTGGTACTGTTAGTATCCATGATTTAAGCTATTCTTTTTTTTGCCTGCAAGACTGGCTAATATTAGCCTGATTTCACTTCCAGTGAAGACAATTGGATTAATTTTGCTTGTTTCAGGAATTTTCAGTAATAGCATTTCCCAAGAGCTGATTATTTGTTGAAAACAAATGCATTTTTCTGAAGTCGTTCAACTAATCTATTACAGTTGTTTGCCCACTGGATTCAATTACTCATGTGTGAATAAAACTTTCCAAAGATGTTGCTAGTACAAAGAGCTCCCGAAATGTTTGCATGTATTACAAATCTCACGTTCCTTAACAGAATTAGGGAGCTAAATGCATTTCCAAGCTTTGCTGGAACTATTGGAGGGAGTCACGGAACAAAAGAAATATATGACACTTTTTGTTAGCTTATGCATTATAACAACTATTACATAACCAATTTCTTCTATTAAGTAATAATAAGCTACTGGGTCAATGAACTAGAAACTAGAATACAGCACCATGGCTATCTCAATTGTTATTAGTTCAAGCCACAGGCAAAAATTAATCAGTATATGTACACAATTTTGTGCATGTTTGAGTGATTCATTTTTTAGTTTTGTATCAGTATTTATAAATTTACCAGCAAGAAACTAGATTATTTCACTGGTAAAATCTTACACAGTTTACCATATCTAAGAAAGTGGCAAAACTGGTTGTTTATAACCCTCAAATTTCAATGGGTTATATAATTGGGCAATATTTGGATATATTGGTAACAACAGAAAAAAAATGCATCCCTGACACAAAATCTAGACCTGTACAAAACAAAAACCAAAAAGATTTCACTATGAATGAAAAAGCATGCAATTTTTGTAAAATCCTGTTTACAGGAACTCTAAACAGTACTTTACATTTCCCTGCAGGGTTTGATTTTAGACACAAGCAGATAGCTGGCATAGACGATTTCAGACAGAATTATTACATTTTTGACAAATTTTCCATTTAACTGAAACACAGTTTCACTTTAAAAGTAATAATGTGCTTTGAGCCTTGCCCATAATTTCAAAGCTGAGGCTCTGGCAAGTATTAAAACTCTGACAGCAGAGGAATGGGATATATGCAACTTTAAAGGCTATACTTAAGTAATATCTGCAGCATATGAAAATCTCTCCTTGATGCAGAAAATTTACTTTTAAAGAAAATACTCCTATTGCTTCTTGTCAGTGCTGGCAAGTCTAGAAAATGGCAAGAAAACTAAATAAGCTTTGTATGAGATTGATTTCTAGTGTCCAGCTTATAAACACAGAGAAGAATTCACCACTAATATTGCAAACCCAAAGCATGTAAGTCCTGAAGTTGTTTTCCAAGGAGCTCTTAAAATTTAAATTACTGTTTCAGCTTTAGATTTAGCCTCCTAAGAGAAAAATGATGCTAACTGATTTATTTATTTTTTTTAGTCCCAGGCAAAGGCACAAAAGAGGAGAGGAAAGGAGAAGGAGAGGAACCTGATCCTTCATTTGCAGCTACACTGGGACTCTGGTAATGAGAACCTGTGGGAGATGTATTTCCCCAGCAAGGGCTCAGTTCACCGTGGGTTTTGAGATTAGGTCCCACACATGTGCAAAGCATTTTGCTTGAGGAAAGCACTCAGAATAAAATGACAGAGTTCTGTGCTTATTTTGTTTCTTATGTGAAAAGTTCAAGACAGATGATTATTTTAGGACAGCATATCAGCTCTCTTTGATAGTTGCCCCGATTTATTAACCTGCAACTCTGGGCTAAGGGAATTGGATACTCATATCTAACGTCAACAGCAGCCAAGCATCTAATTTTCTTAGGCTCTTCTGAAAGCCCAGCATACATTTCTCAACTAATTGAAAGCAGATTCTCTCTCACTGTAATACAAAGAGATTTCTTTTTAAGCTGTACAAATATTCTTCTGAGCTTAATCTTACAACTACATATAAAAATACACAGTTATATGACAGTAAGATTGAAAAAAATTCCAAATGTAAGAAGAAAAGGATGATAAAACTAAACAGTGAGGAATCACTTTTGAAATACTGGCCTACAAGTAACTGGCATCAAAGTTTAACACAGGTATGTTACAAGATTTTAGATTTACTTCAGCTTGAGAAAACCAAACCTACATGGAATTGTATCATCCGTGATGAAGACCATACATACATAAAAAATATAATAATCAGTGTGGTAAATGTGCTTCTTTTCTCCACATTTATCATTTTCACCAATACTCAAACCCCCAAATAAAAGAGGCTTCAAAGCTAAACTATTTATAAGTTAAATAAATCTATGAAGAGCTGTTTTGTTATGACAGAACAGCTTAGCTCATGAGGCACAGATAATGTACAAGCATTTTCTGAAGTGTCCAAAAGTCTGCACTGTATATTCTTACATTGACTGAAAATACAACAGCCTCTTTTCCAAGACTTTCTCTAACAACATTGTTTCTACTACCAGTATTCCAGATTCCTTTGTAAACATAACTTTTAAATATATTCATATTATAGGAAGAGCGAAAATTCATTTATTCACTTTTTTTACCAAAATGGGTGATTTGTTTTTATTCAGACTTTCAGTCTCTTAGCTCAAAACAAATAAATTAAAAAATTCAGCACAACCAACACACACCTTCTTCTTTAAAAAATCATTAGAAACTATGTTCAAAATTATTACCGTGTTTCTGAGTTTCTGCTCATATTTAGAAAGCAAGCTTTTTTACTGCAACTAATAACTACCTAGGACTGCTTCTTTTCCCCCCTCTGTGCATTTCACTTACAGAGATCTCAAAGCATAGGTATCACTCCATAAATGTGGCTGACAGCAGCCTCACACAGTCAGTGGTATATAGCAAAAATGAATATGACAGCCACTATTGACCTTAGACTGTTGCTGAAAGAAAAAATGGCACACATACCTACAAAAAGGCAAATAAGCTGTATTACTGATGAATTCCTCATCAGACTACAGAGAGTTCTTAGCACTGGTTGTTGACAGAGGCATTAGTGTACATCCTTCAACATTTGTGTTTATGAGGAACAAAAATGTGGAGTTTTCTCTAATGCATGCAGCCTTCAAAAGCATGATGCTATTTGACTTTCTGCACCCATAAATCTCCCCCCTCCAAAGGCAGTGGGTATTCTGCTATAATACTCACTATCCATTTGGAAGTCTTTCCAAATTTTGGTTTCACTTTTTTAAATAGCAGATCAGAGGGACTAAGTCATGCACCCAATATTATCACAGAGTCTCCACAGTGGTTTCTTTGCCAATGGGATTGTTCGCTTTTGTTTCTTAATAAGTAGCCTGGAACTAACAATAGCCACCACAGAAATCAATAAAAATAACCAAATACTTCAAATTTAAGCATAACCATGGAAGATAGCTGTTATAAAGAAAAGAAGCAAAATTATATACCGTTGCCAACACAGAATAGTCATCAAAACTGTGGCAGTACAGTTTTTGATGATGGCACTTTTTCCAGTAAACTATCAGAAAATAGAGCTATCCAAGTGGCCTCAAAATGTTACTTTTTTTTTTTCTCACACCGTGTAGGATTACTTTTTCAATTAAATTACCTGTCCCAACGACCTCCAATCTAGGCTGGCACTTCCAATGTATACGTGCTGTTTATCAACAATCCAGAAAGATGACTGAAGCCGACCTTCATTGTATGCTGACATGTTCATATACAACACTTCAGCACCTAGAGATTTAAGGATAAAACAATAAATGGTATTACTTAATATAATTTACATTATTAAAAAAAGAAACAACTTCACACTTAATGGCCTCAGTTTCCAAAATTATTGAGCAGCATAATTAAATACACCATTAAGGTTTATAATCAATGATAAGTGGTGTTACTGTACCACTGTTTAAGACTTTAATTAACATGTATTCCAGTTATATGAAAAAACATTTACTTAAGGCACATTCCAGGTACAGGGAATATTCCCATGCATTATAATGTATACATAATTTTCTTCCATTTCATAAAATTGATCTTTTTTTTCCCAGCACTGTATGTTCCTAAAAATAGTTCATTTCTACATTTCTATTCTGTAGTGCAAACCAGCTACATATTGCAATAATGACCTTTAAAATATAAATGAAATTAAAACCCCTGCCTAAAAAGCAGGCTCTGCTCCTTTGCCCTGGGCAGTGCTTTGAGCAGGTAGCTGTGGCGGCTGTTGCCTGGAACAGACCCCAGTAAGAGAAATTGTGGAGAATTAAGGAGCAAGGAAGTAAGCAAAGGCCTAAATAAAGTATGTTGAATCTGCTCTTACTCCTGCTAATCTGTGACATTCAACTGCCACTTTGAACTGCACAGTTCTAATAAGGATTATAAACCACTGGAATCAAAGGAGCTCCTTGCTGTGTAAAGGCATGTTGCCTTATCACATCACTAAGAATGTCTGAATTGGGCCCATCTGTATATTTGCAGAACTAAATCCAGA
The DNA here is from genome assembly GCA_013398175.1 of Climacteris rufus. NCBI lineage: Eukaryota > Metazoa > Chordata > Aves > Passeriformes > Climacteridae > Climacteris > Climacteris rufus. The sequence goes on from VZRZ01005153.1 coordinate 578,801, forward strand.
ATATATTTAATATTAGGTAAGTTTAGCGGTTTCTCACACCATTATTGTTCTTCCAGTGCTCTAGTGTTCGCAAAAGTAGGTGATTAATCTGAATTAATCATTGCTGAAGGCATTTTACAGTAACCCACTCAACTTCACATTTCAGTCAAGACTAACCGGGGAAAAGAAGTGACAGTAAACAGCAGCCTGGAGAGCACTACTGGTACCAACCATCTCCTGTTAAACATTCACGGGGTCTTCAGTACCATGACTTCCAGAAATGGTTGAATATGAGTCACAACTTCAAAAGAATTCCAAGATACATAGAGAACTACAATGTATTTCTTTTCATCTAACTTCCTAGTTTTGATCTCCTAAGAAACATTTGACTTGTAATTTTAGGCAACAGTTACCAGTGCTAAATATGTCTTTATTATTATGAAAACGGTAATTTTCCCTCAAAAAAAAAAAAAAAAAAAAATTCTAAAAGTTCAGGCCTCAAGAAAAGAAGAAAAATCAGGTAAGGTGCCACTTACCATGATGCACCAAACACACAGGATTTTGAGCACATGACACAGTTTGGTTCATTGATCAATTACATTTGGTGCAACTCAGGTACCTTTCCAATTTTTTGTACGTTTCACCCATCCACACTCACCTATGCTGAGAAACAAAGATTTTTCTAATTTCCTTGGAGCGTGTTGCTGCTACTTTCAATCCATGCATTAATGAGCAGAACTGTGCTAATTATTGAGACAATGTGTATGAAATGGCAAAGAAATCAGAAAACAATCTAGCAGGTGTTAAATGGTTTAAATTGTTTTCTGGTGAATAAACAAAACAAAAGCAACCACTATTATCTAAGGATAACCATTTTGTAAGGCATTAAACTTCCAGTTACTGATCCAAAAACTGTGTTTAAAATCAGATTTAACAAAGCAGTTTGCCTTGATGATGTTTTCTTTCCCTACATCCAGTTTGCAGCATTAAACAGCAGTATGAATTTAACACTCACAACACACCTACATCGAACAGGTTACAAATGAAATGCTTGGATTTTTGCACAGAAAAGGTAAAACACTGGGAAGCAACAATGAGTTTCCTTCTCATAACTGAGAGCCTAAAATAAACACAATTTTAAAACATTTTTGAAATACCCAATGACAAACACAAATGCTGACTGCTGAAGTTATAACAGGAGACTATTTATTCAGTAATACTAACATTAAAAATAGCAGACATCATCAGTAACTTGACACACAATTCAAAATTTGTAAAACACCAAAATTTGTTGGCAGGGGTTGTTCAGACATGGACATAAGCAGTGGGATGGGACTATTACTCTAAAATATAATCTAGGCTTCCATAACGAAAATGGTGAATATAGCAGTGCAGAAGATACTGCTATCACACACACCACTAAAATCAAAACCTGGAACCCAATTTCTTTTCCTTTTGGAAAGAGCTTTTGGTAAGCCTGAGGAAGCATTATCTCCAAGTTAATTAAAAAAAGAGTCATGTGTTGCAAACAGCAGCTGTTGTGCAGCCTATTAATGAGACCTTACCTTTTGATGAAAGGAAACATGTATCAGTATTGATAATTGCCTCTGTTCCAGAAGCCCTTGAGATGCTTTGTTAAAATAGGCTTATCAAGCCTTCAACACAATCCACCATCCCTAGCGTGGTCCAGGTCCCATGAGGAAATGAAATTGGACTGATCAATATGTGAAGCCATAACAGAACTCTCTATCATGCTGCAGTCTCAATTATATGAAGCTGAGTTCAACCACAAGGGCACATTTGTAGGCTTGATTGCTAATAAACATGCCAAATAAATCTATTTTGTTTCACTGGAGATTAAAATTCAGGGTGAGAACTTGGAGACAACCAGCGCTGTCACTTAAAACTCAAGTGGATTTATCTGTCCCTTAAAATTGTGCAATCTATGGGCTGGGACAGATTACACACTTTCTGCAGAAAAAAAAAACAACAACAACAAAACAACAAAAAAAAACCACTGTAGGGATCAAAGCATGTTTTAAGTAACAGACATTTATCTGAGTACTTTGCTTCTAGATGGGGTGGTTCTTCACACTGTATAAGGGAGATGACTGATGCAGTCTGGGATGCACAGAGGCGACTCTACCATTGAAAGAGTCCTACCTGGACCTTGCCCATGTGATGTGAGCACTGCCCCTGGGAAGTATCAGGCTGCCATTCAGCCTCTTGCTTTGTCTCATAATGGAGGAAGAAAACAGAAGATATCAGTAATATTGCAAGAAATACTGACTTTTCATCCATTAAAAAAAAAAAAATCCAATTCCCAAAGTAATCCCAAAGAAGAAGGATGGCCCAAGCAAAAGCCATTTACCATTTCTAGCCTTGCAACATCCTGTTTGGTCCAGCTGCCTGCTCTCAGGTACTTCACTAACAATGTCTGAAAGCTACAGAGCAAACTTGACTTCAAGAATAGGAACTTGAAGAGAATTGGGATTGTTCAGCCTGGAGAAGAGAAAGCTTCAGGGTGACCTAATTGTAGTCTTCCAGTGTCTGAAGGGAGCCTGCAAGAAGGATGGAGACAGATTTTTTCCTAGAGCATGATGCAAAGAGGGAAGGACAAAGGGTAATGGATTAAAACTGAAAGAGGAGGTTTCAATTAGATATTAGGAGGAAACTCTTTACTATAAGGGTGGTGAGACACTGGAACAGGTTGCCCAAAGAAGTTGTGGATGTCCCATCCTTGGAAGTGTTCAAGGCCAGGCTGGATGGGGCTCTGAGCAACCTGGTCTAGTGGAAGGAGTCCCTGCTTATAGCAAGGGGGTTGGAACTGGATGATTTTTAAGGTCCCTTCCTACCTAAGCCATTCTACGAATCTATGAACCTAAGGCTAGGATGTTTTTCACATATTTGAGGCAAAGCACTAAACTGTTCACAGGAGCCTTTAGTCAAGAGCTCATCACTCACACGCTCTCATGAAAAACTGTATGTCAGACACATTCTTGGCACAGCTGTGTTGCAGCTCTGGATTTTACTGCTGCTCAAGCAAGGTCACCAGACAGCTACACAAACTGGGAGACTCTTCTTTGTGGGAGAGTGCAGGAGGTCAGAACTCACAGGGCTGCCACTTGGCCTCCACATCCGAGTTTCTGCAACAGTCTGGGGAAGGTGCACCATGAGGCTTTCGATCCAATACCTGTGAGCAGCTCAGGATACTGTCCTTGTACAGAGGCAGCGTCATTGTGCCAAATCCCCTCTCTGGTGGATGCAGTAAATAATTTTTGTAAAGAAGACCCAGAAAGAGCAACTGTTTAGGCTGCTATTATCACAGCTGCCTTGAAAGCAAACATGCAAATTCTACTTGCCACAGTTTTCAGCAGTACCAGTTACAGGCTAAACTCACTCTGGAGTTAGCAAACATAACGCCCAAGAAACAGAAGCTGCATTTGCTTGTACCGTGCCTAAAATTGGTCTTCTGACTTCACAACTTTTTTACTTTCACTATAATGTTTCTAAAACCAGAGAGAAAGAAAAATAAGGGGAAGAACTTCAGGAGTAAAACGAAAGACAGTGTTAGCTGGGAAGTTGCAGCAACAGTGACAGGCAATACTCAACAGGGAAGCAAGGATAAGAAAAGCAACAAGAGCCCCGACCTCAGTAGCCCTGACAGTAGAAAACTGTGCTGCAGCAGAAAGAGTGTGGAGAGAGATGCAGATACATTATCTGATGGCACGTGTTGGGACTGCACTGTGCAGAGCCCTAGGAGAAAGGTCACGGAGCCAGGAAGGGCTCTGCTACGTCCTGCAGGAAAGTTGTAAAGGTGGAAGAGATAAACAAGGTCTCTTGAAAGTCTCTCCTTCCCCATTCTGGGAAAACAGAGCTTGCCAAGTACAGTCTTCAGAGGCACAGCAGGTGTTGGAAGGGGAACACGTTGGGGTAGTGGGAACTAAGACAGGCAAATGGGAAGAGTGTAGAGAGTGGGAAGAGTGTAGAGAGAACACAAAGAAGGGACAGCAGGGTACAAGGAAGTGCTGATACATGAAATGAGCCTGTCCAGAGGAACCAACACTGCTTACAGCTCTCATGTACTTGTAGTTTGAAGCTGACAAATGCACATGCATGACCAACCCATTGTGCATCTTCCAGACACTGTTGGGTTCATGTCACCACAAAGCTGGCCACAGTAGGAACAGCTGCCCTGCCCTGCCCTGCTTACTCCATTTTTGTCATCCCTTCTCTCTCTTCATTTATTTTTTAAAATACAAATTGCTCATTAGGATGTGGATGCGTCTGCATAGAGATACATAAAGTGAATGTCTCTTTCCCAACATTTTGCAGTATGTGCTTTCCTTTCATTTATTTACTTCTGATAACAAGCCTGAGCACACAGTACACCCATGAATAAAAATAATTTTTATTCCACTGAGACAAAAATCCAGAGTTTTCAATACAAGTGGTCACAAACAGTGGAGTAGCTGTTTCATTTGGGGCAGACACAAGGGACCCAGGCAGAGGATCACCTCCCTATGAATTTTCAGGCTTTCTTCTCAACTGATTGCAAAAAGTATGGACTTCTTCCAGAAGCCCCATTAGCATGACCTGCCTCTGCTCAGAGGAGGAGAAGTACAAAACCAGAGGAATGCACAACTTGAAAACAAAGTTATTTTTACTATGCCTCTGAATGATTAAAAGACAAACTAGAATATTTACTATTTCTGTGCTCTTTATGGAATATTGGATTCAAAATGCAATTTAAAAGTCTGACTGGCCCAGAAAGATTAATGATTCAGATTTAGTTTAAAGAGAGAATGCTCAAGGACTTTTAGGGAAATCTCTGATGGTAATACCTTAACTTTGAATCAGCTGTTTTGTTTACATTGTCCTCTGCTTCTCTCTCTCTCACACACACACACCTGCCCTTTTTAAAAACTACCAGGACTGAATTCTGTCGCTCTGGGATTATGTGCTATTCATCAGTCTAAAGCCACAGTAATTTAAAAAAGAAGTAGCATAGAATAAAAACCTTGCTGCCTTTTTTTAGCAGCTCTATATTCAACTGTCACACATGTAAAAAAGGAAATCATAATTACTCAAAGAAATTACATTGTAGCACAAGTCCAAGTAATCCCCAGAAAGCTTTCACAATACAATTTACATTCATGCCATCTTGGCCTGTCTTAAAACTGTTGCACTACCTGCATGAGAAACACTCACTCCCAATGTACGATCAGCCATAAGCTGTGCGCACACATAGCTTCTCAAAACAGCACTGGCTCCCAAAGTTAATGCTGCCTTTAGGAAAACTGGGCTGTTTCTTATGTAGATATTTTTCACAAAAAAATTACTGTAATGCTTACTGTCTTATTTTACAGCATCTAAGGTCACTGACACAAAGATAATTTTGAGGGAATCAATGCACAGGAGAGGAATCTGTGACTGAAGTGCCATAAGCCCCTCTGGTCTCTCTCTGGAAAGACACAGATGCCTGCAGCACCCACTGGAATTGCAGTGGATGGGCTCACATGCTTGGAGCTGTGGCGTGGGTGGTTCAGGGACAATAAGCAGTCACTCTCTGCCTCCTGCGTGCTGCCGCTGTTCACCTCCACTGGCACGCTCCCCAGCCAGCTCACGTGTCCCTGTCTGGCTGGAGCTTGGAAAAAAGGCTGCTACAGGAGAGCTCTTCTAGGCAGACAGGCTGCAGTCAAGGATCTCCCTGTGGAGTTGAGGACATGAGAAGAGAGATCTCCACTGCTGCTGTCTGACTTCCCAGCCCCCTCTCCAGGCCCTGAGCCAGCTTCTTGCCTGGCTCCCTTCCCTCCCCAGCAGACTGTAACATGCTGTTGGCCCTGCATGATCAGGGGGAACAAATATCCTCTACACTCACCATTGATTTTTCACTTTGTTTTTCACTCAGTCAGTGGATTTAAATAATTTCTGTGAGGCAGTACAGCCCCAGAAACTGCTCTATCCACACAGGTATGGAAACCAAGAGCTGAGTACGGAGAGAGGAAAGTGCAGGAAGAAAAATGAATAGTGACAAATGAGCATTACAAAACTCAGCTCTCTAATTGAAACCAAAGTACTACAGAATTACAACACGTTTAAAAAAGGAAAAAAAAAAAAAAAAACCCAAACCCCAAAACCAACACCAATTTCCCCCTGAAATAGTAGCATGAACAGATCTCATCTTCAGCAACCTTTCTCCTTCCCTCCATGATCTCCTCAGCTGTGCCAAAGTAGCTTTTTCAGAGTCCAGGGAATGAGAGGGATCAGAAAATTGATCCAGGTTAAAAATAAATAAAATAAGAAGGTTGTTTCAAATGTAGAACAATTCACTAGTCCAGCTCACCACGTCAGTAAACAATTTTTTCCAACACAATTGAAGGCACAGCTCAAGTGTGGGAATGAGTGTCTGTGGCTGGGTGCAACAAGATGCAGGAACTGCTTACACCAGTGCTGCCATTTAGAGGTACACCCACATAGCCTCAGCCTCCATTCCTCTGGAAATCAGGCCTCAGAAATTCCAGGTGGCAAGCTCCGGTATTTGCCTTTTATCTTGCATAACCATTTGTCTCATGCAAACAAAGTAGACAGGAAGGCAATGCTGGCATTTGCTTGGGTTGACATTTCCCACATGCTTACACAGTGGTCCACAGCAATGCAGAAAATCCAGAAAAGATCCATCAGGGACCTTCATGTGTGCAGATTTTGCTCCCTGGATGCAGGATGGTGGATTTTTGAGAACAAAGGAAAGGTCAGAGCTAATTTCTGCAATTGCTTATTTAACTTCAACGACATCTTGGGAGCTAGTTAGTTCCCAAAGTAATATTTATCTAAATATGCCCTTACAATGGCTTTGAAGATGTCAAATGTTGGCCTTTGTTGCTAGCCCAAGTAATCAAAGCACCAGTTTCTCAGCTAAGTACCCAGCTGTAGCTAGAGTTCAGTGTATGAGTGTACAGCTCTCACCCACGTGAATGCATTTTGTGCTGCCTGCTGGGCTCTTTTGATTTACTCAGCAGAAAAAAAACCAGAAATATAACCAAAGTGCTTCAACCCCATCTCATAGGAGAGATGAGAGAGAGGCCTGACAGTACTTCTTTGCAATACTTACCCATCCAGCTACACCTAATTTCTGATTAACTGGCAAAAAGCCAATGGCCCATCACAATTATGACAGCATAGACATACAAAGTCCCCTATTTACCCACACAACATACACAGCAGGAGAACACTCTACTTGAGCTTCCCTGTGAATAGAATCATACAATGGTTTGGGCTGGAAGAGAGCTGAAAGCTCCAATCCTCCTGCCATGGGCAGGGACACCTTCCACCAGATGGAAGAACAGGTTGCTCAAAGTTCCATCCAACCTGGCATTGAACACTTCCAGTGATGGAGCAACAACTTCTATGGATAACCTGCTCCTCACCACTAGCATAGTTGATTAATCATGTGTGGACATGTTTAATTAACCTATACACAGAATTTTAAGACTGCAAACAAGGAGTAAACTCATATAAGTACACATCTCTGGTCTTTCCAATAATGGAAATCCAGGCCACCATGATGTCCTTGAGAGGCATATGCTAACACCCAGCAGAAAATGCAAGCAGCCAACACTACAGCTCACTACATAGAACAAGACAGGAAAGGAAATGCTTCAACTCTACACTTTCCCACCTAAATGTGGCCTCTGAAGTCAATGATTTCTGTACTACATTTGCTAAAGAATCTCTTACTGTTTGGGCCAAACTTTAAGACTCCCATTTTAGTCTGTCTTTAGAAATAAAAAAAAGAAATTGAGACTGTGCACAATAATTTAGTGTAATTTATAAACAGCTTTTCCTTTCCTTCTAATAATTTTATCAAAAGTAGCAAACATTTCCAGCCTCTTTTGAACAAGTGTTGCTGCCTGATATCACAAAACTGAGAAAAATCCTCAATTTGTACTGCCTTGACTCTGATATCAGTATTTTGCAATCAAATTTTTACTTCTTTTTGAGTTATTTGAACTATTTCATATCATTGTAGAAAATTTTGAATGTATTTTTGAATAATGAGAGCATTGATGATCAGTTAAATTCTTTCTCCTTAGCAGAACTTAGCATTCCTTTAAATAGCATTTTCTGAGTACAAATCTGTTCTGAGAGTCAGTAGAGTCGGTAAGAGAACTAATGTACAACCAAGTTTGCTAGAATATGAAAAAAAATTTCCACATCTTTTTTTGCTCTTCATTATTGAAGAGCAGGCTGCTCATTTACTAGACAAAGCTATTAAAGCGATTGCTTTGGAGATTGGGAAAAGTAATTTTCTTACTTAGTTGATTCAGGCGACAAAGCATATTACTGCTTAAAGGAAAACTATAATACAATCAGTAAAAGCATTAATAAAGCTGGATTGTGGCTTTCTTTCTTTGCCTAATTATAATTGCATATGTTTTTACTACAAAAGAAAGCTATTTTAAATATAATAGAGAGATTAGTAAACTTGCACACTGCTTACCCCACTTCCTTTCGAAGACTCTTTTCTTTACTTGGATTAGTATTATGAAGCACTGTATTTATTTATGTAACTTCTTAGATGAAACATCCCCGAATTCAGTGACATTTTTTCATCCTAACACACAAGGAATTAGGATCACAACCTTCTGTGAAGGAACAAGGCTCAATTTCTACCAAGAAAAATGCAGTGACTATTTATCCCTATCTCTATTTTAAACTTAGCAACATTATTTCATTCTGATATTTACACATTCTAAAATAATCAGTATTGGCAACAGTCACTTCTAAATGTGCTGACTAGCAGTAACGACACTTGTGCATCGTTCTCAATACGTGCTCCTCAGACATCTGGAGCTTTGCTTTGGGCTCTGTCAGTTTCCTTCTCCTGAAGGAGAAGTCTCAGTTCTGAAAGGTGAGATACTGCAGGGCAGGGGAAGAGTTGAGGATAAAGTTTTCCTCCTCAGGAGGCTACTGCATTTAATTTTTACAATACCTTCATAACAGAATCTATTTTTTTCCCTGCACTTTCTTTAGCTCAGAGCAGCCCTAGAGTATTATCCGCAGGCTACCAAAAGCATCAGCTACCTGACTGTGGCCAGACAAGAAAAACAGAGCCAGAAGTAACCTGGGTCTGCCAATGACACAGACATTTCCTTCAACTACTTCTCCTTTGTCTCTCAGCATTTTCCCCCACCTCTTTCCTTTGATTGCATTCTGTTACCTTGCCAAGTCAGCCTTTGACTGTTACAGTTCTTTTTCAGATCATCGCTATTTCAATACCAATTATTTTTCTATGTTGTCACAAGCCCACCAAGAACATGCTTCACCTTTTGACAACATTCTGTTCTGATCTTTTCCTAAATTAATTACTCAGTTTCCAGTTTCTGCCCTTTCATCTGATTCATTTCTCCCCCTTATTTCATTTTCCCCACTACTTTCCCCCGACATTGTTCCTCCTCCCTCTCCTTCACTCTCTTCCACTTCATATTCAGTTCATAATTTCACTCTTGCCCTTGCCTACTCTTTCATTATTTCATTTATCATATATATTAATTCAGTTATTCATCCAGTCCCTCACTCTCCAGTTACTTGAGGAACATACTGTATTTTATAGCTATATAAGCAGTAAAGCAGTATGATATATTCTCCAAGCCTTTACAAATACATTTCTGGAAAAGAAAAATTTTATTTTCTTAAGAGTTTTAAGGCTAACCACAGCTTTGGGATACCCAAATTGGTCCTAATCTTATTTTATTTAGCATGTGCTAGAATGTCTACAGGTATTAACTCATGATATACAACCCAAAGCCAGACAAAAATTTCTGATGGTTGTTGCAGATTGGAACTCTGAGAACTTTTTTTTGCTTTCTCAGTCCAAACAACTGAAGCTGAGTTTTTTTTAGTACCATGGATCTAAGGTTCTTGAAAGAACAAGACACTTCTACAGCCTCTTCTTTTGTCAAAGTAAGGATGCAGAATAGACACCGCAGTTCTGCTGTAGCAGACTGAAGACTCTCACACTTGATTTACTATTGTTCTGACCAGACTGTCAGATGCATTTTTGAGGGCTTCAGCATTCTGGCTTGGTCACCCAGATACTTCATATATTTAAATGGAAGCATTTTAAAGAGAAAAATGGACATGCTCCGATGTCAAAACCAGAAAAATCCACACAGTGGACAGAAAAAATAAAAAGCGTGTGAGGCAAAAAATGCTTTAATTTGAGGAAATACATAGCAGATACAAATCAATAGCTTGCCAGTTAGCAGCTTTTTTACACGGATTGACTTTCTTCCAAACAGCCTATTTGAAATGTAGAAAGCAAAATAAAAGGAAGGCACAACTCCACACATGCTACTTCATTAGCTGGGTGAAGGACAGACACAATATGCAGTCAAAAAAAGTGACAGCACACTGAAATCACAGAGGATTTTAGTGTTCCAGAGGGACTAGACCACAAATCTTGTCTAATTTCTCCAGTGCAAATATCAGCAACTGTCTGTGAAGGACAGGAATACAGGTACATCACTCCCCTCTGACATTTTGAACTGATGGAGTACCGGGTCTGTACGACTTCTTCTTCTACTCCAAACCACACAGGACAGGCAGAATTAGCTCAAGGACAATAAGAGACAGATATGGAGCAGTTCAGAGACATCTGGGATGGCAGCAGGGTACATGACAGGACTGCTTGCAGCTGACCACTGGGATCTCTACAGAAGCGAGATCAGAACGCAGCACATGCACTTCAAGGCCCAATAAGCACGCCAGGGACTTGCTAACAAGTCCTTGTCTTATGTCTGAGAACAGCTGCTCTAAGATCCTTTGCTTAGAAACTGTTATTTTTGAAAGCTTCTCATTGCAACCATCACAATGTTCTTCTGAAGTGATTTCGAAGCTTAGGATAGATATTATGTAGCCCTATAATTCTGCTGGCACTTTTGTCCATCACTTTATGCTGTTGACTAATGAGATTTAAGACTTCAAGGGCAGGAATCTGCTTTGTTTTGAGTCACTGAAGTGACTGTCAATTTCTGTACTACATAATTATTAATATTTACACACTGTAGAAAATATTTTGTCCAAAGGAAGGAAAAGAGGTGAACACACTCCGTTCTCAAGCATAAACATTAGAGACAATCACTCTGTAAGGGCAAGCAGAAAGAGATGGAAATGATGGAGAGTAAAACAGAGATATCAATCTGGGAACTTTGCTTCCAGTTGAATTACTTTAGAAAGAGCTTAACGTAATTTGCTTTCCAACCATTAGGCTGTGTGAAAATTCATAACACACCAAAGTACTGTAGAAGGTTAATTTGAAAACTGCTACAGGAGATCACCAGAAAGATCAGTATTAGCATCACAGTGGCAAATCCTTGTTACAAAGATCATGCTTGGTAACTAATGCTGTAAAAACCGGCACTATTTGATCACATGCGTTTACTTCATGCTACAATTCTGCTGTACACAACACCCCAAGCTGAGTAGCCTTTCCAAAGTGTTCATCAAATGGAAACTAAATGGTGTTAGACAAAGAGTGTCAGTTTGCTTTGGACATTTATTAATGCTTTTAGATGCTTTTGGCAACTTCTTATATAACTTTAAGCACACAGTACTTTAATCAGGTTTGAAGCAGAAATGTTATATTGATTAAGCTAAGTAGTGAAAAAGCTAAAAGAATGTAATACAAGTGCCCACGTCATGTCACTTCAGATGATGGTCTTCTCAGAGCTGCCCAGGTTCGAAATTACACTTCAGTGACACAAAGAACTTGAACAAGGTGAGAGATGAAACACTCAACCCCACTGAGAAGCCTGGAGCTTGAAAAACAGTAGCAATCAAAAATATACCAAATCATACCAGCGAGACTGCTTTGACTGAACAAGGAACAAATCTAGGACAACAGTCAGGCTTCCAGTGGATATTAAGTATGTGAAAATCACATGAATGGACAAAAACCTGACCTAAAATAAATTAACCTGCTTTCCTTGGACCCCTTTGTAGGACCATTAGCCTTCATCTCTTTTCAAGATGAGAAAATGTTACTGCTTTTACATACAAGAGAAAGCATGGTGTGCCAAAATTTCTGCAAAGGGAGCAAAGCTACATAATGAATGCTTTCTGAGCTCAGATGGCCCTGGCAGCTCTTACCAGCAATTCCAGTAGCTGTAGGTAGAAACTTGCATGCTATCCATATGTTTTAAAAATGTCACAACTAATTTCTGCTAATGCCATCCATTATTGGTTCCTCTGTACTAAAAAAGTGTCAGCAATTCAAACCAAGTAGTGCCATACGGGAAGAATCCATTTCAGCATGTAAACCATCAAGCACAATTTGAGGATGATCCCTGTGGTACAAAACTGCTGTGTTGGACCTGACTAGGTACTACAGACAAGAGCACTTTGGCTGTTCACAAGATGGCTGGATTACAAACACTCATAGTTGTGCTGAAGCTTATCAAATACAAAAGTGCCCATTACTGCCAAATCCTTGAATACACACACATTAGCACCCGACTTGAGTGCAATAATATTTGCCAACTGAAATTATGTACTAAAATACTGATCAATCTACCATGAAAGACCTTTTCAATTACAAATTTGAAAGCAGAAGAACTATGATATATATAACATCTTAAATGTGCCTCAGAGTACAACTAGCCTTAATTAATGAGAAAAATTAATTAAATGAATGTATTATTATTTACATATGCATGTTTGAAACAGTGACTACAGATACTGGAAAGCATGTGACTGATATTTTATAATGCAAAAGTGTATGTTACCAATGACAGGGTACCGTCTTTGGGTACACAGCCATTTCTCTCAGCAAAGGTTCTAAGTCTACAGATGCAGATGCTGAAGATTTTAGAATTAGAATTTATTGCTTGGGTATCTGGCTCTGACAGACAGAATTTTTGGCTTAAGTGAACCTTTTTCCCCCTTCCTCTTTGCAAAACAAGCCAACACAACCAAAGGCCCTGGCTGCCTTCAGAATGTAAATTATTGTGAGGGTTGTTTTTTTTTATTTTTCTCCCTCTGTTGGCTCTGGATGTGACAGCCTCATACTGCTAATTTTCTCATGCTAGAGAATTCTGTAAGGCAGGCCGTGCCTAAATATTTTTAAAGTTAGTGCACTTCAGATTCATAAGAGAAAATAAGCTGTTCACATTGTGAATGGTCCCTAAGGATATTTGTGTGTCCAGGGGAAGTTTCATTCCTAGATCAGGCATCTAGTTTCCTGTAGAACCTATAATAAAAACCGGATTGTCACCAGTTTATTATATTTTTTGAGCTAAAAGACATTCAAACCAGGCAGCAGGCAATGCCAATGTTGTTTGTTGTTTACCCCAGCCCCTCATTTGTAATGTCACAGAAGGACTGTTTCTCCAAGGAAGTTTTAAAATTCTGTCCTACAATCAGAACTTTAAAACAATTCTGTCACTATTAAGGGTAAGACATTTCTTTCAAAATATATCTGGTGGCAGTAGAAGGAGCAGAAGCAGAGTAGCGACTGGAAGCTAGGTTCTTTCCATCCCAAATAAATGTGTGACTACTGCAAACATCTTTAAATGCAGACAGTGATTAAGAAATCTTCTGCAAACTGTTAGAACTCAAATAAGAGGGACCAAGGGAGAACCATTACAAAATACCTTCTGCTCTCCCTAAACCTCTGTGATTGCAAACTCAGTTTTAAGAAGTTTAACATGTTCAATACTAGATTAAATGGTTTGCTTTCCATCAGGTGCCTGGTAAGGCAGACAGCTGTAAGGTAAAATTGGCAGTTTAGAAGCCTTCAGACACAGCAAGATTTTTAGCATCATCTTCTGCAACTCAGGCAGATATTCTGTGTTGAAGACATTTGGTGTATTGATAACATATAACAAAAATACTCCCCACCTGCTCCTTTCAGTCATCTTTCATAAGGCTGGATGTGGCTTACTTTACATTGCAGGACCTAGCTCCCCAACTGAAACAAGTAAGAAGCATTGCATATGAGTTCTCATGGGATTTAGGCATAAAACCAATGCTGAACATTCCCTTGCGATCAAGATGCCTGTGCATGCATGCACACTTCGCAACATAAACTAAGGTAAGATAGGTTAGGTGCCAAAACAGAAAGATGTTTCTCAAAACACAAACCTAGCAGGAGTTTCTGCATGTTAGTGTTGCCCAAACATTAGGTATGAATGCTTGAGTCTCTGATGCAAAACTTGTACCTGCTCCTTTCTTTCAGGATGGGATGCAGCCAGCTTTGTAAATTCAGCTCAGTAATTCTCACTACGTAGAACTCTGTCAAAATTACTATGTATTCTAAGAGGGAAATAACATAATGAGATATTCCATCTTGGAATCAGCTTTAAGATTGCTTGTTGCAGGCTTAAAGTTGTTGAGGAAACATCAAGAAACAGTCTCCAGCAGCAACTAATAAAAGCAAATCAAATCATGCATCTACTCTGTTGTGGTACCCAAGTTACATAAAATAATAACAAAAACTGAACAAGGTCTGATTCATAATAAATCAAAATATAAAAATGAATTTAAAATCAGATGTCAAAGGCCTTGCCAGTGCAATTTTCAGTAGCTGCCTTTGACGCTGTACACTCTCATATTTTCAAGTGTTACTTAGGCAGAGTTTTAGAAGAATGTCAACATTTAAAATCTGAAAGGAATGAAAGAGATTTCTTCCCCTCTGTTCACATGCACCTTTATTTAACTCTATAAACTCAGATCCAAATTACTTGCTTCCTTAGGAAGATTCACCTCTAATCTACTGGACCTCACAAAGAATCCTGCCTACTTGTTAGTGAAAAATAATAGGGAAAAGATAGACTATTTTTGGTACTACAGCAGGAACATCTCCCATCTTCAACACCCTTCCCTCAAGCACAGTCTTGGAGAATCAAGCCTAGGAAAGGGATGTAGAAAGTAATGGAGCTACAACTCCATTCAATGCCTTACACAAAACCACCAACTGAACATCAGCTGTCAAGAGCACTCTCTTCAATGGAACACATATCAGATAATATTATTCTTACGGTACATTGTGCAAAAACTGTCCATCTGGACAGGCAGAAATCACTTCAAGATCCAGCTTCAGGATTCCAGCTTCCCATCATATTAATGGAATGTATTTTCTTGCTGGTCTTTGCAGAGTATTTACAGTGATTCTCAACATTATCTTCACACAAAGAGGAACTAAAGACTTAATTAGAATCACAGAAAATCCCAGGTTAGAAGGGCCCTCAGAAGATCACCTGTCCCAGTATTTTGTGGAAAAAGGGAGCCTATGTGAGATTATCCAGCATCCTGTCCAGTTATATCTTGGAAACCTCCAGCAACGGGGACTCTATCATGCCCCTCAGGAAGGTTGTTCCAGTGAATGATTGTTCTTGCTGCTAAAAAATTCTTTCTTCATTATGTTGAGATGAATGTCCATAAGCACATAAGTTTATGTTCTACTTCCAGATCATTACAGATCTATTAAACTCAGCTTTGAAACCAATCTAGACCTTTCCCGTGCACCAGAGCTATCACACCACTCCTCACAGGGGCTTGTCTACTTTATTCTTAAAACTGACAGTGATAGCTCTTTCCTAATCTGTTTATAGTCCACTGTACTAATATTTGGAACACTTTCCATAATACTGAAACCAAATATTCTAGGTTAAATATAAATCCATGTCATCATGGATGACAAGAACGGCTTTCTAAAAACTCAAGTCGCCCCAAACCCACACACTTTTGGGTTTATCAGGAAATTTATCAGGAAATTTTCTCTCTTAGTCTCTTTATGTCTTCGAGAAAAAATGGCAGTTTCTCCCAAATGGTCAATTTCACATTCCTAGGGTTTGCAGTATATACAGGTTTGCAGTATAAAAAATGCCAAATTCACAGCTTGTTTCATAAGAAGAAACTGCTCTGATATTCCTAGGCAATCTCCATCTTTTCTATGACGTAAGAAATGTCCTTCAGTTCTTATATAGGATGTTAACAATTACATCTTCCCCCAAAAGAAGACAGGGAAAGGGAGTATGATTGTTGCCAAAGGTAAAAACTCATGTCCCACAAACATCACAGTTCTAAAACTATGCAGCACCCTAAGTGTGCTGACAGAAACAGACGGAATATGGAATTAATCACATTTCCTGATACAGATAAATCATATTCACTATTGCTGTCCACTGTGCTATACTTACATTAAAACAGTACAGGTAAGTACAGGAAAAGCCCAAGCTTCTAGAAGTCCCTTGACATAACATGAACTTGAGCTTAATGGTGCCATGGCAGATTAAACCCATCTCCACCAGGTTCCAGTGGTCCCTCCTCCCTTGTGGACTCCAGCTATGTGTTTCCCATCTCTGTGTTGTCCCCAGATGTTACGCCTGTGAGATCATATGTTGAGTAATGCAGAAATCTAACACAAATGACATTTAAACTAGCCAAAGAAAAGCAGCCTGTAGCCAAATTAGCCCCATGAACTGTCTTACCACATGATCACTGGTGCAAGGAAGAAGGCAGGGACCACATACAGTGGGGACAGTAAAGGGGAAGCTGGGATCATGCAGCTGCCCAGGAGATATAACCTGATTTAATTTGTCATGGAATGATACCTGCTATAAAAGCACAAGTCAACGCACACAAAATTTCTAGAACTCCACTGTCTACTCATTCATTTGTCACCCTGCAACAATATAACTTCTTCGTTTCTCTGTTTTGCTTGTATCTGATTAGGAGAGAGTGTAAACCTGGGCAAATGTGCATGAACTGCTCAGTGAATAACAGCTGCACAAGTGATCTAGTGATTAGATCCTGCCTTATGATAATGACTTCCTATTATTCTCCAGTTTCATTGCTAATATTCAAAAGTGATTAGTTGAGTTAGCTTACTATTTTTTTTCTTTAAATCACATTGCGACACAGACTCCTCTTTTGATATCTGACTCAGCCAGCACTGACAAAACAGAAAACATTCCTTGCAAATAGATGAAAAATGCTTCATAAAAAAGGAGCATTGGGGACAAAAGCAAATAGAAAAGGAAGAAAATTAAAGAAAGAAAATCCATGGGTATGTCTTAAAAAGCGTGAACACTGTCAGTTAAAGTAAGATTGCAATTAGTAAGGGATTTAGATTCTGCACACATGAGAAATAACACAACAACCTGCTAATTGGAGACAGTGCTATTCAAATGTCACTGATGAACAAAGACTGGCACATAATTATGTGTAAGGAGGTGGAGGGTTACAAGAAATGTTTCCATCTAGACTAAGCCACAGCTGAGAAAAGGCTGAAACAATAACCATGAAAACAAGAATTAATAAGCTACTGTCACGGTACAAAGAGGATAAAGAAGAACATGTTTGTTTACAAAATGAGCCAAGTTTGTCTAAAGACAGACCTACCTTTCACAAGAGAGTCATATACAGATACACTTGGTATAGATATACATATGTCCTATAAAAATAACATCACAGTTTATAGCCTGTTTAGTAATAATTTTAACAACATGAGCTGGGAGAACTCACATGTGGCTGATTTCTTTTAATTACTAATATAGTTTTTAAAATTTTAATTGTGACTATAGAAAACAAAAGCTCAGATCTGGCTTCTGGTGCCTGTGTTGGCATTAATAATCACTGGTTGTCCCCAAGAGACAGAAACAGCAAGCAACCTCACATAACAGTGATGTTGTAAAATGAAATTCATTAATACTGCATTTGCAGAGCACTCAGATACCACAGTGAGAAACAGCATGGAAAAGCCTATGAGGAAATTAATCATTCTGCATTCAGTGCAGGATCTGGCAGATGTGCATTGAAGAAAGCCTGGACGCATACATTAAATATGAAGATAAAAAAAGATTCTAGTCGTTACCAGCAGAAATAATGTCCCCTGAATGAACATCAACTGCCCTAGACATTAAACGTTTGACGTATTCTCATTCAATACAAGGGAAAACTGTCTGATTAATGTGGCAAGATTACAAGTACCAGCCAGGTATTCTGTGCAAAATATAGAATCTGATAATGTAATTAAAGTCTATCATAAGTATACGTTATGGGACTAGTATTTCTGCATTTCCACATGCTTAATTTCGCAACTAAATAACACTCCCACAGTTCAGCAATTATTAGCAAATGTACATTATCTCAGCACTGACAGAATCCTGCCACCACAGCTCTAGGTGTGGTATGTTAGCACAGTAAATCAATCCTTGTTTCACACTGCAGCTGCTGGACTTCTCTGATCAATCCCGTGCTTTACAGCTAGCTCAAGTAACTCAGGATAGCATAAACAGGACAAAAAAAAAGGCATTGGAGTGATGACAAATCTGCAGGTTCACAGCCAGCTCAGATGTCTGTACCAGCACTGCAACATAAAATCACTGATTGATTTTATTTTAGTCCACATCAGTTCAGCTCTGCTCTCCAGTCCACAGCTCTCTACCCCATCAGCTCATATCTGAAGACAGATTTCAACCTTCTCTGTTAATGTGTAGAGACAGCTGCTGGAGAGGAAGGATGTGTGGGGAGGACACCAAGATGCACCCTTGGGTTGGAAAAGATCTATCAGAACTGCCTTCTACAGTAGTTCAGAAATGGGGAGAAAAGGCAAGAGGGCTTGATGCATGCCTGTCTCTAAAAAGGAAAGATGTGCTGGATAATCTGTGCTGGATAATAGTCTCAGCATCTGTGCTGAGATGGTTCCTACCAGGCCTACCATGGTTCCCTGTACAAAAAAGCCAAAACACTGCATGAGACAACATGGATAACCAAGTATAGTTCTGCAAGCCACCCCATATGTTTAAACCCATGCTATTTCCTCAAGGCTACTTAAGGCAGACAGGGAATGCTATCTGAAGATCCCTTTTAAGGCTTCTGGGCAGTATATTAACAGGCACATCCGGGTCTGACAGGCAAATTATCCCTCATCCTGGCCCTAGGAACCAGTCTGCACTACATGAGGACGGAGGGGCTCAGGGGTTCTGATCACACAGTCTGCTGAAAAGAAAGGCAAGACTCTTCTACCATCTCCATGCAATAGCAATTCTCTCTCAGTCAGCAGAGCAGCCCACTACTTGGGGACAGTTTGACTCTTGCACACAATCTGCCTTGGAAAGAAGAGCCAAGCCTGTGCCCACCTAGAGAGGTGAAGGCAGCCTCGAAAAGGCATGAAATTTCCTGAGTCCCTATGGCTATGTACGTGCTTTCTGTCCATACTACTGCCCATGGCTCAGGTGCCAGGCATGTTCGCTGCTTAGGATCAATCAGCTTAGTTTATTAGCTGATGAACCCCAGAGTAGTGCTTGGACTCTCCTCTGCCTAATTCAGACAGACACCACAAGCGGTTGGGTCTGTTCAGACAAATATATTCTGGTTCTCCATCTTGAGATGCTTCACAACTTCGCTGCACTATTGATATATTTACTGCTTTCTTCACCAAGAGAGGAATATATCTGTTAAAAAGAGTGCACGGCATATTTTAAAGACAAATCTGACCAGTTGCAGGAAAAACAAATTAGTTATCTTCATGGATATATGTTCAAGTGATAAGGCACAGTTCCCTTTCAACGATCAGTTCTGACTGATTTCTGAGGATGCAGGTGGCCAGCACCTCACAAGTCAAAAGATTATTAATTTTAGTAGATAGAACTTCCAGGACAGCATAGCCAAGACTAATGGTGTATTTTTGTTGTTGTTGTTGTTGTTTTTAAGCTAGCCTATCACTTAGCTTCTATTTGACACAAGCAGGGCATACCATGAACTGCTCATACAAGGTCTACTCATTTCAACATAGAATTAAGACAACTAAATCTGACTGAATTTAAAACTAATTTATGTCTTTTCAGGAATGCAAAACCAAATAAAGATTTATCTAGCTTTCACAGAGATAAAAACCAAACAACAAACCTACATGAGTGAAAGCCTTACAACAGAGCTGACAAGCACCTTGTCATAATTCAGACATTCTAATAAAAATATCAGAATTCGCAGAAATAAGCAGACCAAAACATTAAAAAAAAATCATAGTGAGAAAACCAAGAAGTTGTAATACTGATATTTGAGAAAGGCCAACAGTACACAACTATATATACACTTCCAGGGTTCAAAGATGATGACATAAAAACTCACAAGAATTACCATATAAAAGCAAATTTCTCCAATTCTTTGTAGCTCAGAGCACAAATATATTCATCATTTCCTTTGAATACTGTAAAATTTCCTGTATCAGAAACCTAAAAGAGGCATAAGGGAATCTGAAGCCAATAAAATTGTAAGAGCCTGTGTAATGTATGTTTTTTCAAAAAGCTCACAGGTCAGATTAATTCCCACATGAAGGAAGTGTTAAACATTGCTCCCCCTTTTCTAACTAAAAATTTTCCTCATCTTTTTTTGAAAGAAGATATTTGTAATATTTGGTATTTTTAATAAATGATAGTTAAAATATCTGTTGCTAGTACATAGATAAAAATGTATAGGCCCACCTCTCGTCTGACTCATGGGAATTTGGGATATTAGAATCACAGGGAATAGAAACAACTTTTTCAAAACAGTTTCACTGATATTGATGTTAAAATACCTGTTTCTTTTTCAACACATTAGAGAAAGATACTTTACATATATCTGAGAAAGTATTTGATGCATTCTTACTGGTTATCAAAGGACTGATATCACTTTTGGCTATGTAGCAAAAATAATCAAATAAGCAATTCTTAGATTCTTTTTACTGTTTTTCCACACAGTTTTACATAAAACAAGTTTATTCATGTAGTGCAAATGTGCAGTCCCTCTTTAGGTAGGGATTTTTGAGCCTCAAAATAACAATCTGGAAAGCAGAAACCAAAGAATTACACATAGCACAGAAAACCTTGTCAGCTGGCTACATCTGACTGATGGTCTGTCTATTTTCCAGTGTTTCAGAATCACCAGTGCCATACACATGTTGTTTTATTAATTTACTTTGCTATTGCTCAAAAGGGGAAAGTATCTTGTCCCACGAGGTATTACAGCAGTCTCTCAGGTTATGCTGCCCACCACTGAAATGGCTATAGGGAATTAAAACACCTATCTAATAATGCACTGCCTTTTCAATTGCTTGCAAATTGCAAACATCAACTACAGTAATGATTTCAGATTTCTGACGTCTATGAACCAGAGAAAGCTAAAGGATTATAGGGTAACAGGGCAATACCAGCAGTGTGCATTTCATGTATCATCTGAGTCTGCATTTTAGGTGAAAGAAAAATTATGCAGCAGTCAATGGCATAACAACATAAAGACCTTGGTCTTACCCTTTGTTTTCAAGTCGTTTAATACCTTTGATTCCATGGGCAATTTATCGCTCACTAGTTTAATCTCAATATTTCGGGACGCCAGCTCAAGCAATTTTTCGAAAAGACGCTGACCCTGGGAAGAGCATTAAAGGAAAGAAGAAGCTTTAAGACACAGAATTGTTCAAACTGCATATCAGCAAATTAAAGAGGCATGTTAAAACAAAAACATCATATGCAACAGCTGAGCAATTCTGTTCCTAGGTATGATTAAACCTATCCTAAAGGTTATCAACTCAAATAATTTTCTTTGCACATTCTGACATTAATTTTCTTCTAGATAGCCACAGTCTGTTGACATAGGATTAAAAGTTCAAGGAAGACAGTTTATTACATTTATTCTGAATCAAGTGATATTTTTGCAAGTGGTTCTAATCATAGTACCACACATTTTCAATTGATTGCACGCTCATCTTCAGATGAGTTATACCAAGAGAGAAAACAATTATCTGCAGGTATTTTACATGCACTTACTTTTTACACTGCTATAAAATTTTACTGTTTAAGCCCTATTTCTAACACCGAACAAGAAAGGGAATGTCATATTGAGCTGGATACATGTCAAGACATAAATCAAGACACTTGTTTCACATGAAAAATAAAATTTTAAATTGCCCCATTTTTCCATATCCAAGAAACAAAGAAGTACTAAAACTTCTGATTGCATTGTAAATGTTTAACTTCTAGATTCAATATTTTAAAATAAATAAAAAGTCTAAGTTAGTAACATCTAACTAGACCATGTCAAGAATATACTCTCCAGTGTATCACTCCTGTGCTGTTACTACAAATACAGCCAGAGCTCATTTCCTTACTGCTATTCTAACCTAGCACTGCAGACACCACGTTCAATTAGCAGTCCAGAATACAAAGACTTTGGCTTTATGCACCTGTCAAAATGCCTGCCCTACCTACACAGTTCACTTTAGATTCAATGTAATGTTTGTCCCAAGGTAAAGCTAAAACTAAAACAGCAACAGCCATATACCAGCTTTCAAACAAACAGGTAGAAGATAAAATTCTTCTCAGAACCATGTTACATACAGAATTACCTCTGTATGAACTGTTACTCTAAGAATCTTGAAAGGATCTTTCAGTTCAACAAAAATGACCAAACCAAGAGCAGTTTGGGATGATACAATATGACACAGCATGGACCAACAAAACCTCAGACAAAATCTCTCCGCACACATTGAAAATTCATAAGCAGCAGACTGGAAAGGCAACCTTTGTCCTGCAATTGCCTGCACATATCAATACATTGACCCTTGCTGGACCTTAAGCATTACATAGTCACAGAAAGTAGTGCTTCCCCATCTACATTATGGACCTATTTTTTAATATTAATTTATTTTGAATACAGGTGGCAAAATAAGAATACCCATCTTCCTAGAATATAGCTTTCTCAAAATTACCAAGCAGTCAGAGGCTGCAATAGAAACAGAACAATTGTTCATGTTTTACTTTTGTAATGTATGCCTGCTTGCTCACTCAAATCCACAGTATAGCTCCCTGCTCATCCCAGGGCTCTCAAGAACTTAGCAGTTAATACGATGCTGCCATAAGGAAAGAATTAGAGAAAAGCTAACAGAACAGAAAACAAAAACATTCTCTGCATGAAGTTCCAAATACTTCTTATACTCAGATTCAGCATTTCCTAAGGTGACTAGGTGATTCTGTATGCATGAAACAACATCCACAATTTCAACTCATAAATCCAAAAGCCCTCACTGGTTTGCTGTCTAAGTCAAGAAGTGGCTTTCCCTCACATACCTCATGAAGCTAAAAAAATCCTTAATTCTCACACCAAAAATTGTGTTGTGCCTTTTTAAGAAGAGCAGATGTTGCCAGAGAATGTAAGAATTGATGACATAAGAGCGTGGAGCAGATGGATGCTGCACATAGAGTTATGCAGATGGTCCAGCACGATTCTGGGGGAGCAAGGTGCACTGACTGGTATTCCTGAGTCCCTGCTCCCTCCAAGAGGGTTTCTCATGCAAGTGCTGCAGTATGGCACTGCTAGACTCTAACCAAATCTGGGAACAGCAATTGTTCTCCTGCTGTCTGCTGAATTCCCAATCCATGCTTTGCCCCATCCCCCAGATTCCCCAGAGCAACAGGCTCCTGGCATGTCCGAGCTCAGCCAGCCTTTGGACATACTTCATATAGGTCCCCTGGAGACTGGAGACAGCAGCACTTTTGCTTTTCATTAGCTACATCTCCACAAAACTGAGCTGGGAAAATTAAGGACTAAAAGGTTTGCATTATGCAGATTAATTAATATACTTACAGGTAGAAACAGCTACTCAGGTTCTCTGTGTTGATTCTATTTACTAGGTAGAAAGATAAACACTGTTTTTGTTTAGGTTATATGTAAAAACCAATTTTGTCTAGAAGCATGGTGGAAAGCTCTAGCATACAAAAATAAACATGGAAAATGCATTCATAAATTTGATGGAAAGTCATTATCATTATCAATACAAATTAATGCACTAACTGTTCTGCTAAAGAAATGCTTAGAAAGTTAATGTCTAAAACCGATAAATTCAATTGCTTCAGGGGATGGGTCTTAATTTTTTTTCCCTATGTTAATTATTTTTGGATAGTATTGTCACTTCTACCTGCAGGAGATTATATTTACATATGATTTACAAAAGCTTTGATAAATAAGCCTGGACTTTCTGTTTTAATTGTAGTTTGGACAAAAAAGAACATGGCAGTGACTCCTGAGTTTTACTTGATACTAGTACACCTTGAAGTGACCAATAAAGCTGTCTCCTACAGGCCATGCTGCCTGCTGAACAGCCCATCCTATGGATTAATAGATCACTTGGAGTGCAGCCCTGCATTCCAATGAAATCATCTCTGAACACGCATCTATTTTGTCATCAGGGACACCACAAGCTATTCATTTATGATTTTTTTTTCCCAATTATGTTCATAAACCATAAAACCTCAAATGGATTCAACACTTAAAGCATCTCTAACTGGTGATGGTTAAAATTAGGAGAGTACTCACCACAAATACTTTTGTTTATATAGGTATACCAAAACCACCACCCGTGACAGAATTGGAAAGAATTCCCCCTGTGTCACCTGTCACTGCATCATCCCTCAGCAGGCATTCATACCCTCACCAAGGTTTAATCTAGACACTCCAAACTATGAAAAATTCCCAACTTGCTTTTAAAAATATGTACATAGTATAGTAAATAGGGTACTAGAAATTCTTCCTTCACTGCTGAAGAGCCCAGACTTCTTCCCCATTAATGATTATTTGAAACTCAGTTTCTACTCTTTCTGACATGTTTACTTGCAATTTTAATGGTTTGTTCTATGAAAAGGAAAAAAGATGGGATGGAAGGTCTGGTGTGTTTTGTTACTGCTGTCAGCACATTTGAAATGCTTCTGTTGAATACAAACCTTTATGCTGTCATTCAGACCACATTCCCTTTGTGAGACAAAACCAGGCTGCTGCACAACTACGTGACAGTGATCAGAATCATTTCCATATACCCAGCTTGTGAGGACTGAAAAATAGCAGTAGCCAAGTGCTATTAAACTGTGGCTACCTTATAGCATATCTACATTTTAACAAACAATACCACCAGAAATCTGCTTATCCTGACAAAATATTCTCTTACACTTTTCACTGGGCTGTTTTTTAAAAACTTAACAAAAGTGACAAAATAGGATGTAGAAAGTATTTATCACATGAGAAAGCTGACTTTTGCATGGCAGCTTCAAACTACAATACATCTCAAACATCAGTACCAACTGTACTTACCAGAGAAAACTGGTGAATTAAAAAAAAAAAAAAAAAAGAAAGTTGTCGTTACTAAAAGGTCCTGAAATTTCCCCCAAAGTAATTTATTGGCAGCCTCCAGACAGGCTGGTTCTAGCCTGGCTGATTACCCTTGCCTGCTCTTGTCTCTATCAGCATAGGTTCCTCATTAGAAATAAAATGGGGAGATACAAATATGAAAACACTGTATTTACTGAAGAACTCTAAAACGGAATCATTGTACTCCTCAGTAACATAGATTCCTATAGTTTAGAAAATGCTTAGCTTTTTCTTCCCACAGAAATAAAACTGGTAATTTCATAGACTTCTGTTTTTTTTTCTATATAATTCAACTTTTTTTTTTTTTTAAGTTTTCTTAGAATCAAGCCTCTGCATATATTTATGAAATACCACTAAAAACCATGCATGCTGCCAGAAACCAATAGACCAAATAAATCAAGAAATCCTAACTTTAACTGCCACTATTTAATACAGAACAGAGAAATTTGAATTCTGTCCTCAATTCTTCTAGCAAAACAGCTAATGCAAAGGGAGGGAATATGCTGTCATTTTAAAAACTCTCCTTTTTGAATTTATTTTCTATGCCTCAGTCTGTACCGGTGAAACGCCACCACCTGAAGAGATGTTTGTGTAAAGATGAGTTTATGGATCTCTATAGCTGATCCTATCCAATTTCTGCTGGTAGCTGCTGGATTTGGAGATATGCTCTTCTTCGTATATATTTGCATTTTTTAAATTGTAAAGGAAGGGAACTTAAGCTCTTGCACTAACATTTGTTCTACCAAACAAATCACTTAAGCTCCTTGGGCAATGCATGTGTGAGTGACTCATGACTCATCACCAGAGATTCATTACAAAGGTGGACAGTTGCCTTACATGAGACAGAGTATCAAATGGAGTGGGAGACTTCTCCCATCAACCCATTTGGGAGATGCACAGTAGGTAGGTAACTAAAATCAGAAGTATCTAATTTTTCTGTGGTAATTTTAAAAATCAGATGCAGATCTACCCTTTGATCAGCCTATGTTCATCGAAATAGCCGTCCAGAGACAACTGTGTCATACACATGGCAATACCAATAAACCATGATGGCATTAATTCTGATTTGTGAAAAATAAACCAAAGTTTGTGAAGGACTGTGTGGAAATCTAAAAGGTCATTCTAAATTAAAGTTTTGAAACATATGATGAGCCAGAGGAAATGAACTGTGAAAATTGTGGAACTGGCATGATTTTGTATTCACCTCTTTTCACTGCAAATGAATTATAAGCAAACCTCAAAAAAATGTTTCCATTTTCCTCTAATATCTCTAAGCATCAGATTGCCACAGGAGGATTCACACACATTCCACAAAAACCTCAATGCTTCTACATGGCAACTACCCTGCTATCTTGAAAACACTCATGAGAACACAGTTGCCAAAATATGTGGTTTTCTTCTGAACGAGAAAAGCAGGTGTACAGAGAACTCTCTATTTTGCCAAGCAAATATTGTTTACTTGACTGCTTTAGCTGTCGAAGCACAGAGACACTGTATCATCATGTGTCTTTCTTTAGAAGAGCCAATTTAGCAAAACTCATCATCTCAGATGACTGAGCACGGCTGTTGTGACCTGGACAGCTCAGTCAGCAATGAATGTTTATTTAGATTTATAACAACAAAATACGGACAAGCAAGAGTCAAGGACACTAGGTAACATACCCACACGCAAAAGTAAAGAAAAATAGACCAGGGAGTTCTGCAATTTTATATATGCAAATGTATACATATATATGTAAGTCCAATATACAGTTGGACAAGATAGACAATCTGTATACATACGGACAACATATATATTTGGCATATATATGTATGTGTGTATATAAAGTTGCAGAATTTCCTGCTGTATTTTTCTTCAATATGTATATTGCATATATGTGTGTGTATATATATGTATGTATGTATGCATGCATGCATGCATGTGACTACACAGACATATCTAGAGAATGTAGTTAAACCTTGTAACTAATTGAGAAAAAGAAATCTAGCCTACTCTGCTTTACTCCTTCAAAAACCCATGTCTGTTCAAGTGCTCTTTTGGAGAACCTTTCTTTACAATATGACTTGAATATTCATGAAATGGAAATTGCTAATTATAGAGCAGGATGTGGGTCCATATGGAAAATGGTTATTTCCTTAGTTTCTAAAAGACGAGAATCATTCAAGGAACAACCAGAACTTATTCACTAAGCACTGTACTACCTGGAAATTTTGCATCTCACCCCCTTAACTTTCATAATGCTTCTGCTATGCTGGGCAAATTTCCCCAAACTCAAATTGTAAAGACTTGAGGACATACAACTTACTCTTCAAACAATTACCAAATTATAGTTATTGAAGCTCCTCTGAAATTTCACTTTCATTTCATCCACTGGAGAAAGCAGATGTGATGATACAAGCTTTCCCCCTTCCCTTTCACAGACTAAGCTTTGTGTACATTCTCTGGGGCAGCAATTTGCTAAGAAACACTGCTTCTTGGCAATTTTTTAGCAATCAGACTGGCCAGTAACAATATAGTATTTTAGCATGAATAGACAAGCTTGACAGAAAGATCTATCAGCTGTTCAGCCCACACGGCTGTACAAATGAGGAAATGGCTGGAATATTAATTGCCTTTAAACAGAAGTAATTACTCACTTTTGTAAGACTACTAGCAGGCAGAAATAGATAACTAGAATGGAATATTGCAAAAAATGCTTCATTTTTCTGGCTTTAGCTGTGCATTTGAGGATGAAAGACCAAAGCCACTTCTTAGATGTCTTGCCTTCCTCTCCCTGCTGAATAGCATCTTACAGTTCTTACTTTGCAATGCGAATGTGTAACGGGGAATGGATTTAATGCTTAACTACCAAAATCCCAATTTCCAGTTTGCTAATTTTTGTCCTCTGTTTGGGATTTGTTAGGCTCTGCAGTTTTGGAGCAAATGACATGCTGAATTTTTTTCAGACACAAAATTTTTAAAAGATTCATGCACATATCAATTCATGCACATCGCAGAAACATCTAAGGCACTGTCTCTTTGAATTCATCTGTTTGAATGACAGTACACAAGTTTGAAGCTACTTAGCAAAAAAATTTAAATAGAGCTTAGCTGCATAATTACATTGTGAAAAAAAATCAATATTTTGATATTCCATAAATTTATTCACAAACTGTATTCCAATATTTATAAGCACTCTAAAAGGAAGGAAGTGTTTGCACTACATTTTCTAATCGTCTGCTCACCTTAGATTTTCACTATTTTAAATGGACATGCAGCAAACTTATTCTGAAGAAAAATTCATGTATGCTGTTCAACTAGGCTACAGTCTATTTCAAAAGAAGTAGAATATAGTTGTTCAGAATACCAGGATTAGTCTACCATCTACCAAAAGGTATTTTTACTGCACAGCTTCAACAGAACTAGAGAGGAAACACAAGAGTTTATGACAAAGCATAATAGAATTGATTCCTTACAGTTACCTGGCTCTCATGTTAACCCCATTTCATGTCATCTGGGTGACTTGTTTCAGCAAATAATCTATTTAGTGGGAAAGAGGAGATACTCTCAGCCTATCAATTCTTTGATATTTTAGTTTTACAAGTAATACTAAATGTAAACCTGCCTTGACCATATGTCTAGGAGAATTGCTCTCAAGAATAAAGTGTTTGTTGGCACAGCATCACTGCAATGCATGTCTGCCTTATTTACTGTGATTTATGATTTTCCATACTGTTCTTAATTGCAGAAGTCTTGAACACCGCTCCCTCCCAAGATTAATTTTGAAAAACTATGAATCATCTGATACTATATTGTTCTTTGTAAGTATAATTCTATCCATCTATTTGGCTGGAGAATTAATCCACATGATTGCCTTTTTATTTCATAAGTTGCACCAAACAGAAAATAATTGTATAGATTTACAAATATTCCCAAATCGGTGGATGTGCTAATATAGATACAATTTGACACCTTTCTTAAGATTACACAATGATATCCTTTCCTAAGATGGAAGTGATATGAGTATGTGTTGAATGTTATCTAGTCCAAGCACACCACCACTCTCAGAAAACTTTTGTACTGGCAGGAAAATCCCCATAGGAAAATTATTTTTTAGACTCCCCAAATAGGTGTGCTACAGGGAAGGGTTTTATTTCTGTAAAATTAATAGTTTGACAACAAGAACAGACTGTTAAGGTCCCACTCTTTTGTTAGGCTAGAACATACCTGGCATGCTGATGGATGACTGTGATTGAGGTCCCACTGGGAAGATACTATGTCAACAGACTTTTCAGCCATATTAAGCAAATTCATCCAGCCTTGGAAAAGAGACAAATGGGATGGTGCACTGTCTGAATAGTTGATCCCTTCAGGAATATTTTCCACAAGAGCAACCCTGAGAATAGATAAGGAAAAAATAACCACTTAACAAAAGCATTTTTCTTTATTAGAAGGTTCCAAATTGTAAAGAACATCAGGTTTAGGGCCTGTCGTTCAACATCTGCTCCCAGAGGCTCTCAGCAGTTTGCCACCCCACAACTGGCTCTGCAGCTGCTGACTGTCATGCTCTGCACTTCCCAAAACAATGAGGTGCAGAAATGACCTACTGCTAATGCAGCAAAGCCAATTAAGCTTTCGAAGCTCTGCAAAATTAGCTTAAACATGGAAAAGGTTATTTCTTACAACACAGTAAGTGGGAATCAGTCCTCAAAGTGAGGATGGGAAGAACAAAACAATCTCCTCTTGCTTTGCCACTCTCATCTCTGAATACATTTTCTTTCCGCTAAGGAATGTGGCAAGATGTATACTCCCTGGCATTCTCTTAGGTCTGCTCTTAGAGCTGACATTTTATTAAATTGCGGTCTCTACATATGAATTCTCCCTTTTCAACTGCTCTAAGTTGCCTAATTTTTCTGCTTCTGTTTACCTGTGTAAGGCTCTAACTAGGATTCAGTGGTTAAAAATACAATGATGTCCTTTTAATTTCCTGTTCTTTTTGGAAAGCTCTTTGATCTTACCGTCTATAGTATTCAAAACGTTTGCAAATTAGACTATATAAATTCATATGGATACAATCACATCCAAAAAGCTAAACAAATGCTGTAGTAAACTGACAGCTCAAAATATGCTCCTCTGCTTCAGGGAAACAATGTGTTTCATTCAGCACACTACCTCACTGCTAGATTTGCTTAAATTGCAGCAGGTGAGGCTTCTGTCTACACTAAATAGGGGAATTTTAAAATAAAATCAAGCCAAACAAGTTCCCCAATACTGTCTTTAGGTAAAGAGATTAAATTTTCAGCTTATCTAAGTGGCACTTCTATAAGTGACCCCAACATCTTCCACTTTTACTGTGAATGATACAAACCAGAAGTAAGAAAGCTGTAATAGGAACTTGGAGAATACTCCTCTATCATATACAAGTACATCAAGCATTTCCACACGGTTTTTGTACTTGTTAATTGTGTTAATTATCAACTCCAGTAATGTGAACATAATTTTTAGACTTTAAGTAAATCATTATTACAAAATTCTAGTGTAAAAGAGAATTTTATCTGTTTTGACTCTTATAAAAACAGATTAGTACAGTATCTTCTGTTAATTCAGTTCATCCTACAGGGTTCACATGGAAACTTTTACAGCTATTTCAGAATATCAAGCATGTTTGTGAAGTGAACCCATTAAAAGACTGAAAATTGCTACTCTTAAACAGTGTAGAGAAAATCCAGCAAAACTGTCATAAAGCAAACCTGTGATCATTACCACACTCTTCAACTTCTAGCCTGGCAAAAAATCCCACCTCCCAAACCAGAACAAGCACAGCTCCTCCCTTCATATTCCCCCAAATCTGTCAAATGACATAGATACCACTAAGCTGCAATTATTAATGACGCCTTACTTTGACCACACTATTCTCTTTATTAACATTGAGTTTAACTACAATACAATAATGGAGTTGTAACACCAGCAAATAAACTATAACATGTTAAAAGCACAACTAGATTTTTTCATGTCTTTAAAGTACATTTCATTTTAAAACATTCTACCTACTTTGTTTACAACTTTTCTGAAATAACTAGTGCTCTAAAAATTTAGTGCCCATTTAAACACATTTAAAAATAAACTACTTTAACACTCAGGGGTTTAGGCTTACTTTTGCCTATAATCCTGTTACAGAACTTCATAAAACTTCGGTTAGATTCCTGCCTAGAAAACCTGGCTAGATCTTTTTCAATAGTTAACATTACTAATCATATTGCAGCTCTTAACATGTCCATGTTTACAGAACTGTTTTACGGAGAGTTGTAGGATGGCCACCTTCAAAAAGCAAGAAAATGAAGCTTAGAAGATAAAGTGATCCCTACAACAACATAAAAACACACTCAATAAGCCAGTTGCAAAGATGAGAAATGAATGCATGTCTTTTTGAAATCTTCCATTCCCTACACAATCACATCTAGATACAGGGAAGAGTTTTTCTGAATGTGCTTCAAAGACACTCTTCATATCTAATGATTATTTAAAAATAAAATAATGTCAAAGGTGGTTCTGATTTAGCTAGAATTGAAAAGTGCACATCACTCCCTTGACACAAGTAGTGACCAAAATTTCTCAATATTAGAATATTGCCTGGCATACACAGTGTTTTCTAGTGGAACCCACGCAAATGAATTACACAGGAGCCCATGAAATAACTGATAGGAATGAATCTGTCACACTCACTTCCAGGGGCTTTTAGCAGTGTTTCATATGGGCTATACTGAACTTGTGTCTCACTGGAAAGCATTAGCTTAACTTCCATCTTTCCTATCTCTATCTGTGGCAAGTTGAGAGCTGCCAAAAACATAACACTGTCACAAGAAGGGCTGAGATGATCTGGAGGTCATGTAGCTCAACCCTTCTTGCCAAAGGAGGGTCAATGACAGCAGGTTGATCAGGACACTATCCAGTCAGGTTTTTGCATACTCCAATATTTCCACATCCAAAGCCCTTCCTATCTGAGATTAGGGACCTGATCCAGCCAAACACATACATGTTTATTTCTGACTTCACATTACTTAGATCTGAAGCAGGGGAAAATGCTATATCTGTATATTATAAACCCAGATTCCAGAAGTCACTGGAATCTTTACCTTAAACTATAATGCAGGAAGAGCTGTGGTTGTGGGTAATTGCTATATACATACATTTTGGTACAGATACCATCAAGATATGCACAAAAGTTGGGCTCTTCCTCATGTCCCAAATCCATTTACTTGTTCAAAGAAAGTAGCAAGGTAAATTCACAGGGCAAAAAGGAATTTAACTCCCTCTTAAGAGGGCTCTCGTCAAGGACAGGGTGCCTCTTTGTAAGGAAGTTTGTCCTGATTATTGGAACGAACTTGCTCTTCACTGGGAAAACAGCCTCCAGCTTCTAAACCTGTGTAGCACTCAGCAGGCTACAGCACAGCACTAAATAAGGCATGTGACTACACAGCTCCTGCCATTTTACAATTTCAGTTTGATTATCCAGTAGAAACCAAATCAAGTTAGCAAAAGTGTTGTTCAGAACACATATTATCTGGTAATGTTTTTCCTATTCTTCTGTTTCACCAAATAGAAAGCACAGGAAAGTGGTCACGGCACCAAGCCTGTCTGAGTCCAAGAAGGGTTTGGACAACACTCTTGAACACATGATGTGATTGTTGTCGTGTCCTGTGCAGGGCCAGGAGCTGGACTAAGTGACTGTGATAAGTCCCTTCCAATGTTGCATATTCTATGATTCCGTGACTCTACTTTGTGTTCTTTAGCAAAAAAAAAAACACAAAAAAAAACCCAACCCAAAACCCCCCAAAAAACCAAACCAAACCAAACCAAACAAACACAAGAACAACAACAACAAAAAAACACATTTCATCTAGCTAGGGCACTAGTTAAAATGGCGTTTTCAGAGTTCAGACCTCCCTTTAACTGATTATGCCAAAAACTTCCAGTGTTAAAACCCAACATTAAGCTCAGAAGTTATATAAAAAGTCAAGTGTCCAGTTTATATACCAAGCGATTTTGCGTTTATAGTATTCCCTTTTTGTTTGGCACAATAGAAAAGTTCCAGTAATTATTTAAGATTAGGTTTGTTAAAACTTCTGTGCAAAAATTTGAGTTTGCCAGCCCCAATTCCATCAATAAAAACTAAATTCAGCTTTCATTTTTCTTCCAATAAGACCCACAAAGAGGTTCTTCAAATATGGCATTACAAAAACTTCCAGGAGAGAAGGTAATTCACATACCCTGAGGAAGGTTAGACATGGTGACATAATTTATTCTGCAAAAATGGCATATTTACAAAGAAAAACAGAACAAATGTACCATGGTGATTAAAACAGACTTCTCCTATCCTCAAACTCATTAACAGATAACCTTACACCTGCTGAATGAAGATGTCCTTCCCCCTCTGATTTCCTGGTGCTCTATTTTATCTGATAATGCCAACATAGATTAGTCTCTTCAGTTTTACAGCTGAACATTCTCGAAACTACTTCACACAGACTGGGAAACCTGAAAGTAATGTTACACAATTTCTGGGAAGTTAGAAAGAGAGACAAGGGTCAGAGCTGAGATTCAAACTCCTCTCAGCTAACAGAAATGTGGCAATATAATGATATTTAATGCCTACCACAGAATAGACCATGACCTCAGTAAAAAGACTCTTCTGAGCTCAGCTATATGACTTGCATTTAGCAGTTCCAAGTGAATTCTGTACTCAGTTTAGGATTGTAGTGGCCTGGAGCTTGCTGCCTGAGGCTGCTTGTGAGAATAATCCTTCTTTCCCATGGGAGGCATGAGAAACAATAAGATAAATCACCTGTTGTTGTGAAAGCGGGCATGATATGTTTGGGTTAAGGTGGTGTAGAACCTAGCCAATCATGTACCTGGGTTCCTACTATATAAAGGACAATACAATAAATGGGGCTCAGTCGCTGGCTCTCTGCTCTCTGTGAACCAAGCTGTGTGCCGTGTCATTATTGCTGCCCGCTGCCACAAAGGATTCTTCTTCATCTTTGACAGTTCTTTGGTCAGAAAGCAAGAAGGTTCGTATCTGATCTGACACCAATTTGCTCCTCAGAAGGAAACAGATATGGCTTAATTAGAGAGGGCTAGGACAGTGAAAATAGGCAGATGCTATATGTCTGTCTTTCAAACTACTTTGGAGCTACTGGAAGAAATTTACAGCTCTGTTGGAAAGTTTAGCTGTAACACTTCTGCTAGTATAAAAGGCTTTTTTGATGGTTCACACCATATTAGAATGAGAAACTGTGGAACATTATTCACTCCAGTTTGTCTCAAACCAGAGTCATCCACTAAAGAAAATCCAGGTCATATGCAGTCGAGCATTTCTGTATCATCTGAATTTACTCCCCATTAAAGGGAAGAAACACGGTAAGAAAACACTGCAGTGATTTGTATAAGACAATAAAGAAACAAAAGATGAGTAAAGGCTTTGAAGGTTGCTATATTTCAGACAAGGGAGAGGAAAAAAAAGAAGATAATTGAGAAAGGTGCATGAGTCCTGCCCCTACACTAGGGTCCTTTTAAATGATACCCTCTTGTGACCTCTCTTTCTTTCTTTATTAACCTGGAAGCCCTTGGACCACCAACCCCTGGCCTGAAGGGCCACATCTACTCACAGAGTTCCAGTTCCTCCTCTGTTACAACACCAGAGACTTAATATTTATTCAAAACCTAACATCTTTCTTATACCAATGCTTTCAATTAAGGCTTTCACCATGTTCCCTTCAAGCCCTCCACATCCATCTACATCACATCACTTCTACCACTCTTATCCCTCAGATCTAATCATTAGCTGTCATCCTGGCCAAGAACATGTTCTCTTTAGCTTCTCAATGGAACCACAGCTTCAGATCTTGTTTCTGAAAGGGATTAAGAAACACCCTTCTAGATAGGGTGTATTTACAATTTCAAAAACATGCAAAATAAATGCTGTTTTTTGAGTTCAGAGAGAAAATAGCTTAAAAAAAGAGAGAAAGTATAACACAACTATATTTGGACATTCTACTTAAAATCAGTGGTAAGGATTTGGAAGATCAAATGCAATAATTCTCCTTTGAGATCATACTCCAGAGCATAAAGGTATGCAGTATCTTTGTATAATTACATGGAATATCCAGTAAAGAAAAACGAAACTGTGCATTTAATGTATTATTTACTTTGTAATTAATTACATCTAATTCTTCCAGTATGAGAAGTTACAAAATCTACTATCAAAACTTGTGCTGTGAATTTCAATTTTAAATAAAATATGTTTGACCCATAAAAGTCAATTCAAAACAGAACACAAGAGTTAAAAGTGAAATGCAAAGCAGCTAAGACTGAACTTAAAAAGGACTGTGAGCTCAAACTCAGTACTCAAAAACACCGAGACTAATAGCACCTGAGAAAGTATCACAAGTTCTCAAACAGTCCTCTACCACTGACAGTCTCAACTGGTGAGGCATATGTATGTGTGTTTGTACACGTGCATGTGATGGAGTAGATGCACACTATGAAAGCTCTTTGATGGCATTTACTTGTCTGCTTTTTTAATTTAGTCATGAAGACCTTGATATTCAGAGACAAAATTTTGGGATGATGAATGCTTGGTTCAAGATTATTCTTTGAATTAGATCTACAGTGAATGCAGAAAAATTCAGGCTTATGGTATTAAACATATTTTTCTGCAGACATGCAAGGTACAGAGCTTTATTTAAACATTTCCAAGTATATGGTAGAGCAGACTGGAGTGATGTTTAAAATGAAATGCTGTGCTGTCCCCTTAAGCCAAAGAGGACACACAAATCCTGGGCTTCTGTTCACCATCACAGGAGTCAATCAGCAACTCTTCACTCACACTGCTCATGTGGGCCAGTAAGGCACCAGGGCACCCTGACATAAGACAGGGTCACAGCACCTTACATTACAAGTGCAAAAAGACACAGATGCTTTGCTCAGTAACATGTAGCTGGAGCTGGTTAAGCTGTCTTGCAGCACTGCAAACATTCAGACATATCTCCTAAACAGTGGCCTATATTCTGTGAATACCATCTGTGACTGGGCTCAGAAGACACAGGCCTCTTCAGCCAAGTAAGTGGTCTGATCCTTGCTAAAATGCAGCTGCAGAAGGTGGCTGGAATATAAAGCCCTGTCAACTTCAAGTATTCAATGAACTCCAGCCTTGAGCATTTCAGTTAATTCCTGTAATGACAACTTACATTTCAGCTTTCTCCTTCTATGGCTGCCTCTTCTTTGCACCTAGTCTCTTTCCATTTTTTTTTGTCAGTCCACAGAAGCAATCGAAGTATGATAACTGTATTTCAAGACATATTTTAACTCCTCATCACTTATGCTTTTTTTATATTTTCCGTAATCAACTTGAAGATCACTTTGTTATTGCTGTGCCCACATAATTGTTTTTGTGCCCACTCATCACAATGTCTACAAGACAAATACAGTATGTGGACATGTACAGCACATCCATTAATCTTGGCAGATTTTATGTCTCACATTCTTGATTGGTATAATATAAAAAATAAAACTTTCAGTCAGCAATTGTATCGGTGGAACAGTATTAGTTTTTACCAGTTAAAGATTAGACTCAATTCTCTAGGTCTATAGAATAAATAACTAGAAGCACTCCAGGAAGACATCTTCTCTTTGGATTGTCCCATGGATTCTTATATACAAAAGAGATTATACCCTCCCTCTCAAACCATCATCTTCAGAAAGAATGTACCAATAATAAAGCCCTACTGCAATGAATAACACAACATCTGTGTAGTAACATACCATAAACACATTTCAAAAGAAGGATCCACTATACAAATTCACCAGTCATCCAAGGTTTAAACCCGTGAATGAATTCTAATTAAACATATTTAGGTGATAAAATGAAGTTTTCACAGTTGCATTTCAGATGCAGCTTTCAGTTCCCAAAGGCAAAACTGCATCCAAAAGAGGGAGAGACTTGACCAGATGTTTCACAATGTCACTTCACCCTACTGGGGACAGTATTTCCCTGGCATCAAAGCAACTCCGAACCTTAGTCAGAAATTCAATCCAGCCTGCCAGGATCATTTTAATACTGGAACCAAGATAGCAGCCATATACAGTATCAAATGAAAAAGGAGCACAAGAAAGAATAAATAGCAAACATCAAAGATCTTCATTTATTTTACTATAATGACTAATATTTGTGTAAAGACCCTTTTGGAATAAAATACTGTGTGGTTTTCCTTCACGTGTTTTGTTTTAGGTTTCTATCTCTGTTATGCCCGAACCATAGCATTAGCACACCTGTTTGAAAATACCTAAATAAATCAGATATTTTTAAATTATTTCACAAGAAAATTAACTGATCTGAATATTAAAGTCTACACATATTAGAAAAATAAAGCTGAGAATGAGTAATCACTAACAGGCATCATCAGCTGAGACTCTCAAATCTCCCTCTACCTGATAGACTTATCATCATAAGAATGCAGAGGACAAAAGAAGTCTTTAATTTACTGAATTGATTTTTAATTTACTGAACAGACAGAATGTGGAGTTTGGTCTTTTAGACTTCCACCTGGCATTTCTTAGCAATTCAGCAAAAGAAGATATCTCACAGGTCCTGAACATACAAATCTCAGAACAATTTATCCTCTTTTTAATGCCTTCTTTAAACAAATATATATATTATACATTATATGCATTCTTTATACACATATACACATTTATATACATACAGACCCAAGAGATAAAGACCTAGTACGCCTGAGCATATAAATACTTTATGGAATAATTATAAATATCTCATTGTTTATGATTGGGATAGAATTTTTTTGACACCTGCTAAGGAAAATTACATTATGAAGCTGAGCAGCCAGGCAATCAAATCAGAAACAAACATACCTACATTTATTAAAAACAAGTGTAAAAACAGAATAAAGTTAAAATCTATATAATAAAGGTTTTGTGTTACTCTTAATCTGAATTCTGTATATAAATTCAGTGAAGAAAGAAAGAACTCAATACCTGAAATTAACAACAGATTAACCACAGACTTCATCAAAGCTGGCTTGACCAGAAAACTACAATGCTGTTCCAATGCTATCCTTTATGGTCCTAGGTTTCCCATCTTCATGCAAGAGAATTAGTGCCTTATTCCACAAGGAAAGAACTACTCGCTAGAGGGAAGGGCTGCAACAGTGACACCTACATCTGAATTTCCAAGACACAAAATGGAGTTTCATTTTAGGAAACATTTAGGTATCGTATCTAATCATTTAACTTTAGGTGAAATCTTGCAAAAACTGATGAGCACTTATTCATTAATATCTAAATCCAGCCTGTGTCAGCAGCTCTTGAAGCCCCTCTGTGCTGTCTAATCAGTAATCAGAACTGAAACATTCCCCAACTTTCATACTATACCTAGAAGTTCAGCACTAAGATAATACATTTATTAAATATCATTATGCAAAAATGAATTTTTTATAAGGCCACGAGAAATATCAAAACTACATTATTTGAACCAAATTGGCATAGCCATCATCTCACTTTCCCCATGATCTGATGAAAGTTGACCTTTCAAAAATCATAATCAATAGAAAAGGCATCATACACCACATTTCTAGATTCTTGTGATTCTTTGGTTGCTGTCAGAGCTTTGATTTGTGCCCTTTTTAAATGGAATAATGCCTATACTTTGTGCCCTTTTAAAATGGAATCTTGACTATATTTCGATCAGAAACAAATTTTTTAAGGTTCAAGTAAATCTTACTTCACTGAACAATCACTTGCTTGAATCACTCAAAATTCTTTCTCAAATGATACACCAAGGCACTTTTATGTCAAAGAAAGCAAAAATATTTTTAGATGCTAATCATCATTCATTTCAGAACATGCTGTAGCTGAATTTCACATACAAGAAGGCACAACACAGAGGTCAAATGTTGCTGTGTTCTGCTCATGGCTCTCTTTATGCACAACAGATACAAGCCTCGGGGATATGTGTGAAATCTATTTAATGGACACAGACTAAGAACAGAAGCTGCCATCTGTTCCCTGTATATATTTGGGCTTTCTGTAAGACACTTCCATTAGGCTATTGTTAGGCTATGACGAATCATGACAAGAAGCTCTAAAATTTTTCTGTGATACGCCTCTGTCCTCGTCATGTCTAAAACGTGCTACAAAACTTTTCAGCACCTTATCACGTGCCAGCATAACTTCCTTTTAGACTGTGATTTCACAATAGTGTTTAAAAACAGAAGAGGGAAAACAGCCTGCATTTTGATCTTATTGAAAAAATTTATCACTGAAGAAGGATGTCATATCAATGTTTGCATATGACTGAAATTTATTTGGGGTCACA
The DNA here is from genome assembly GCA_013398175.1 of Climacteris rufus. Lineage (NCBI taxonomy): Eukaryota > Metazoa > Chordata > Aves > Passeriformes > Climacteridae > Climacteris > Climacteris rufus. Next base: position 618,325 of record VZRZ01005153.1, read on the forward strand.
ACAGCACTTCAAGTGCTCATATCTGCTCTGTCAAACTTCAAGTAGCATAACAAGCTTCCTTATGACTACCAGAACTTCAATCTTTAGTTCCCTTATTTCTCATCAATTTCCTCATTTTTTTCCCAGATGCTTATTCACTCCAGCTCACTGTGGAGCACTTTGTGACAGGGAACAAAGACAATTTTGGTTATGGCTATCCTTCATTGTGATGATGTTTTCTACAGTGAAATTTCAACTTGTTGGTAAGTGCTCAAAATGTATCATTTTGAATGAACTTTTCATTCTTCTGAGATTTTCTTTCTTCTTGCGTTTGAGAAAAGAAATGCTACGAAGAAGCCAGGGTGGAGCCAGCAGAGTCCTTTTGTGGGGATCACTGGGCTTTCTAAAGACAATTGCCATACTCCTGTATTTTTCCCTGGGCATTCTCTGCATCAAAAAAGTTTGCTCCTACCATGTGCCAACTTTTTATTTTCACCATCTTTTGCTCTAGTTATGCTCTATTTTGAACTCTACCACTCCTATGGGTCCTCCTCCCCTTGCCTCCCTCTTCTGTGTGTTACATCCTCCCCCTGCCTCCCTCTTCTGTGTATTACATCCTAGATGACCTCTTTTATTTGTTCCTTCTAGTTAGTCTTCCTCTCAATAAATTGGTCCTCTCTCCACATTATTTAATTGGCAGAAAACACTGCTATTAAATCTGCAAGACAGATCTGTGCATTCTGTTCTGTTCCTCCACCATATAGGATATGTCCAGGTAGGCTGAAAGCTCTTTATCAGTAGCACTTGTTACTCAAGCAGTAGTGACAAACACAGTAGGATTCACCTTTGGTAAATTCCTAGGAATTACTGCATTAGGAAGAAGCAGCATGGGCCTCTGAAAAACTCTGCTGACAATAAACAGTACTCAGGGACATACTTTTAAGTACTGCTACCTAAATTGTCATCATTCAAATCATTACATCAGATGCCTCATATAAGTCTAACTTAGCTTACTGTTTTGGGTTAGAGTTTTTTGTGGGTGTTTTTTCCTATTTTTGTTTTGTTTTGGTTTTTAAGGGCGTTTACAGATATCTTGGCAGCTTCTTAATAACAAGAAGCACAGCAATAACAACTAAAACTTCTAATTAACATTTCTAATGGTAACTCTTTGGAAGTCTGCTGCAGCTTACCTTTAACTGCAGTAAATACAAAAACAGATATATTGGTTTAAAAGTATAAGCCATGGACAGTGTGTAGGACCTCAAGTAGATATTCCAAACTCAAATGGAAAAGGTTTCCTGTGTGATCGTCTCTCTCCTTGCTACTTCAGGCAATGTTTCATATGCTTTTATTCTTAAACTATCACAGAATCACAGAATATTCTGAGTTGGAAAGGACCCACAAGGATCATCAAGTCCAACTCTTCTGTGAATAGCCTGTATAGGGAGTGAACACATGACCTTGGCATCCAGATGGGAAGATAATAGGACAAGGAAGAGTTTTTACCACCACTTGTCACAGTAGAATATTTTTATCTTCCTGCTTTCATTGGCAGAAACCTGTTTCATATTTCTTTTACCACAACAGCCTGTTTTCCCACCCTGCAATTTCACTCTCCTTTGGTATTTTCATGGATTTCATCATAATTTCCCTTTTTACCTTTCACACAAGTGCCTTTAGTATATTTTTTTTTTAATTAAAGCAACTTTTCACTTCTAGAACCTTCTCCTACTAAGCACAAGTTCGACCTTCTTGACCATGGATGGTCAGTTACACATAGTATTCCAGATTAAAACTTATCGATGCCTTTCAAAATGGCATTAAATACTTGGCACTTCTGGTTACATCCAGCTTGATATAATTAGTTGCATCTATCTCTAAGCAATTCTGTCTTCTCTTATTACAGTTTCCCTAAGGAAGTGTTCCCTTTAAACACTATGAAGATGGAAAATCTAGTAAAACTGCAGTTGGACAACTGCCTGGGAGTGACAAAAATTAAACTGTTAACCAAAATAGTATTTATATCCTCACGAGAAAAGAAAAGAGGCATTTTAAGATTCACAAATTTGAAAAAAAGTGTTTTTCCATTCTCAGTATGAGAAAAGGACATTTTTTGATCACTCAATTACTTTCTGCCTTCAGATAATATATTTTCTTGTTCAGATTTATTTCTAATGATCTCTGTAGGGAAATGTATCTTTAGGAGGCTCCTCATTCAGCTGACATTCCCTGCTACTCTCATTCCCTGCTTCTCATGACTGCTGAAATTTGTGAAGTTCAAAGAGTAAGATAAAGTAAAAAGGTATCAAGGCTAAAGAAACAGACCAATTAAAAGCTAGATGATGCTGAAATGTGTAACAGGCATAAGAAAAAAATATTTACAAGCCTTATTTAAAACTGTAAGCAACATGTTCCAACAAAACAGCTGACACATGCGATAACTTTTTCTCTCAAAGTTGCTTCTGAGGATGCTTTATTATTATTTCCAACTAATTCAGGATCAGACCTCAGAACCTAAGTAGTTACAAACTCCTCAAAATATGAAACATGAGAAATGTTATTAAGCAGAGATGACAAAAAGAAGGTAAAAATACAGAAAGTCTGCAAAGAAAAATTTTGAGGTGTTAACCCAGTCCTTGATAAGAAATTGCATGATGGGATCTGCAGAAAAAACTTTTAAGAAATTGTGCAGAAAGATCCAGGACTAACCCTTAGCAAGGAGATTAAAGACTACTAGCATCACCTGTGTCACACTGAATCCTAGGGAAGGCAGACACTCCTCCAAGAAGAGGACATAAAAAGCTCACATGACTACAAGGAAGAGTACCACTGCAGAAGAGAATAAGGAGCTCCAAATGGCATTCCAGCAAACAAAACATCAGACAGTATTATCAAATAATTCAGGTTAGATGACACCCCTGGATGTCCTTCAGTCCAACTTCCTGCTCAAAACAAATCCACTTAGACCAGGTTGCTCAGCACTTTGTCTGGTAAAGTTTAAGGTATCTTCAAGGAAGGAGATTACACAATCCTCTCCAGGTGCCTGTCTTGCTATTTGACACTCTCACAATGGAGAAAAACTTAAATTTAAGAAGAAGATTCTATGATAAAGGCTGGTGATGTTTTACAGCAGTTTCCAGCAACCTGAGAAATCTAACAAGGTTTTTTATTCAATCCTAACCTCTTAATAGTCAAAGTGTCAACATCAATAATAAAGATGCCCTGTCCCTCCTCCCATCCTCCTCCTGTTCTTCACTTGCAGCACCCATTCTTGCTTTTCATCTGCAAATGAATAATTTTGTGCTTTGCAGTATTAAGTAAAATTTCTGAAACTCCACACCATAAGATCACCTCTTTTATCCTATGATATTATCCTATCCTTCAGCAGAATTCCCAATTATTTTGAGCACAAAATACACTCATTAGTCTATGAAATGGTATTGATCTTGAGGAACACTGTCAGAAAACACTGCTGTACCCTCTGTGTTGACAATTTTACAGTACCCAGTGCTGCCTTCCCTTGTGGCAATTTCTCAGCCAAGAGGTTTGCTCAGACTGATACAGAGTAGTTCTACTGCCTTACCTTGCTAAAGCAGTCAATTACCTTATCACTGGAAATGCATTAGTCTGGTATAACCTTACACAAAATAAAGGGAGTTTTTTATCCCTCTTTCCAACTTTTGTGTTAAAGTATTGTATAACACTGAAGCAACATTTTCAGGCTGGATTTTTTTTTAAGCAGAAGATATGTTAGCTTACAAATGCTACCTGGGAAAGCATAAAATTTCAAGTAACCTATTCCAAAGAGACTAGACTTTCATCACAACAGATGAAAGAAATTTCTTCACTTAATCATAAATTATAATGAGCAAATTATAATCAGTAAATTAAAGCAATACAGATGGGATGTGGAGAAATCACTTGCTACAGCAAATGAGATATATGAAAAGGATTAATTAAATTACTATAAAACAAAACCAACTCTAAGACAAGAAAGATAAATACATAAAACTAAAAGTAAGGTTTATTTCAAAGGAAATTTAATAGGAACACTAAGTAGTGAAGCAGAAATATTCTTTAACATGCTCTAGTTTAACAACTGTGTTTATAAATTAATTTGGACATTCACAACTAGAAATCTCTACATAAAAAGAGGTTCAAGGACAGAGGAACACAAAATGTCCTACTATTTCACCTTATACAAAGTGACTGCATATGAAGCCATCTTATATTGATCCAAAAAAAGAAAAAAATCCCACATTTATTAGTTACTCATTACTTGGGCTAATCCTTTTCCCTGTACAAAAACACCAGTATTATTTCATTTTGCCATTTCCAGTATTTTCTGGACCTATAGTTTCTCAGTTAACATAACCAAAGGCAAGGTCATCAGGACTACCTGCAGTACCCATATAGACTAAACTACACTCATTCTTTTCTTATTATCTCTCTAATACTTGTGACAAAGTGTGTGCTATAGTATCTTATAGTAAACAATTTATCCAGGCTTACTCAAAGTATAAAGATTGTCAAGTTTACATTGTTGAAATTTTATTTTCCCACTGAAAGACAGAAACATTTGATGAAAACTCAACATTTTTAGATAGGAATTGCCTTGCTCTATGCCAATCTTCTCAGGAGCTACATCCACTCTAGTAAAATTCCTCTGGTGGATACTTCAGAGACACAAAGAAAGGCTATTACATCTAACATTCTTACAAGTTCAAAACTAAGTTCTGTAGGGTACAGATCATGTTGTTCATGGTTTTGTGCAATATCTAATATACCCAGGACAATAATACATTACAGACCATATGAACACTATGTCAAGATAAACAGAAAGACAGATGCAAGGAGAGATAAAAACAACATGCTATAATTGGATTAATTTATTGTTCCTAACCTTTACTGGTAGAAACACCTGGACCCTCAACAAATAACCTACAATTCAGAGTAGGTTCCTAACACGTTATCACACAATCCTTTGAAACTACTTCCCCAGTTTACCTCTATGGAAGATGTTTTGCAAAGAGGATATTGATCTGAAGATTTCACATCTCTGTTCCCAAAACCAGAGAAAACTCAAGGCTGAGAAGGAGCAGAGTTGTTTGCTTCTGTGGACTGGGACTTCAGTTATAACTGACTATAAATGTTTTAATAATATCTCTCCTGAAAGAAGAATTCCAATTAGTCTCTTTAATCGAAGTATGCGCATCAATGGAGATGCTATGGCAGGAAAAACATCTCAAAATATGTCTCTGTCCCTTGGTCCCAGGGATTACCAGTAAATAACACAAATGACTGATAAGCTGCACAGCACCTTCAAAACAAAGCCCTCCTTACTGATGCTCCAAAGACAGAAATGGAAACAAAACTACTGAGAATAAGAGAGTCCAAAAAGCTTTAAAGTAATGGTGATGAGAGAAGGAAAAACAGTAACAAAGTATCAGCTCTTCATCTCTATTTGTCCACCGGCAAGCAAAAACTTCACAGAAGTGATTGGCTTTCTCCTGCCCTCCCAGGTGCAAGCCAACTGTTTATGGAAATTGTTCACAGATCCCTCATGTGCCCCTCACCTGAGGAGGCAGATGGTGGACTGTGGTGATGCAAAACAAATTAAAATCTAGACTCCCTAAAGTGAATACCAAAATTCCTAACACTTGAGTTGGAACAGAACTTAGCTCGAACTTACTGATTTTAAATAATCTCCAAAAATATACATAAGGGATTCTATAGTAGTTCACTTTCAAACCCACTAACTGCCTGTTTGATTTCATTAATAATCAACTTCAGTTAATTCTGGCCCAGCAATTTTATGTGCCTCATGATTTTATGCATATGAAAAAAAGAATAAATAATGAGTATGTAGACGAATTATAAATGTTCTATTTGCAAGGAATGAAAATTGCAAATTAATGCTTTTAACAGGTTAGTTTAAATGGTTATTGATAATCAAAAGTATTGTAGAAAAAAAGCCCATTTGAGGCTGTTTAATATCTGCTGTAAGGGACAGGATCTACTTGGGAGCAGCCTCATCAGTGGGCCCACACATACAACACACAAAATGTAATCAATCAAATGCTTTCTCTTTACACAGTTGTTCATTCTATGGGTCCTGTGAACTCTGTATTATTTCCTACCTGCAGTTTCCACAGACAGTACAAAGCACATCACAACACACACACCTCGCCACGTCCCTGCTATAGTGATTAAGATATCCATCCAAAAGGGAAGATACAAAGAAAGGCTTACAGCACAGCTCTTCTGCTTTCATTTGCTGCTCACTCTCTAAAGACAGGCACCAACATCCTCACCTGGCAAGGTTATGAGCTCAGCTGCTTGGTTCTGTCTGAGAATATCTCCCAGATTAGTAATTACCCAGAGGAACATTTTAATTGTGAAACCAAATTTTGCTGAAGGACAAGATGGGGAACTCTGCTAAAAAGGTAGCAGTGTTAGAAATGCAGAGTACAAGAAACCTTGCCTGGGTGGGATACATTTTTCATTGGAGCAATTTTAAAATTAGATTTTCAAAAAAATCAATGGATTATGCTCTGCACTTCAGATCCTAATTTCTGCAAAATTTGCCTTTCAGTACAGAAGGTTTGGGTGTGGAACCAATGCCAGCCAGCTCCAAGATGGACCTACCACTGGCCAAGACTGAGCCCATCAGGAATGGTGGTAGCACCTCCAGGATAGCACAGTTAAAAAGGGGGGCAAAAATTGCTGTGCAAGAGCAATTGTAGCTGGAGAGAGTAGTGAAAATGTGTGAGAGAAACCACCTTGCAGATACCAGTGTCAGTGGAGAAGGAGGGGCAGAAGTTGCTCCAGGCATCAGAGGTGAGATTCCCCTGCAGCCCACTGTGAGTCAGCTGTCCCCCTGCAGCCCACGGAGGTGCACAGTGGAGCAGAAATCCACCTGCAGCTCACGGAGGACCTCACGTGAAAACAGATGGATGTGCCTGAAGGAGGCTGTTACCCTGTGGGAACCTGCATGGAGCAGGCTCCAGGCAGGGCCTGGGAATCTGTGGAAAGAGGAGCTCCATGCTGGAGCAGGTTTGCTGGTGGGATTTGTGACCCCACAGGCAACCCACCCTGGAGCAGGGGAAGAGTGTGAGGAGTCCTCCCTTAAGAAGAATAAATGGTAGAGATAATGTGTGATGAGCTGACCACAACCCTTTCCCATTCGCCGGTGCCACTGGGGGGAAGGAGGTACACAACTTGGAAATGAAGATGAGCACAAGAAGAGAGGGGTGGGGAAAAAGTGTTCTTAAAATTTGGGTTTATTTCTCATTATCATACACTGATGTGATTGGTGATAAATTAAACTAATTTCCCCAAGTAGGGTCAGTTTTGCCCATGACAGTAATTGGTCAGTGATCTCTCCCTGCTCTTATCTTAACCCACGAGCCTTTTGTTATAGTCTCTCTCCCCCATCCAGCTGAGGAGGCAAGTGATAAAGCAGCTTTGGTGGGCACCTGGAATCCAGCCAAGGACAGCCCACTACAGCATATTATCTGGTCTTTTTAATTCTGGCATTATTAAATGGTGATAAACTTCTTGGCCACAGGAGTAAAAACTTCAAAAGCAACACTGAAAGAATATGTTCTAATTTAGCTAAAGTAGTTGTTCAGAACAGGACTTACTCCTGTGCCTGGGAAAATTTATAACAATATTCCACTGGTTTTTTTTAAAGGATTGCGACCAAGTCTTTGGTAATTAGGCTTTTCCATGTCCTGAGTACAGCACAGATGAGAAATAAACAATTTACAAGACTCATTTGACTGGAAAGTTCCCATCCTATTGGGCCTCTCCTGTTAGCTGTTTTCTGACTCAATTCATCACAATTTTTATGATGAATGCCTGTCAATACTTTATTTACCTTACAAAGCATTCATAAAAGAATTCTTTCAATATGAAAATATATTTCTTTCCCAATTAACGATCTTGTCTTTCCTCCCCAAAATGTAACTTCCTTTCCCAGTTTTCTATAATCCTTAAGGTCTTGGCTGACAGACTTTCAAATAGAAATTAAGTCACCAATTCAACTTCAGAAGTTTATGTTGGCACATCCTCACTGCTTTATTTGATCCATGTTTTGGAGAGTTCATTCTGGAAATCTATTCCAGGCAAAAAATGCACTTGGATAACACAATCATTACTGTGACTTAGAGAACATAGATGTAAACAATTTAAATAATTTTTATTTTTATACTCTCCATATTCTTTTCCCTCTATCCAGTTTCAAAGAATAACTAGATTAATAAAATGACTGTTTTATTTGCCATTAGCTCAAATACAACCAGAAAAATACAATTTTTACCACAAGCCTTTTTGTAATAGAAAGGGGTTATTTATACCTTACAAACACACACATAGTAAAATAGTTATCAGTTGATAAATCACCTGTCTGGAAAATAAGTAAATCTTTGGGAAACTACTTTGATACCTCAAACAACAAAGTTAAAGGAAATATGAAACTCAAAAGGGATCACCAAGTAGCATGTCTATTCAATAAGACCAATGAAAATGAAACGACAAAATGAAAAATCCTAATGGAGGTTACCAACATAAAAAGCAGGGCAAGCAGGACAGATCTGAAACAAAACCATCACCAGCCTTCTACCCCACCAAAAACTCCACAACCCAAAAAGTCAGAAGGCAAGTCAGCAATGCATAAGAAGCCAGAGGTGCAGTCCCAATTGCCATAGTACATTCAAGCTTTCAAGTTTAGGACATATCTTTTAGGTACTGACACTTGGAAATGGATTTGGCTTATTCCTGTTACTCTCCTCTCTGCAGCATCAATGTAAACAAGCTGAAAGCAGAGAAATATGAGATGCAGAGTCAAGATAGCAGCACTGTGAAAAGCACAACACAGTGGGGCACAATTTGTCTGAAAAATGCTTAGAAAATAATACTCTTTCAGGAGCAAATAGACTGCACGAAAAAAAAAATTGAGATGGTCTTCAGCAACATGAAAGAGATGTTGTATCTTCTAGACACAACTGCCTGACAACCACAGGACTGGCACAACTCGGCACAGACACTGAACGTCCCTAAACTTGCTCCGATTCCAATAAGTAAATCCATAATGATACCCCAAATTGGAACAACATACCTCTGTTGTATCAAACATAAAACTTAAGAGTATAACATAATACTACACAACCTCAGAATAAACAGAATAAAACAGTTTAGAGACAATTCAAAATTTATTTTGCTATGTATATAATTCATTACTAGTTTGCCACTATCAAAAGAAATATCAATAATTTTACCTTTTGATGCAAAGAAAATGCAGCATGCTTAGCAAGATTTTTTGTAGACCTCATGCATGAAGCTAAAGAAGGATTCTATATAATTTAATCAAATTAATTCCAAATATTGTACATTATTATTTGATTATTTTAAAAAAATACATCACATTCAACCAAGAAGGAATTAAGCAATAGAAGTCAGGTGCAGTGTTTGTGGCAAATTAAAATTAGATGAAAAGAATTATAAAGTGTTTTGCTTTGTTATGGTTTTTAAAATTTTTTTTTTTTACATTTTCATGTATTATTGCCCTGCTCCCAATATGAAACAGTAGTTTTCAGTATCAACTAAAGTTCATAATACTGTTTCACATTTATGCACTCTATGTATCTTCTAGACAATTATTGTTCTTTATCTCCTTCCTTATTGCTAATTTTAATTATGTATTTAGTAACTGCATTGCAATTGTAATTTCTAGAGCTTTGGTGAAAGAAGTCATATGTTAGTTAATTAAAATAACAATGTATCTTTCAAAATATAGAGGGAAGTTTTAGTGAAGTTTTCAGCCCTGGAGTTTCTGAACTGGAATACATGAGAATCACATTGCTAAGTGTAAATCCATCTTTGTTAAAATATGGGAACATGAAAAATTTACTCATTATTATATTTTGTCATTTCAGCTACTGAAACCAAGAAGCAATAGCCACATAACTTATAATTATACTATAGTTCTGAAATATATCTGTGAGCCATAACAATATGATCTCACGAAAAAGAAATTACTTCAGCTGCAAAGCATAAGAAAGCCAAAAATATGCATTGTTGTTTTCTCCTCAGCACACAAACAGACTTCCCAGTGACGGTGGAACTGTATGAAAATCAAATACTTTCTGCCATTGCAAACTTTCTACTATAAGTCAAATAACTAAAAGACAACATGCAACTAAAATGAGGATTAGAACAATAGTTGCTTGCTGTAAAAAAAAAATACAAAAACGTTCATCAACAAAAACCACAGAACAAAGAAGCTTTGCTGACATAATATATGCTGAACATCCCTCCATATACCACCCCTCAAGACAACGAGTTCTGTACAAGTTAAAATGAGGATTTTAAAATCAGTTTTCACACAGTTCAATTCTGAGTTGAGAATTCTTGAGACATCAAGACTCTTTTGGGCTGCACTTGGTTGACTAACTTACCTAAGATTTTTCAGTGCCTTTGATCCCAAGCATTCCATAAGGAAATGATTAAAAAAAATTATTGTACGTAGAAGAAATCAACTATTCTACCCAAAACTATCAAGGCCCCAAATCCAGAAATCACATACACATTTGGACTTTATTATGGTACAAGAAGCAACAAAAGTATGAATAAAACCACATGAATAAAAGAAAATTACTGCAAGTTTTCAGCAAGATATTGGTAAGCATTAGCAGAAGTTTTTTGCTTCTAGTTAGTAGTTATATATAAAGTAATGGCATCTGTAATGAAAATCACTTTTCCCAATGTTGTCTTCAAATGCAGAGTAAAATTGCAGCAGCTCTTGAAAATGCTTTCTATTTTATTGTCTCAAAAATGGTTCTTTTTCACTAGAAATGGGATATGTTTTTTTAAAACCCACTGATTGGTTAATGAAATAGGCAAAATAGTGTTACTGTTGTCCTACTTTAGTGCCATGCCAAAATTTTTACTTCCAAGTAGTCTTGACTTTATTACAAATGCTTTGCATATGAAATAAATCCTAAATTAAACCGAATTTTGCTCTTAAGGAGAAAAAGTTGTTACTAAAAAATCTTAATTTCACTCTCATATTATTTAAAAAAACCAAAAAAGCAGCAGCTAAGTATTTAAAATGAGGTAAATTTGGGGGGAAAAAAGAAGTAAATTTAACATGCTAACTCTTCAAACAATCAAAACACTTGTTTACATATGGGTCTTAGACTAGTTTGGAAGTAGTTTGTGATGTAGACTCTCTCTTCAAATGACAGACCAAGAGGAAACTATTCCAGCACAGACTTGAAGCAGTATTTTCAATTTTCGACTCAGGAGTTACTGCATTCAAACATGGCAATTCCAGATTCAGATAATTAACAACACTCCAACAGACTCAGAGAGAAGAAATAAGCACCCAGAGGGTGTAGATGGAGACAAGGTGCCCCAACTCATTGCTTGTCTGAGCAGTGATCACAGCGCATTTTCCCAGCTACAGCCACACTCCCTTCCTACCCACCCATGGCATGCTACAGAGGAAAGCTTGGAGAAGTACTTTAGGAAAGAGGTGACAACAGTTTCACAAAGAAGCAAAATGCCTGGCAGTAAAATTTAAAGGCTCAAGAGGGTCATAAACAACCATGATTGCTTCATTAGCAATGTGACAGAAAATTCAGTTACTCCATCTCTGTGCTCTGCTCTTGTTAATTACTATCCTTTCTACTTTCATCTAATACCAATATGGGTCCAACATCACACCAAGACAGAGTGAGGTGAGCGGTGCTTTGCCTTTAGAACTTAACTTGCAGCTGCTTAACCAACAGAAAAGAGCCTTCTTGGATTTTTAACTACTTATAATAGTAAAATAAACCCTGCTGGAAATATGTTCCTCAGAAAATAAGTAAAGATCCTTTCTTTATCTTTTCCTCTTTCTGACATAGAGATGGGTAATTTTCCTCTAGCTGCATCTCATGCAATCAGGTATTTTGCACAATTTCAAAGCTGGCCACTGTGCATGCAATGTGATGACCTTCTAGCACTGGCTTTCTAAAACACTGGCACTAAACAGTAGAGCAATATTTACAACACACCTCATTAAAAAAAGAGACAGGGATAGGAGAGCTCAACGCTTTGCCACTGCTTTTGACTTTGAACAAAACCTAACACAGAATGTTTCCTGAGGAACAATAACCAAAGCTTAGTTGCTTTTCCCCTCTAGGTATTTTGTCTTCCTATACTTATGTGTAGGAAGAGTATCCCACATTAGAGCCATTATTAATAAAAGGCCAATCAGCATTCTTGCCTCGCTAGATGATGATACATATAGGAAGTCCATTAAGCTTGAATATGTAAAACAAATGCCCCTCTTCATTGTCACATTATTAGCAACAGTAGCATGAGTTCAAAGAATTGAATTACCTGAAACCTGGAAGAGGGGAAAAAAAGGTACATACCATCATCATGATGGATTGCTGGATCTGGAGAGCAAAGGAGAGGAAAAGAGAAGATGCAACAACATCAAAAAAGATTGTTATGAAGACAATTTACTTCCCATATGAAATAAGTTAGTTCAAATAAAAGGTAGCATTTAGAAAATGGATGTTTACTCTTTGATTTTTGTTACTTATTAAACACTGCATTTGTGTGCCTCCCAAAGAAATTAAAAGCAAATGACTTCTTTTTTGTAGATAAATCTTTGAATTTGACTCAAAGATTTTATTATCTCTAGTAGATTTTTCAAATAAACTTATCTTGGTTATCACTAAAACCAGCAGAAATTGTGAGTTAAGGCTCTAGACATGGCAGTTCCAGTTTACTTCCTGATGAAATATATAGAAACAACTAAACCCCAAGTTTTCTGTAAAGAAGCTACAACAAACTCTGTCTTAGAATTGCTAAGAAATAGCGTGTTATTTATCTAACAGCATACTAGGCCAATATAACTAGGGCAAGTGGAAAACTTAGAGAAATGACTGTTTATTATAACACACAAATACTCCACAAATATATAAGGGTGACAATGAAGATACATATAATTTTAATACCATAACAGCTAACTAAACTTCAGTCAGGCCCACTGATTACCCCTCTATCTTGCAATATGGTTTCTGAGATATAGCTAACAAATAAAATAGTTTGGTACAGCAACAGATTATCCAACTGATAGGTCTTTGATTACCACAGGTTTAAAAACAAAAAAGAAAAAAGCACGTCTGTGGTTGCTGAGATCAAAAAAAGCTAACCTACTCTTTTGTGATTAGTGCACACCTTCAGGATACATTTGTGCCAACACCACTGAGCCTCTCAAACTGTGCTAAACATCCCACATGTAACATTTTTCCGTTTCATTCCTCTGTGGGAGGGTACAATTTTTTCTGCCTTCTTTGTATTTTTCTCCTATTGATGGGACTTCCACACTGTGCATTGAAAACTACAGACAGCTCTACGTGACCCGGATTTTTCTAAATTGTGAGAGTCTTCAAATACATTTGTACATCTCTTTCCTGACTACTATGACTAAAATTAGACAATACTGAAGTATATGTATTAATTCCAGGTTTGTGTACTGTTGAGATCACTACAGAAACTTTACAACAAAAAGTTCCTCGTTCTCGATATTGCTGAATCAAGCAATGCTCATGAAATACTCAGTATCCACCTCAGTAGTGCTATAAGAAAGTACACAGAAAAGACATTATTTTGGCTTAATATTTACAGTTGTGTACACATGTGAAGATGGTAGTGACAATCCCCAGAGAAAGTAATTTGCTGAACTGCAAAGTAACCCTTTCCAAATCCTACATGTCCTCATTATGCATCATTTGGTGTAAAACTGAAAGCTAAGATGAAATACAGCAACACAAATACAGCACATCAATGCAGACAACTGAGAAAATTTATCATGCACGTTATGCCTGAACAGCTCATATAGGGCAAAGAAGGACTAGCAGAGGAGGAGATTATTGCATTGTTTCAATAGAAAGTACATTATTACAGTGGGAAAAAGCAGAACCATAACCAACTCCTCCCTTTTTTCAGACCCTCGTTAAGGGAAGAAAATAACATCCTTCAAAATAGTCTTGAATATCAACTGTTACACAGCCATTATATTATTTCAGCTGAGAAATGAAGGAAAAATAATTTTAAAATTTTCTGATCAAAGGTCACAGCCTGTTCTAAAATCTGGATAAAGCACTCACCATACACTTATTTTTCAACAGAAAATGTAATTATTTATTTAAATCTTCTTGCTATTACAGAAAAAACAAAACAATCTCTTCAGCTCAGTACTCTACTGAGTCACGGGCACCATTTTGTGCATTTGACTTGGCCACTGCTCTACAGAGCACCAAAGGGAAAAAGTAGTTAAAATATCTGCTGAAAGAAAGCTGATCCTGGGTTTTTCTATAGAGCTTCTAAGTACTGCATTTACGCAGGTGACCTCAGTGTCATTTTGAGCCTAGGAAGCAGTCCTTTGTGTACCAACAGAGCAGAACATTAGCTCTATACCCATTATTTTCCATTTAAAAAGAAAATCTAAAAAAGAAACAAAAAATGACAGAAAGCAAACCCTCTGCACCGAAGTCCTGAGGTGTCTGAAGAACCAAAATACTAATGAACTTACTAACAGTACAAGCTTCTCTCCCATTGCTTAAAACTTAGCATTCCAGCTGTATCAACTCCCCTAAATCCTTATTCAGCAGTGAAATATTTTGAAAAGCATTTATTGGCATCTTGCCCTTCAGCACAAGAAAATTTGCATTTTTACAGCATTTCTGCCTGTCAGCACTAAAACATTTTAATGGGTTTTGCAGCTGTGGGGAGAATTGAGAGATGGTCAGCGGATTCTTATGGCAGACTGCTGAGAGACAAGTGCCTGAGGGTGCTGAGGCAGGAGAAACCAGCTGACCTGACCAGTCTTCACACTCCACAGAAAATTCAAAGAGCACCTTTCACTTCCAATGAGCGTACCAAAACAAAGGCCTTTCCTGATCCATGAGCTCTATATACCAAGGAACGTGGAAATACTTTTTTTTTTGCTTGATCTTAATAAAATAAGCAGCTTTCTTTCAGTACTCATTAAAGAACAATAGCATAGCTAATTGCAACTTCAACTCCTATAAGTTGTACGTAGTATATTGGCTTTAAGTCATAGATGACAGTAACTACCACAAGCAAGAGCAAAATCAGAGAACCACAAGGTCCCAAGTTTTTCTGGAGGTAGAGACAACAGTGTGGCCAACTTAAAGGTGCTTCTTCATAGGACATTACCAAAATGTACAAGTAAGGGGCAGAGTGAGAGGTAGCAGCAATGCCAGGAACCAGTCAGCACATGCAATCTCTCTGGAAGAACTTCATGCTGAGGTGGCTGGCAGAAGAGGATCGCAATACCTGGAGCTGCCATTCCACAAGGGAGCCATGCAGCATCTGGATGCCCAGTTTCAAAGGGTGAATTAAGTTCAGGAGTCCAAATCCAAGTAAGGGGTCAAACACACCTCTCCCTCTGCTAAAAGCAGAATAGCACTCCTTCTCCATAGTGACTCCTAGTTAAACACTAACCCTACATATTTCCCCCCCAAAAGACAACCTTTGGCCAACCCAAGAAGAGTCTGCTTTGTTTCAGTCAGTACACCTTATAAAAGCCTACTAATTGTTCTCACTAAAAATAATCCTTCTCAGGAGCAGAAGAGTTGATATATTTTGATTTCAAGACTAACAAAACTGGCATCACATAAGCATATTCACTGGATTAACTCCCTTATGACACAGTCTTCTAATAATTACACCAAAACTAATTAGACAAATTCTTGTTTTAACCTAATACTTAAAACTGTGAATTCATTTGATATTTGCAGCACTGTGGCCAACACAGATTTGTCCTCCAGACACTCTCTGTCTCCAAATATAGACTCGAGATAGCTCCTCTAGGCAGGGAACACACGTGTGTGTGGGAGGGAGGCTGAAAACATTCCAAGGAATGGAGTTTATGCCACTTTCTAAACCACTTAGGGATAAGGAAAGACCACAAAAAGGCCTGTAATGAAAAGCCCAAGGGAAGGGCAAGCACACCATCAGAATCTCATAAAGTCAAATCCAAACGACAAGGTAAAGAAAGAGAGAAGGGAATCGAGTTATAGATATCTGTCAAGGGGAAGGAAAAGAAATTTTAAAAAGCTGTAAAAGTAAAAAAGCAATGAGGAAACATCTTTATTGCATGACAAAATTTAATCAGTGTGTAAGCCAAGAGAAAATGAAGTCCACACGAGCAGCAAGATGAACTACTTCAAGTCAGAGTTTGTAGATAAAGCATTAACAATTTAACACACATCATTCATTATTCAAAACATCCATACTCACACTGAAGTTCTTGAAAACTAGCTTGCTTCTCAGACTTGATGTAAAAGAGAGGAATGCTATTCCCTGCCTTAAGGCCTGCCAGTATCCTGCCTATGCGACAGCCACAGTGCCTCTGTCATTTTCCTACCATCAAGGTGTTACATTGCTCAGTGCTTAAAAAAAATCAAAACCTCACCCTTGTAAAGAGCAGATCTGTAGCTCACATTATCACATCATAGACAACTAGGTGCTACATTGAAGGGTAAACTACAAAAACATGAGGAGCCTGAGGATCTGAGGTGAATTGAAAAGAAGAAAGATAAGGTATGTACATATTGTGAAGTTTCTACTAAAAGAAAAGAAGCAGTGACCCAATTCTGTTGAATTTAGAATAAGAAACTTATCTGCCATTGCTGTTTATTATCTAGAATGCCATATATATAATTAACCAAGAGGTGCTACATCATTTAGTTTTCTCTGTTTGCTACCATACTGTAATTGAAGATCTCCAGGATATGCTTATCAAAAAACCCACACAATTGCGATGTCTACATCTTTCAAAAGTTCATGCTTAATCTCTAGACATGAAAGGACAAGGACACCATCAAAGCAGAAACTTTTTTAAACACCAATTTTAGTTACCAAAAGCACTATTTTACTGCTCCCACTTTTTCCTTAGTTTTGAGAAAGGACTAGCCAATTCTGATTTTAATCACTTTTTGCCCATTAGATTTCTGCCCCTTACCAGAAATATGGAAAGGTTGGGCTAGTTTTTATTTCTGTTCTTCTAAATGTCTTCATTACAGTTTGATGCCACAGTTCTATGATATTCTCAATTTATACACAAAAAACCCCTTTACCATTGAGTTTGTTTTCTCAACATCATATTTGTTTATACATTCTTAATTCTGAGCTGATGTTTTCAAGATTCATTATCTATAAGTGTTGTTAGAAAAAGTCTTCCAAGTACAGGAACACACATCAGTTTGCACCATATGATGTGTCCGTTTCCTGACTCCAGGCAATGTGCCTAAATGGCAGCTGGAGAAGCTCTGCCCCCAGCCCGTGCTAGGCAACTTCCTTCCCAACAGAGACGAGGACAGTGAGGCACACACAACTCAGGCAATGCTTCACCCTCCTCAGGTGAAGCCATTCTTGCCCCTGTCGTGTCTAAGGAAATCCAGCTGCTGCCCTTGGCGTTGACATTGCCTTTTTAAACTTAAATCTGCAATTTTCCGACTTATGCTTTACGGCACACAACACTGCGGGGAATACCCTGCATTTCCATCAGTCAGGAATCAGAAGCTGAGACTTCCCAACAGAACAGCAAGTGCTCACTCAGTACCTGTTTAGCCACTGAAAAGAATCTCAACCCCTCTCCTTTGTTTGTACCATACTTGAGTCTTGAGTAAATACAATTACCATAAATTTCAAATTATGTAAAATTCAACAGCTGAGGTATTTAGTCAGCCCTCTACAAAGCCATGTAGCAGCCACACAAGCCCCTCAGCAGCTGTTATGTCTATTTAGCTCCTTTGAGCAGCAACCCATTCACTGTTCACCCTTCTGTGAAACACACTAAAATATCCTAACATAAAAACTTTAAAAAGCCTCTCAGAAGAACAACAAATATTGTATGAATAGGCCCTGTCATATACACTAATTAGTTAACCAGATGCTTTTACTTTATTTCTACATTCAACTTGGGACTATGTTCATATTAAACCTTTTTATAAGGCTTGAATATGGCAAATTATTACAGGGACAACTAGACTTTATTTTTAATAACAAAATATATGTTGTCTTTTTATTTCCTTCTGTACAACCCCTGATCTTCTCATATGGACACTTTATAACTGTAAAGAGCAGCATTAATTTGGACCAAATAATCACGTATCAATACTCAGTAAGTGGGAATTTGATTGCTACTCTTTTTCTCCTGGCCTGTGCATCTTTCTAAAAGGCCTTGATTATCTTGGTATGACTTGGGATGGATAAATGTGTTAGCTTATGGTTGTAGAAACCAATCAAGAATCAAAACGTTATTTTCCCTCATAAATAAGCATGATTATATGGTGTTAAGAATAATTTAATGAGAATCTTCTAAGAGCTCTCCTATCCAGAATAGAAATTAAATTACATTCTATGATGTTGGCATTTACACAATCCAACAATACCCTAAATTTATTAATGCCCTTCCTGCCCAGCAAGAACAAACAAAACTGCTTTGCAAAACAATGAAGGAAAATTGAAGGTAAAAACTTTAGTCAGCAACTATTTGAAATCAGCACTGCAAATTCAGCAGATATAGTCAAGGTAGGAATAGGAATAAAAATCCACAGAGGAAAAGAATAAAGTACTTAAAGTATCCATTCCCAAAGGACATTGCCAGCACTCAAATTACAGAGGTGAGATTCAATGGAAATGTTCCAGGATACCCTAGGAGTACCAGGATAGGTTTAACTACTGTCAGATGGTTTTAGCTGGTATCTATTTCTATTTCTGCTTTGTTTTTGTCTGTTTAATTTTGGTTTTGGTTTGTGGGCTTTGTTTGTCAGGGGTTGTTTTTTTTTTTTTGAAGAGTAATTAAGTTAGGTCCATGTCAAATTGAATCTGATCAAAATTGCATCTTTAAAACTTGTTGCATTCAAGTTAAAATCTCAGGGGAGATAAAATAAAAGAAAACTGATGAGCAAAATTCTGGCCAAGATGAAGAAAGTCAGGGGACCTCTTCCACTTACAGACATAAGCCATGTAACTTGCTGAAGTTTATATTTCTACTAAAAGAATGGCTCTGTCTGATACACAGAGTAAAAATAAAAAATTAAAAAATAAAAAAGAAACAAACAAATAAAAAAACCAAACAAACCCCAGAATTAAAAAATACCAAACCAAACCAAAACACCTTTTTAGATCTTAGTAGAAAACATTAACTGAGTTACTGGTATTTACCCTATGGAATACATTTTTATAGCAAAATCCTGAATCACAAAAAAGGCCTGAAAGCATAAAAATCCCTTCAACTATTAGAAGTACATTTCTCTCTGGAAATTCTACCATGTGTACATGGCCAGAGCAGTACCTCTGACACAGAATCACTTGGGTGTCCCTTTTAGGTATTTGTGTGACTCTTCTCAAGAGCACATTGAAAAATTCACTGTTTTCTCCTCTCTAGTCAGTCCTGAAGAAGTCTTTACACATGCAAACACATGTGTCACTAGGAAAAACAATAGTTTGTCTGACGTCATACAGAGGTTACATCTCTACTGCTTTCCCACACCATTCCCCAAAGCTGCTGTAGCGATGAACTGGCTCCAGGTTGTGGCAGCCTGTGTTTGCCCAAAACTGGAAGGTGTTTAGCGATATCTTTGAGGTGGCTCACATGCATCGGTGATGGGGCAGCTATTGCAGTCTGTCACTGTCTCAGCGGCGCTGGCTGCATCTTTGAGAAGAGACTTCTACGAGTCCAGCACTTCAGCCTCCATTGACCCAAATATGTCACCCCCAGTATCCTCTAATGCATTTAGTGAACCCTAAGTGTGACTACTCTCCACCAGCATCTGCAATGAATCACAAAACATGCACTGCCAAGCTGATACTAGTGACCCAAAACTGGCTAAAAGAAAAACTAGTGTTTCTGACAGTGTTATAAAATAAACCAAATCACAGCTGCCTGCCTCATGCTGGTGACACATACCTTCTTTCTTTAAAGTTTCATGATCAGTTATGAGGGTTATGCATATTCATATTTTGCTAAACTACTGGTAAAAGTACATTTCTCTCCAATACTCAGCCAGTAGAAGAGTTCTAAAAACTATTATTATTCAAGTCCAGCTGACTTGAGGGGCCATTTCATAAATTACAACAAAGAAACTTGAAACAAAATTACTTTATTTTCACAACAGGTTTTTTTTAAAGAAATATTTTGATAGATCAATGAAAATCAATTAACTATATACCTGCCAAACTGACAAAATATATCAGATATCATCTGTGGTCATATATGAGTGCAACATGTTTATTCCAAGATTTCCAAGCAGATCTAGAAAAGCAGTAAAAAGTCAAAGCCAATGCTACCAATGTGCAATTACATATCCATCGAAAGATTAATCTGAGGCAAAATGAATCCTCCCCCTCATATCAGAAGGCATGCAAATCACTGATGGTTCTTAGAAGAGCCACTTCAACACTTAGTATGTGAAGAAATTAGCTTTAAACCTACCAAATTATGATGCTGTCAGTCATGAAAACTCCCTTTGAGCTGTACAATTATTTTGAAATAACCTTATTTGGAAAGGACTGGTCAATATGGAGAATAAATGACAGATAAGGCGCTACATCTGGCACATGCCAAAGCTGGTATTTGTGCATTATTTTTTGTTTTCCGGTCTGGCTGACCACAACTGTGGACCACAACTGCTTTTTCTTAAGTGTGGCACTGCCCTGGTGCTCGGAAAGGCAGACGCCACCACGTTCTCAGCAGGTCACAAAATCATTGCACTCCTGAGGAGTATCAAATCATGCTAGCCCAGACGATGCTCACGGTACTGCGGCAGGATTAGACACAGAACTCAATACCTCTAATGTAATCTGACAGGATAATAAGCATCTTTTTCATATACTGCTCTGAGGGTGGAGAAGCAATTAAAAATAAATGGTGTCACTGAACAGGTGCTTGCTAGGATCTGATGCAAAGTCAGCCCCGGCTGAATGAACAAGTCACCCTGAAATGGAGCATGAATTCAGACAGATTCTACTACAATTTTTTGCTACTTTTAATGCCTTTCCCACAAGCAAAAGGAAGAACAATTTATCAGGGAGCTTTATTAAGCTGGATGGCTATTCCCACCAGGCAGAATAAAAACCTCTCTGAAATGTCACAAATCGGTCTTCAAGATCATGAGAATGACCAGTAATTTTAGATTCAATAACCCTGTTTAGTATAGCCTTACAGTCTGGTATAGAAAATGACCTCAGAAATCTTATGAGTTCTGCTTGGATGAAGTAATTTCAGTCTTCCAAACACATTAAGTTGAGAAAAGAACAAATTAAGTTGAGAAGGGAGAAAGGAAGAGGGAAAAAAAAAAAAAGACAGAAAAGAAAAGGATTTAATCATAGAGAATCTCCATCAAACTACACAGGAGAAAAGATACTCTAACACATGAATTGCTCCTTTATCCCATCTGCATTACTTA
Source organism: Climacteris rufus (assembly GCA_013398175.1). Taxonomy (NCBI): domain Eukaryota; kingdom Metazoa; phylum Chordata; class Aves; order Passeriformes; family Climacteridae; genus Climacteris; species Climacteris rufus. Next base: position 639,807 of record VZRZ01005153.1, read on the forward strand.
GGAACCTTAAAGTAATTGGAATTTGATTTCTTTTAGCTTCGAACATTTTCTCTGATGTCAGTTCATAAATTCTAAGTCATAAAGGGATAAAAGATAAACTTAAAAAGATAACTTTCAAGAACACAAAATATATTAATCTCTGTATTACATCCTAAACAATACTCAGCATGACAGGAAAATCTGCCTTAAGGAGACTCTAAAGCCCTCGGTCCTAAACTCCACAAAAAAACAATTATATTTAACTGAACATAGAGTAGGAGAAAGAGCAGGTTTGTATGTTGGTACAAAATGAGTGGAAGCCCAGACCTATTTGATACAATGTAATTAATGATGAACTACCTACTGGGAGTAATGCAGACAGAACAAGATCTAAACAGATCATGAGTTTTGTCACTCATTCTTTAATTTGTGAAGACTCGTGTTATAGCTGAAAGTAAATGCAAAACTTCAAAAAGAAATTTTTTTCTTTTTTTTTTTTTTTCCCCAAAACAGAGGGAAAAAAATGTACTCTGTATAGGTACTGAGTAACTGTATCAGTAAAGTCCTGTACTGTTACTACAGTATATTTTCCATTGAAATACATTTTGAAAAATGAAAAATAAAACGTAGGATAGGTAGAATTTCTTCTTGTGCAAGTTTGTTGAATTAGTGATTTAACGCCCTGGCTTAGGATGTTGAATGAGTTTCCAGGAGGTACACCAGGTCTTTCCAGTGTCCTGCCAAGAAACTTCAATTGAAAGTGTATTCCTTCACTTGATACAAAAAATGAAATTACTGCAAATAGAGATCATCTGAAAAATTAAGTGGTTGTATATCTCATTCTCTGCATCACCCAAAAACAAGAGGGAAACAGTCACCATAGAATTGTTAAGGTTGGAAGATCACCAAGTCTAACCATTAACCAGCACCACCCTGGTCATTGTTAAACCAGGTCCCTGAGTCCCATATCCATACATCTTCTAGATATCTCTGGGGATGGTGCTTCTACCACTTCCCCAGGCAACTTGTTTCAAAGATTAATTACCCTTTCAGTGAAGAAATTTTTTCTAATACCCCACCTGAACCTTTCCTGGCTTGAAGCCATTTCTTCTGATTTTGTCACTTGTCATGTCAGAGAAGAGACTGACTCCCACCTGCATACAGCTTTTTTCAAGTGGTTGAAGAGAGCAGTAAGGTCACCCCTGAGCCTCCTTGTCTCCAGGTTAAGCAACCCCTGCTCCCTCAGCCACTCTTAATTAGAACTGTGCTCCAGACCCTTCCCCAGCTCCATTGCCCTTCTCTGGACACGCTCCAGCACCTCAATGTCTTTCTTGCAGTGAAGGGCCCAGAAGTGGACAGAGCACTCAAGGTGTGGCCTCACCAGTGCCGAGTACAGGGGGATAATCCCTGCCCTGGTCCTTCTGGTCACACTATTGCTCATTCAGGGCAGGATGTCATTGGCCTTTTTGGCCACGTGGGCACAGCTGGCTCATGTTCAGCCACTGTCAACCAGTAACCCCAAGTCCTTTTCTGGTGGGCAGCTTTCCAGCCACTCTGGCCCAGCCTGTATTGCTGCACAGGATTGTTGTGACCCAAGTGCAGGACCCAGCACTTTGCCTTAGTGAACCTCATACCTTTGGCCTTGGCCTATTGATACAGCCTGTCCAGATTCCTTTGCAGAGCCTTCCTTCCCTCCAGCAGATGAACATTCCTGCTCAACTTGGTGTTGTCTGCAAATTGACTGAGGGTAGACTTGATCCTCTTGTCCATCATGTTGACAGAAGGCATTTTTATGCCAAGTGGAATAGTTGTTTTGTAAATGGAAATCTTCGGTTGCTCTTTAACAGGCTTGTCTTCAAAATCTGAGCATCTTGTTCTGTTTAGACATTTAACTATTATGCCTGTCATAGTTTGTTTATTAAATAGAAACCAGTCAATATAAACCTTGCCATGTTCAGAACCCACGCAGCACAGAGAAAATCTCCTCCACAATAAGCCAGGGACAAAGTACTTCCAAGGTAAATGACTGTAAGCATGTGCTGCAGTATGCTTATTTAATAGTGCTGCAAAATCCTACTTGGTGAAATAGCAGAGAGGACTTAAAAGAAAGATTTATAAAGCAACAGAAAAAAATCCATTATGGGTCCTCTTTCACAATGTGAGAATAACCATCTAATGAAATTGAAAGCAATGCATGCAACACACAATAATTGTTCAATATAAACAATTATTGTATACAGCTAGATTTAATCTCTGAAACACAGTGTTGCAGGGTACTGTTGAATCCCAAAGCTCTTCATTTCAACAGGAAGATTCAGCTCCTCTGTAGGATACCTAAATTACAGAGGATACAAATGCTTATACAAAACAATCCAAACAATATCTATAAAAGCCATAAATACTGCTCAAGTATCATCGCCTACCTGTTATAGGGCAGAATTGATCAAAACCTCCCTACAATCATGAAGTGAACTAAATAGGTTTTGCCACTCCTGTCATACAGAACAGCAAATTCCTCCAACACAAATCCAAACACAAAAGAACAAGTGCCTTCATTATATAATCCTCTGAGGAGAAAAGAAATTATCAAAACAGCATCACTGGAACACAATGCAAGACAGAATTTGCCTTGAAAACACACACAAACAGAAAACAATAAAATCCTTCCAATTATCATCAGAGAAAGGCAATATTGAAAAAAAATATCATAACAACAGTTTTAGTACACTTTAAGCTTGGGAAGCATGGAAAGTAGCTGCCATTGCTTCCCTTTTCACCTTCTGGAGTTCTGTAGTCCCTCTCAAGAGACAGGGCCAAACCTACAGCAAGAGGTAGGAGCAATGCCAGCTGCTACAACTGCTTCAATAGATATTGGAAAAGCGAGTGAGACAAGGATAATTAAGGGCATGTGCAAGCTCTGTAGGAACCATAGCATGATTACCAGCAGCAACAAGCAGGAGAAGAGGCTCAAGTTGAGCCTTGAACAGATCAAGTTACTGCTAATAAATCAAAACGACCTTGGTTCAAACAGTTTGGATAGCAGAGACAATCTCTTAGTAGTTGCTGTTTCTTCTGTTTCCCAAATTACCATTTTTAGAGTTTATCAGTCAACTCCAACAAAGTCAAGTAAGTCTTAACTGACATTACATCAGAGGTTAGCCAATATTTATTCACAATAGATCAGCCATTAAAATGTACCATTTTCAAATTACAATAATCTAATTTTATAGACTCCGTGTCTAATGGACCCACAGCAAGACAGGCTAAATTCCCAGACTGCTAAGCATATCCTCTTAACCAGTCTCATCCATCAGGGCTGCCTAACAACATTAATGTGGATGTCTCAAGAGAATTATTTCCATCACATACCAAGCACAAACTGCAAGGCCTCAACTTTTCACAGTCATTACCACCTTTTTTATTCCTTAAATTTTAATCAGTTGACATTCCTTTTAATAGGATGGGTAGCATTAATCCCTCCAGCAATCAGAGAAGATAGGCAAAAAAGCCTGATTTTCCACTCCCTGACTTATTTTTGTTACAGAGGCCCCAAGAGAAATAAATACATCAATAAAGACTAAGGTCATTTTGGGAACATATGCAGTAAGTATTCTCCATGTAATGAGAATTTAAGGAATGATTTACAGAAGAGGAAACTCATGTTGAATTACAACAAGCAGATGACAAAGGCTGCATTTTTGTTCCTGAACAATACAATCACAACAACAAAGAAAAATGTAAGCTTTACTGGAAAATACCACTTGCAACATACCTCAATGATTCCTTTCTCAGGCTACAAAAAGCTCTGGACTCTAAAAATCTCTTCCTCTTATGTCCTCTGTCTCTCTCTTTGAAATTCTATATTTTGACACAAGCTCAAAAAATTTCTAGCCAAAGAACTATTCTAGACCACAGTTCTATTTCAGGTGTATTTTCCTTTAAAATAAAAACACAGAAATGAACTTTTCCAAAGAAAAAAGCCTTTAATAAACCATCAACAAAGTTCTTCTCAAAATCAACAGTATCCTTTCCCATCAACATTCTTCACAAATTCAATCAGTTAAAACAAACAAAAAAAAAAAAAAAAAAAAAAAAAAAAAAAAGAATTCTAGGATCATACATATAAGCTTTTATTTGATACACATTTCATCAATAACAACAAAAAAGGATCATCTATTACCATTCTGTCTCAGCACATCCTGCAAATTTAAGCACCTCTACCTGAATGTCAGTGAAAGTACTCACACAGCAGAAATATAAGAATTCAATAACTCTTGTCTTACTTATTAAAACTGCTTAGCCCAAGTACTAAATATATGCCATTGGCAGCAATTGATTTGTGACACTTCAGTTAAGTCTGCAATGTATTTAAGACATAAAGGACCCCAGCTGCATCATGGAGAGAAGGATTCAATGTTAGCAGGTAGCAGCTGCCAGCACTTGGATATTGTTATTAGAAATGGCTTAGGCAGTTTATACACACAGCGTTTGTGTGCCTTCTGGTTCAGGCATTAGTAGCTACATCACACACTTGAATCACTCTGTGAAAGGCACCTTAAAATACAGCTGGGGTCTGAGATCACTTTTATCCCCATAAACGCAATGCAGTTTAATTGACTCTTATGTATAAACTCAAGGCGCTGAATTTAGTCCCAGGCTCCTCTAACACAATCCAAGAGAGGACAAGATTGACTCATGTGAACCAACAAAAAACACTGAGCAAGGACAAGTATTCTTTGGAAAAGCAGATTGCTGTAACCCATAAAAAGAGACACAGAAAAACTCTCACATGGAAAAAATAATATACCAGTTTTCCATAGTACTGTACATCATTTCTACTCTGATTTTTCTTTTCCCTTTCAAGAATACGAAGTGAAGAAGGTGAAATCCTTCCTTGTCTAGGCATACACAGCTACCCAGAACAAAATGGGAACCATTAGTTGATACAACTAGGAGGAATCATGGTGCAGTAGTTTCTGTGTGTATTGAAGTCGTGTGCAGCACATGGAAGCCAATGAGAAAGAGTTTCCCCTCATCTGACCTAGTTCTGTCAAGGATTCACACATGGAGACAGTGGGTGTAGAGGTGACACATACAGTATCTTCAAAAATTTTGGAAGGCAACATCTCACAGTGAAAGACACCTAAGATCTTGAGGGGGAAAAGAAAGCTGGCTGAACTCTAGAAAATTCAGAGAAGATATAAGAAGGCTGCCCAGACCTGTGAAGTGAGCAAAACCAAACCTAAAAACAATTCTGGGAAAAAAGGTGCCAGAAGGACCAAAAGGTTATTTTCAGGACAAAGCTACCTCATGCTGCGAGAATATTTCATTTGAAAGGAGCTATAGATTTAAAGAATCTTCTTGTTTTGTCTTAAGCAGCATGTAAAAGATGTTATAAAACAATTATGATTGAAAAAACATAATCAAGTTTTCTGAATTCTGAATTAGTGCTATCTGCAGTGTGAAAGGTACAGAATAAAAAGGCACTGTCCCAAAAGAGTTTTCGCACAAAATCAACAAAGGATAGTGGAAATAAGGATCAAAGGCTCAAAGAAACATTAATCTTTCATTAAATCATTCTAAAACACTAATGCCAGTTATCTCCTACTCACCGTATACTCAGCTATTGGTAGCTGGGTAGATTCTGCACAAACAGTGGAACAGGTTGCCCAGAAAGGCTGTGGAGTCCATCCTTGGAGCTACACAGTACGTGACTGGGTACATTCCTGAGCAACCTGCTGTAGCTGACCCTGTTCTGTGTGGGGCCATGGACTGGAGAATGCCCAGAGGCCCTTTTCCCACTCCAGCAATTTCCTGTTTAGATTAGAATGGATTTCTGAGAAGTTATTTAACAATTACTGCTTTTTTCACAAAGTAGATCAGAGAGGGTGCTCTATATAACAGTTGAAGTCTTGAGAAAACACAAATAGAATACAACTGGGAAGGAAGTCTACAAATTATTTTTAAATCAGCTTTATTATAGATAGAGACAGAAGAGCACCTGGGACAGTATCACCCAGGAAAAGCATTGGGTCTTCACTTACGAACAGATTCATGGAGAAAGCTGACAGTGAGGAGTAGCAAAACGAGATTGACAGTCTGGAAACGAAGAGCCCAAAAAACTAATCACATACTTAAAACTAACAAAAAAAAAGGTTAAAAGATATACACAGCCATGGCAGGTGTCTGAGGCAAATCTTAATCCAACACTGTCAAGACTCATCTTTTTGAACCTATCACTAATTTTCTTCACAGTTCCTAAGTTAGCCACTGTGTCTATAAAGGGAATGAACCAAACAAGAACATAGAAAAGCTCCCCATACATAAAAGGGACAGTAATCTTAGTCAAAAGGGATCGGAGACCTTTCTGGAGAAAGGAAGAAATGCTCTTGACGAAAAAAAGAGATGAAAGAATTGGGAACTATGTGATCCACCTCAGTACTCAATTACTGAAACTTAACGGGCTTTGACCTAGGCTTACAAAATAATTGATCCAACACACGGGTCTTGCTCAAAACATACCACCAAAAACAACTTCAAGAAGTGTGCTTTGTTTTGTTAAACTAATCTCCCAAATCAGAAAATCAAAATGAGAAACCATTTCTTCCTCTGTTATCTGCTCTTCCCAACTACACCACAGGACTATGGCAATTACTTCATGCCCTTATATAACACATATATGTTCCTTTCCACCCCAAAAGATAAGTTTTGTTTGTTACCTCTTACCGACAGTTATTTTGACAGTTCTTTTCTGAGAGTCCATCCTCATCTTCTCCCATAATATCCACTGCCGAAAATATCAGTGCAACCAGAATTGCAAAGCAGCATACCAGTGCAAAGATCACAATGCATCTTTGCTGGGACTGAAAGAGATTAAGATTAAAAAAAATTTAATGGCATGAGCACATTTGAATCAACAACCTGAGATTCTAAAAGTTTTACATAAGATCTAAATTTCTTTGAAGATCTTACTGCCATAGCTTTCAACATGAAACATACCTCAGGATGACAACACTCTCAAAACTGTCCTTCACATACCACCTTGAGATGTACTTCAAATCTCTCAGATACAGTTAAATAATTCATGTCACAAATAATATCCATAACTTAAACTGCTGTTTGTACCACAAGGAAAGCATTATGCATTAAAATAATGACTCCTCTATTAACTATGTATTTTTTGATTGCACCTCACAAATAAAATACACACTTGGGATGGCACTCAAAAGTTGTGTTGTGTTTGGCTGAAATAAAACGTGTCATTGCAAGAAGATTGAAGAGCAATGTATTTTCTTTATTGCTACAGAAAGTACCTGACATTGTCACTATGATTGTTACAGCCACTGAGACACTTTGGCAAGTCCTTGCCCCACAGTACTTACAATACGATGAAAACAAATTCACAGATCATAGATGGGATTCAAGGAAACAATGGGAGACTATTGCTCAGTATGACAGGTAATGCCCTCCACATCTCACATTAAATATTAAAACATGGCATAGCACTACCTTATGAAATCTTGCAGCAATAAATCAGATGTATCTGGTAGCACCCTAGATAAATGTGAAACCTCCTAAAGATAGTCTCTTGACATGAAATTTACATAGCTGCATAAACATAAAGTATATTCTATTCTAAAACCAAATGTTCAAACAAATATACAGTACATTTTTCTACTGAAGTAAATTCACGTAAGACCACACATACATAAAAATACAAATGTCTAACTTCTGTTGCTATAGTTATTTTCTTAATTTTCATTACTGCCCTATAATTAAAATGTCACATAAAGAAAAAAGCCTCATAAAGGAATGGGGAAGTGGGAAAGTGCATGGGAAAGCATCAAAAGTGTAAGGGAAAGGAAGCAATGTCATGCTTGAAGCTCCTAACCAACTTCATAGTATTTCCATTATTCCTGACATTTTGTTTGTTATAAGAACATTTTCCCATACACATAAAGAAAGGGCATATCTTTTTCCAAAACTTCCCAACTAGTGCACTTCTCAGGAGAAACATGCTCACGCATTTCAGAACAAATCAGATATAAACATTTTATTTCAGTCTGTGAAAATCTAAAACACAGCAAACAACTTCTTCAAACAAACAGGAAAAACTGGTCTGGTCTGAAATTTAGTAACAAATGTATCCTTTTCTTCAACAGTAACACCTAATGTGTGGCTCAAGTTACACGCATATTTTAAATATAATACATATTAGATGCTTTTTTACATTTCAAATACGTATTTAAATCTGTATTTCTAATTTTCTGAAATAAATAAAATTTGGAACTTTTTTCCTGCTGCTAAGTGGGATTATGGCAACATATGAAAATAATTAGAAATTTCTGCATCTGGGTGTCCAGAACTATGCCAGTCAGATGCACAGTGGGATTTAGGTCTCATTGCCTCATACTACTGGCAAGAAAAACTAAGCAGTGCCAAAGAAAAATAGATATTCAGGTCTGGGACACTGCTCTATGCCATTTCTTCATGTTTCACTCTCCTGTTGAGATGACCATTGTCTCATGCAGTTCTCTACAGTAGTGCAAGTGTACTCGCAGCAACTGTTTGATGCAGGTTCCTCCACGCGCTGAACATATCACCATGGCAGCAAGACAGCAAAGCTATTCCCATAACCAGCAAGCCAAACAGAGCCTGAGCTCGTTCTCTAGCCCCAAGAGCTCTTTCTCCTCCCAAACCAGGGTAACTGCAGCCATTCTACTCAATGAGACCAGTTCCAAGCCCATGTTTTGGGTAAATTTGTAGCACAAGCACAGTAGATACCATATAGCGTAAATGACTTCATGCTATTGCTCCAGGGAATAACTCCCATCTTCTTGTTATGCCACCATGCAAGCAGCACAAAAACTACAGAGAGTACTGGGATCACTGACCCAGCAGGGACTACATCAGCCTTCAAGGCTGAGCCAATACACATAGAGACAGCTAGAGATGCTTCATTTAAAGGTGGCTGCAGTACCTTTATCACACATCATAAGTTATGGAAACCTTCTCATCTGCTTAAAGCTTGAAGGCCAAAGTCCATATAAAATCTACAGTGTACCAAAAATAATATGGTATCACAATGAGGAGGGGAGCACGGGGAAAAAAAGGTAGCTGCAACAGCTGTCTTAAGTTTAATACCAGGAAATTTCATGGTACCAATTTCTAGGTATTCATGTTAAAGGAATATGGAAAGGGGAGGTCAAAATAATTCTGAATGGATCCTCCTAATCCAGCACTGATTTCCATTCCACATAATTTTGGGGAACATGCTCAAGGTTTCTTGATTTCTGTGTTGTAGATGAAAACTGTATGAAGTTTAAATCCCTGTTCTTTCAGTTCTGCATGTATACAGCTTGCCAAGCTCTGCAGTTTGACTGACTGCTGCTCACAGTAAGCAGCATGAAGTTAGTACCACTAGTACGACCACTGCTATTCTACCAGCACCAAAATAAAGACAGAACTGCACAAACCTATTTTACTGCTCTTTTTCTCACAGATTCTTTATATTATGCAGTTGTCTTTACCAATTATAATGAATTCATTATTTCACTTTTTCTTAAGTACCACCTTAACAGTATGGCTACAAATAACATGGGGAGCATTTTAAATAATGTACAAAACGCCCCTGTGACTACAGCAGTTTTTCTCTGAACTAAGGATAGCACAAAATAGTAAATAAAATAAAGCAAAAATTCCAAGTATGTGATTCTCCTAACTCTACATTTTTAGCCACAGATCTGAATGGTCAGGTAAAGACCATTAAAAAAGTTCATGAAGATAATATTAAGGATTTTAAATAGCTTTACAATTAATATTGAACTTACTCCTGCTGAGTGGTGGTGATTTGTTTGCTTTTAGATATATGTATTACATAACAAATTAATATTTGGAAAATGCTTAGATTTAAATTGATATTTATATTAGAAAAGAAAGACTAAAAAATAGCTACTTGCACCAAACAAATCTTCTGAGCCTAACTTTTGACAATGGTAATAAGTCCCTCTTTTCATGCACTTTGCCACAATGTTGACAATTTTCAAATAAGCCTTTTCTAATTGAAACAGATTAGAACAGATCATATCACTGTTCTGTTATACCATCCAAGCATGCCTGTGTGTGTATGTGTGAGAGCAGGCTTTGCGAAATAATTTAAAATAAAAGAGCTCACACCACTGGCAGACTAGAAGGAACCTGCTAGGTTTCTCTTCAGACTCCTGCGTTGGTGGACATGGGGAGACTGTTGGTTTGATGCTATCTTGTTGTATATCCCCTTGGCAACTGTGATCCCTCCAAGCTTATCAGATCCATCCTTTTGTTTCCTTCAGTAAATGCCTAAAGCCCTCAGTTTTCAACCTTTCAGTCTTCAACCCTTAATTACGGAATACAGGGTTGTGAGGGATCTCTAAAACTTACACAGTCATTCTGTCCATATACATGGTCAATGTGTACAAATATTATTTCTAACAGATATTTGTTTAACCTGTCAATTTGTACAAATATTACTTCTAACAGATACTTGTATAACCTGTCCCCAAAAATCTACAGTTGAAAGAGATCTTACAGTCTTTCCAGGCAACCCCATTCCGCCTTAAGCACCTGATGGGTGCCTAATGAAAGTCTCATGCTGCAGCATTTATTTTTCTTCCTTCCCATACTCATGAAAAACAGCAAACAGAGCATTTCATTTTCCCTTTTACATATTTAAAGGCTGCTACAGATGCTAAGAGGTCTGGGCCAAGAGCACCTACTAGCTTGACTATATTGATGTGCAAGCCCAGAAATTCTGTTGCATGAGAGAAAGATTTATTCAGAGATTATGAAAGACTGGGAAAGAAACTCCTGCGGGAACAAGGACTATCAAAAATACTGTGAATAAAACGTGTTTCTTTCACCTGGCTCAACTAGCTTAAACAACACCTATGCTAAAACAAATCCAACAAAATGCTGCATTTAGTAAAATAAAGCATGGGGATTTTTTCATGCTCTTTTACCTCTAGGGAGTGAGAAGAAGAGCAAAAGCTGCACAATGGGTATGCAGTACCATCCTATTCAGACTAAAGTTTAATCTGAGAAGGACCCTAACTGTTTGTTTAGTATTATAAAAACAAATAATCTATGCCAATTAAGGTTGCCGGTGATACCCAAACAGAATTGAAAATGAAAGCAAGAAAAAGGCCTCCATCTTTACTGCACTCCCATTGTTCAAAAGCTGTTAACACTTCACTGGGTCCTAAACTTTTCTTCACAAAAACCAGGCATTTCTGTGAGACAGTAATTTAATCATGAATGTATTTTTCCTCCAATGCAGTACAAAATTGTCCTTCTCTCCGAAGATAGGAGGCATGAAATTGCAATGCTCAGAAAAATTACTGAGAAAACTGAACACACAACAACAAAACACGTCATGGCTTTGAACTAGTGCTTTACTTTTTTATACCTATTCAAAGACTGCAGGAGGCAATACTTACACACCACACTAATGCAGAGTTTATATCTGCTTGCCAGAACTGCTGAAGCTCTGAGAGGCAAGTTTTCACATCTTCGGACATATCATTAGTCCGGTCTTTCTTGCAACATGTCTGAACCCAAGTGTGACAACAAAAGCACTCTTCCGCAACACTAGTAACTGTGCAAGAGCTCTTAAAGATCTGTTTATGAGTCAGGTTCTATGGCATGCTACAATACACCCGCCAAAGAGAGCGAGGATCTGGACTTCAAGAATTAGCAACCATTCCTGGATTACCTTTGATTCTTAAAATCATCATGTGTGTTTATTAGAGAAAACATTACTACAAATATTATTTTCCCTTAATCTGGAATCCACATACACTAATAATCTTCACTGCAGCCTTCAATCTCCCATCAAGTATGATAAATGTCAATGAAATCAATCAAACTTAAAATCCTATTAACATTAATAGCAAGGAACTGATCCAAGAGTGCTAAGGTAAGTTAAATACTTTAAATCTAGCTGGACCTAGTGAGCTTCATCCTTGGATATTTCAGGTACTGGCTAAGACTAACAGAGAACCTTTAGGACTCATCTTTGAAAACTCACAAGCATGAGTGAAGTATCAGAAGACTGGAAAAAGCAAAAGTGTTACCTATATCTAAGAAAAAAATGTGAGCAGACAGTAGAAGTTGGGAAACAATAAACTAGTTATTTTAGCTTCAGTCTCTAGAAAATATGCAGATATCTAGAAGTAAGAAGCTTTGCCATGAAAAAGTCACACTGATCAATTTTGATTTCTATCTTTCCTAGTCACGAGCCCTATTATCCTGCTGGAGAAGCTGAAAATAATGTATACTCTCATCTTTAATAAAAACTTTCTTACCAACCACAGATTATTACAGGAGAGGTGTAACACTGGTTGAAATATCATGCTCACTGAGAAAATGGGAGGACATTTTAGAAAAGATTCAGAGGATTCTGCTGTGTATATGTTTTTGTTCATGTCTCCACTAACAATCTAAATTACGGATTAGAAAGGAAAAGTGCTTGTTAAGTTTTCAATCAAAACCAAAGCAGTGAGAATTGAAAGCATGCTGGAAGACTAGATTAAAATTGAAAAACATTCTTGACTCTTTAGGGAGTAAACAAAAATAGGTTAAAATTCAGTAAAGGAAGAGAAAAGAGCTACAAGCAGGTAGGAGCAATCAGTTGCACGTATACAGGAACTGAGAAACTGCCAGGAAAAAGAATAACCAAAATCATTAAGAGGCTGGAACAGATGCTTTAGTAAGACAGATCAAAAAAGTTTGGAGTCCAAAGTTTGGAGAGAGGAAATATGACCAAGAGGGACAATATCAACACATGAGCATCAGATGTAGTGAAGGCAAAATTATTCACCAAGTACCACAGTACCAGAAATAGGGGATCTTTATTGAAATTTCCAGGAATTAAGTTTCAAAAAGGTAAAGTAGTTTTTTATGAAGTGGATATTAAGCGTCTGGAATTTGTTGCCACAGGAGGCTGTGAAAGCAAACAGCAGCACGAGGTTTAAAAAGAGATTAGACAAAGCCCTCAAAAATATGTCCACAGCAGATGCTAGAGAAAACAGGCTGCGATGTGTCCTCTAATAGGGATGATGGGAAACATGCCATTGCCCACTGGTAGACACACAGCACAGGACTAGATATGCCAGAAAAAAAAAATATTTTCTACATTCTCAAATAGTTTCATTTTTCCACAGAAGGAACCAAGACTTATGGCAGAGAACAACCTGATCATGTCACATCATGCCACGTTGTGTTGACTCAGACTTCTACATCCTGCTATAATGTCTGAACTGCATACAAGGCAAAAATAATCCTTAGCCTCGACTTCAAGGTGGCATATTTTGTTCACCTTTCAAGGCTGCATGCAGACAGTTTAAAGCAAAATCAACAGTAAATATTTAGTCCTATAGTTACCCATAGAAACAAGGGCATCATGAATTAATTCTCCAAACATCCTTTAATGTGTTTTCCAAGCAAACAAGAAGACACATTGTTTGTTCAGCAGTCCTGTCTGCCCAGTTGCTTTTGAGTCTGTATTTGAAAGAAAGATTTATATAAATATAATTATCTCGGACATTTTACAAGATCCATATGTAGGTAGACTTGACTGACCAAAACACAAACAAGTGCCTCTCCCAAGGGAAAGATGGTCCAAAGGTTTGTCTTCCACCACACCCAGAGCTCAGCAGCCTCATGGAGACAGGGGTGGGAGGAATCACTGACACAGTGGTGAACAGGGGGCCTGTGGGCCTGGAGCACACGCCCAGCAAAGCAGCTGCGTTGGCTGCTTGCTGAACAAACGTTTGATCCAACAGGTCACGCACAGAACACATGGATAGGCACATAGCTATAAATAGAAACCCAATAAACTACTTTGGAAGAAATCCAAGGCTTTAGACATTACTTATCTGGACCTTTTCTACACACAGTGCTATACTGCAGAAAGATACTAACATTCAGAATACAAGGTCTATAAGAAAAAAGGGTTTCCAGCACATAACCAACTTTGATGCAATTTGTTGACCGAAACTGGCATAAGAGAAGGGGTGAAAAGCCTGAAAAATATTTAAGTGTTCATGTGTTGTTTTCCCGAAATCGGGCCCTGACTTCTCATCATGATCTAATGACTCAGTCTTTAGCATAATGTAAGGCTGTATTACAGTTTGGCAACATCAAAAAAAGGCCATTGTCTACCCTAAAAATAACTAGTCTAATCAAATCTAGTGTCTCCTGCAAAGAGAAAAAGAAAGAAAAAAAGGATTGAACTATCTGAACCTGGTCTGAACAGCGAATTCAGGAGACTATTGATACTTCATTAATAAAAAACACTGCAAATAGAATTTCTATATCGCAGTAACCCTTTGTGAATCTTTAAACCCAGACTTGCTATGTAAGGACTCTTACTGTGGCTACCATTACAGCCATCACTTCACCAGGACAAAACCAAATCAAACAAAAGCAGCTAAAATTATGTTACTGACAGATACACAGTACTTAATTTTACATAGATATATATATATTTTAATACACATATTAGATCTTTCATGTCAAGATAAGAGACCTTCTATAAACAACTGTAGTTCACAAATATAATTAAAACGGAACTCTACAGAAATCAGGTGAAACCCAGCAACTGATGACTAAACAAACAAATGTTTGGTCTATTATTTCCCACCAAGAACTGGATCCCATGAGGCAGCATTTTCAGAAAGAATGAAATTAATAAATACATCAAGATACAAACTATTAATGTATTGCAGAACAGTCCATTTAAAATCAATTATAATCATCAGAGGATAGCTGGCTGGGGGGGGATACAGCAGATGATAAAAAGACTGGCCTATAGTCTAGAAGTCAAATTTGTCTCAGAAAATGCTCTTTCAAATTTTATACCCTTATATAACATTCTGGAGTCTATAGCATAGCAGATCGAGCAGTTAGAAAGCCCTATTCTGAATTGTAGCTCTACTTCTCAAGACATCTAGTTTAATTTTGATGTTGACAGTCTTAACTCCTAATGAAAAACTAGACTGAAGTATCAGAATCTCTACAAATCATAATCTTCCATGGACACAAAACAAGGCATTGCAGTAACCTATCATATTGCTTCTGTCTCTATCCAGCAATTATCTTGTTTTCAAAATCAACAGGAAAAATAAATAGTCTATGGTACTACTCTCTTTTCCATATTTTGCTTGCATTCATCAAAATTATATTTTTCTACTAACCCTGACTTGTGAATTTTTTAAATCCCTCTGGAATTAAGTGTTCATTGTACATGTTGAACTTCTAATCTAAAGATTAATTACAGTTCTACTAACACGAAACGGAACATTGTAAGTTAGAAAGGAGGGGGAAATGTATTTTTTTTTTTAGTTGCTGGTTAAATATGCTCAAAACTTTTTCTCTTTGAAAGTTCAGACTAATTTTAAATATGTCACCATGAAAGGGAGGACATCCACCTTTGAAGTACTAGAAGTCATGCATTTATTTCAGGTTTTATTTTCATTTGGTCACTTTTGAATACAATAATGAGCTGGAACATAGAGTAGTCCACTGTCTACTCCAGACTGATTCCATCCTACTTGCTCTGGCTCAGTCTAATACAGGTTGTTCTGGCAGCATAATTCTGCACCAAACTAGGCAGGACTGCAAAAACTAAGACCGCTTTAGCTTTCCAGGTAAGGCTCCTAAAGGAGCAACATATAGCAGCTATAAATGTACTAAATTTTAACAACCCTCCCATGCTATTAATGCATGTACCAGCCTAAAGACAATTAGTTTAGATGGTAACATCAGATATTCAGGACAGGGAAGCATTTGGGAACAGAAGATAGGACAGGGTGTGCTCTGCAAAACTACTGTATTTTGTCTTGCAACATCAAAGAGTTTGAGCCTCTACAACAAAGGAGATCAGCAAAAAGTTGGGCAGCTATTTCATGTGCATGCAATAAATAAATTTTTATGTGCAAAGCACCTTTTAAAAGAAAATACAGTAAACCTAACAATATCAGTGAAAGCCTGTCCGTGACCGATCATCCCACAGCAACTGAGGCATCCAAAAAGCACCAAAACATCTTTGTCGGTCTTATACCTACATGAGCTATGTTTCCTGAAATCAGTGAACATTTGGAATGCAGATTCTGGTTCCAGGACAATTACTAATTTTTGTGTGTATGTATATATTTTATATTCTTAAATATGTCTATTTATACACACAAACAGATGCTCCATATATATATAATAATGACCATTAACATCCAACATAAATCTGTTTCTAAACCACAAGGACAAATTAGCAGTAGGCAGTATGAAGTAGTAGTGTGAAGGCAGACCAGATTATATACAAATGAATGCACTGATTTACACTAATTTACATTACAATTACATTACAATACTCTAATTTACAAATGGCAATGCCTCTGTTATTTTAAAAAGTAACTATAATTTATTCTAGTATGTTAGTAACTGTAGAAAAAAATTCTAGTAATGTACTCAGTTCAGTAATCTGACTTACTGACAGCACAGTTTTAACTACAAAAATCACATTTCTTTCAAGAAAGTATTTTATATAATAGTTCTGCTAATAAAGCTTTAAGAGACAGTAAGTGAAGTTTTAAAGTAATGAAGAAATCTTATTCACAGTGTTTGCATACGTCATTTTTGGCACATTAAATGATCATATGCACAGTCAGCTCAAGCTTCTTGCACACAGCTTTTGTTTTGCTAAGATTCCTTCAAAATGAGACAAGACCAAAAAAAAAAAAAAAAAAAAACCAAACTAAAAATAGAAAATTATGGCTACTGGCACATGAACTCCAGCAGGGAGGCTGTTAGACACAAATTTGAGCTCAAGTGCAGTCCTGTAGCATTACAAATTAATCACTCCACCTGGAAGCATGTGTCTTCTTTTACAAATGAACAAGGCAAAACATATATAATCCTTAGAGTTTTTCAATTAGATTTAAGCATTTAATCTTGCAACTGGAACAGGCCAAGGGTGCATCTACCATCAACTACAGCATCATCACTTTAAGTTCCAATAAAGCAATAATTCTGCAATCAAAGGCAGGTGGTGCAACCGAACCTGGAGATACTAATGTATTTTGCTAGATAAATCCTAAATTGCCAGTTTCTCTTTCATAAAGTGTAAAAAGCAAATTAACAATCTTTCAAATGAATTGGGGTTTTTGAAAAGTTTGCTGACACTCATTCTGACAAGACACACTTAAAGAAAAGGTTTTATTAACTCTATTATAAACTGCCACAAGTTCAGGAAATGAAATTATCTCATATGGAAAGATTTATTTTTAGCTCATTCTGAATTTCTAACTACACTGTGAGTACATGTTGAACTAATAGATTTGCCACGCAGACAAGAAGTTAATTCCATTGTCACAGAGAGCACAACCAATGTGACATCCACAACAGGGATTATATTCTACTGTAAAGAGAGATAAAGTAAAATAGAGGCTTATGATCCACAGCTAATCAGAGATATAAAGGTAAACTGGTTAATTATAGTAATTAAGTGTATCCGATCTATGCTTCCTCTCCCACGACAGATTTGAGAGGTAATTTAGGTACTGTGGTTTTTGTCCTACAGAATTCTGTATTTGAATTAAATTTGAATCAAATGACAGTATTCTTACTTTCATATTTTAAGTAATTCTACTTGATTGAAAATTTCTTTACTGGCTGAAAAATAAATAAAATTATGAGTAAAAATGGGACTGCCATAATTAATTCAGCTTCCCTGGATTACAACACAAAAGAACGTATTTTTGAATATTTACAATGAGAATAGATTTATAAGCACACACAAGTATACAACAAGCAAACAAATAAAAAGGAGCAGTAAGAGAAATAAAGACAAGAAACAAACAGCAGCAGACCTTTAAGACCTCCATCTCTACTACCCTGTACCATAGTCTCTTTCCATATGAGATCTGTTCCATTGTTCCTCATCGTTGTAGAAGTATTTTTTCTACTTCTTGTGGAGTTGCACTCACCATTTTGTGTGGAGGAGATAACAGTAAGAGAATCAAGTTAACTGGGCAAAGTAAATTGTTCCTGGATATTCTCTTTTTTCACTGGTCCAACTGTATTCATCCTTTCCCTCTTCCCTGCTTCACCAATCAACAAAGAATAATTCATCATGACCATGGTCTCACTCCAACTAAGAAGCCCCCACGCTATTCTGTCATCTTCCATGTTTCTGCCTTCATATGGTGTAGACAAAAGTTGCACAGCAAGCACACCAGGTTTCAGAACCAGCAGAAGATAAGAGATATCTTGTGGGAAGGACAAAAAAGTCAGCACCAGGTGGATCTAGTTTTGAAGGGTCAAAGTGACTATTTTTCTAGAGTGCTGCAATCAGGTTCCTGCACTAGCAGAGTGAAAACTACTCTACTCTGATTAACTTTACACCTCTCACTGGAATTACCAGATATGTCTTCTATCAGCAGCAATGCTCTACGCTGTTTGCCCTTCCTGTGGTGCATTATCTCCATATTAATAAGGTCAGACTCCTTCTGGTATGTTGAGATATGAAGGTGTCCTGATTTACAGAATTTTGTCCAGTTTTACTTCTCAGCCTTGTTTTTCTCATTTGCTACCTTTGTGGGAAAGGCTTTGTCCTACTCTTTTCTTAGTCTAATATATTACTGTGATATTCTACTGAATCGGGCTCATTGTGTATTGTTCTACAATCTAGTAACAACATTTTTTTTTATTTTCTAGCTCTGTTTATAGGAGAAATAAAATAGTTTTAAAAAATAATAATCTCTGCAAGATAAATAAGGACAATCTATCAACATCATAACTGACTTGCATCCAAGTAATTGAAAATACAGATAAAACAGAGCCCAGTTATGTAAAATATTTCACTTTACTAGGTGGCAGAGAATCTGTTCTTTCTCTCAACCCACCATCAAATATCATGACACCTGACTTGAAAAGGTATTGAAGACCTCCTCCTTTATGTTACATAATGTTTAAGCCAACCAATGAATTTAGAAGTCATTGGGAAGGAAAACCATGAATGCACATGAATGTAAATATTTAAATACACAGACTTGATCACAAAAGTCTCAGTTCAATAGGAAAATTATCTTAAAGGTTAAATGTTATATCCAACATATTTGACTGGTTAAAAATAAATGAATTACAATATTCATACTGAAACACAGTTGTTTCCATGAAAACCATTCTGTAAAATAAAACATGAAATGAAGGTACAGTGAAATTCTGTTTTCTTATTCTCAGTTCTGTAGCAGAGAATCCAAAAAAAGTAAAACTAGTGAGAGAGATGAAGATGAACCTTGAATATAAAACAACTACACAGCAATTTGACATGGTGGTGGCACCTATCCCTCAGTGATGTTTCAATGTTCCTGAAAGGAGAGGAGGTGTATTGCACCTCACCAATAAAGATGATGAAATACCAGACAAAGTTCCAGGAAGGAGTGACTGCATGCCAAAGAGTGTCACTAAACATTAGCACCTTTCATCCAACTCTAAAGTCCAGTATTTTTCTGCTGCTGAGTTTTTTTCTTTCCCTTTCTTTTTTGACAACATATGTACTTGGGAACACTTTCCTAGGAGGGAAAAAAACCTCTTATGGCAGGCTATAAACTGATGAAAATTGTTATGGGCACAGGTTTGTCTTACACTACCTTACAAGCCATTTTTAAACTGAAAAATAAGGTGTACCTTAAATTTTCAATACATTGAAAATTTAATAATTTAAAAATTTAATAATTTAAAATTTAATAATTTAAT